>JAUBOD010000078.1:216363-229326 GCA_032353885.1 Nothura maculosa
CTTCAAAACTCGCCTGGATGCCACCCTGTGCCACATGCTCTAGGTGTTCCTGCTTGAGCAGGAAGGTTGGACTAGATGTCTCTGGAGGACCCTTCCAACCTCAACCCTCCTGTGATTCTGAGGAAATCTTATTCATTTGACAGGACACTGAGTGATAAAATAATAGTTTAATCTCTTCTTTTGAGATGAGAAACTGAGGCACAAAGGGGCTATGTTAAAAAAAAAGGCCACTTTAAAAAAAAAATTTTAATCTGCTGAAATTTAGATTTCCGAGTACTGAGTGTTATACAACATCAGATTTTAAATCTAGTATTCAGGACATGAAGCTCAGAACATCTGGGGACTTATCAGTGAAATACTGGTATAAAATACATGCTTACAATCACATAAACAAGAAGATGTGTTTTCTAGGGCGTCTTTTAAAATACACACTAAAATGAGCGTTCATACAAGCTATCCACTGGGTGGCAGAAGTGCATCAGAAAAAAAAGATTCTCCATCCATAAGGAATACAATAGGGATATATAAATTAGGCCAAAATTTAAAATATTTTGTAACAGCACTATATGGATTTTCCACCTGGATTATACACATTTGAAAATAATTTATATCTCTTGAGATGATAAATTGGAAAGGGCTTATTTACTCTTTTCCTCTTTCTATATGTAAGCAGAAATAAACTTCTGCTTCCCAATATTCTCATCCTTTTTCCCTGCCTCAGCGGCTGCAGGAGAGCATTTCCAGAGAGGAAGAGGGCCTAGAGCAGTGTCTCGTGTTGTCTTCCACAGGTTTTGGCAAAGAAAAGCAGCTGCTGAAGCCAAAAACGTCCAGAGCTCCTTTTGCCAGAAGTGCTGTTTTCACACACCTTCCTCACGTAGGAATTTGCTGTTTCAAAAATATGACACTAGGATGTGTCTTATGTTTTCTCCTGCTCCATTGTTAATGTATGGAAGTAACTGTCAGTATTGAGGATGTAAAGATTTCATCCCAAATGGGGTGTTCCCAGGTGACCCTGGTACTTGATTTAATTGCTCTTAGCAGTGGTCACTTCAGTGTCTTGCCTGCTCTGTAACTAAAGGCAGATTTGCCAGCTCAGTGGAGGACATGGAGCAGGTGGTAAGTAGTGAAGAGATGCAGAGGGGACCTGATAATCTTAATATTGCTTAAACCCATAGCACAGTTGGTCCTCCTTCCTTTGTTCTGTTTGGCTTTTTTTTTTTTTACTATTGAAATAGGTGTTTATGATTTTTTATTATTATTTACTATTCTTAGGTGAGAACTTAGGTGAGTTGTGACTCTCTGAAAGAAATACTGTCTACCAGATGGTAAGAACATTGGTGGAAGGGACTAGAGCTCAGCCTGGCAGATTATATCTGCATTTGCATGATGATTAACTTCAACTGCATTTAATTTAAAGTTCTGGCATTTAATGATAGTTCCTGATCACGTATTTCTAGGTTTCTTTTTTCTTCAGAGGACAAAGACAGCCAGAACATGGTAATTAAAATGACATCATGTATATCAGGCCCACACTATTTGACAGCACACTTTCTAATCTCTGCAATGAATTGCATGAAATAAAAAAAAACAGTTGGCTCTTGTTCTGGCTTGAGTCTTAGGTCTTTTTTTTCTTTTCCACTAACTTCATATGGCAGGATTATTCCACTTCAAACATCACTGCTGGATATACACAAGTTTAAGTGTTTTTCTAAACCATTCAGCATATATTTTTAGATTAAAAAAACATGCTTATAGCTATAATTTATCTAAGCTTGGAGTTAAATCTAATGATATAATTCAACTGAATGTGCACAATGGAATACAAAAAAATAGTATCCAATATGATTTTTATATACAATATGCTTTATCTGTGTTTGAAGATGAGCAAAAGTTAATAAATAAAAGTAATTGCTATGCAAACACACATGGTAAGTGCAAATATATGTATTTTTCAATAATGGAACAATAATAATCTGGCACAAATAGGGGGAAAAATACTTTTTCTAGATGCCTATATACCCCTAAATAAGGTAGTCTTCTGGGCATTTTCATTTAAAATATATATATTCACAGTAATCAGGTGTGAACTGGTTTGAAGCTCTGGCTGCTGAGCAAGATGCCTAGACCCAGAACAACAACTGTAATGCTTCAGAAGTAGTGAAGTGTAAGACAAACAGGCAAATAAAACCTGAGATTGAGGAATACCAAATGAGAAAAGACAAAATTATATCATAGCTCACAGGAATGATTGATTCTTTGGCTACAGGTAGGACATTAGAACAGCTCAATTTGTCAACCATGTCCTCTCTCTCAGCAACGGACTGAGGAAGAGGAATTTTTGGTTACCTGCTCCACTCCCACTATCCTGCTTTTCACCTGCAGCTTGAAAAAGTAGTCAAATTGGAGGCGAGCTTGCTTGTTTCTGGAAGTTTTATTGAGGAGGGGGTGGATTTATGAGCCTGTTATTCATTATTTTGCCAAAAATTGCCCCAGGAATGGGCCTACATGTTCTGCTGAGCACTGCAGGTGAGATTTTCTGAGAGTTGAAAAATGTTTTCCTTTGATTTTTTTAAATTAAAATGTTAATGTTATCATTACATGTGTTGCTTCTTTTGAGAAAATGCTCAATTGGTTCAAAATCTTTGTGCTTACCTTAGTAGATTTATTGAATGCTTTTAGATGTATTTTCAATAAATTCTACTAAGTTCTTTCATCAGGTGACTGTCTTTGTCGGGTACTACTTATTAAAATTTCTGGTTTTAAAATCTGAATTGAAGTTATCACTAGAACACAAACATTCAAAAAATAACCTTAAACATATATTGTATGTATTTATTTAATTTTGAGGAGGTAAAAATTGTTGATCACTAAGTTTTCCTGAAATAAATCTGAAGTTAAAGGCATTTGTCATTTTTAACATTTTTAAAAACAAAGATCAGAACAAAACAACAAAAGAGAAGATATCAAGACGAGAGATATAGGCTTAGGATTTTAAAAAATTCTAAACATAGAAATTGAAATTCTCTATACTATCTGAATGCTGGTGCATGGTTGAATATTTTTTTTTTTTCTTCATTTTCTCCCTGTAGTAAGGGAAATTAGAAATTAAGGCACGCCACATTCCAATACTAGGATGGAAATATATGTATTTTTTTCTACTTAGAGAAAATATAAATTTATCTTTATTATCCTTTGCCCTTTTTGCATTGTTACTTTGATAACAAAAAACCCCAACAATTTAAGACAAAGCTTAACCAAAGTGGAATATCATTAATTTATGCAGAAGATATATGGAGAACTTAGACTATTAGGAGACTACTAATGCTATTGGCCTATGAGAGATTATGGCCATAATGATTTTGTATGTGGTCACCAAAGGCTTTGCAAATGTGCTGGTTTACCAAATTGCTTCTATTAACTTGAGCATATGTGTTTCCTAAGGAAATAACCAAAATTTTCCAAATAAAAAAGTTGAGTGGAAGGACTTGCTGAGTGAGAGCTGAGGGGGAAAAAAAACATGAGAGGGTGGAGGTGGGGGAAAATGTTAACTCATAGAGCAACTGGCTGATGCTGGTTGGTCACTGTCCCATTCCCCACTGACCTTTCAGGAAATTAGCCCAGGGATGACTCTGTAATCCCACCTCCCCACCTTGTCCTATCCTTCCCTTTCACTGGGATAAAGTAGATTTCATTGTCTTGTGATATTAAATTATACCTTTACCCTTACAAAAAGGGATTCTAATTTTCTACTTCTATTATTAAAATCTATTATTCTATTCTATTATTAAAATCTATTATAATTCTATTATTAAAATCCACTATTTTCTACTTTTAATTTTCTCTATTATTTAAGTTTCTTCAAATATGTTTTAACTTCTCATCCCTCACCATTGTAACTATTTGATAGGAATTCAATGTGACCACAATTCAGGCACTACCAAGCAAAAACACATAGACTGAGTGTCACACAGAATGACTTGTGTCATCTCTTTCCCATGTCAAAAGGGAGAAACTAGTCATGGTTACAAGAATATTAATATTTGTTAATCTTTAAGGAAAATATTATTTTCCCTATTTTAAGTAATTTTACTTGCTAAGTTTCCAGAAATCAGGTCCCCAAAGACATTGGGATGAACATGTATGCTAGAATCACAATTTTATTGCACCATTTTCTTGCCTAACCTTGGGTAATAACAGGATGCACCGGATTAAGCTCAGAGCAATAGCACTCAAAACTACAGAACAGGGAAGAAAGGTCATGGCTGCTCTCAGGAATAGTCAGGTCCACCAGAACTGAAAAGGATCTGCAAGACATTGCAGTGAGATGATGGAGAGCTGGCCAAACTTTGCAGCACTGAGTCAGTAGTGCAGGTTGGAAGCCTAAGCTTCCTCAATTGCAGTTCAATTTCATTTATTCTTTACAATCTCTTTCCTTCCCTCTCGCCCCCCTTTGTTTTCCTGGCTGTATATTTGAGCCCTTCAGGAGAACTGGGGGAATAATCCATCTGCTTAAAGGGAATTTGTGTGTGTATTAGGCAGACTAATAAGGAAAAATAACCATTTCTGGCGATAAGAATCTTTGTTGAGAATCTCTCTTGAATCTTGAGTCAGGAATCAATATTTCTAATTAACTGAAATTTATAATATACTTTTACAAAAAACCTCCATTATCTAGTTTTTGCAACATAGTTATTTCTTTATATATCTCATTTTTCCAGATAGTTCATAGAATCACAGAATGATTCATGTTGGAATGGAACCCCTTGAGATCATCCAGTCCAAGCCCCTGCTCGAACAGGGTCATGTACAGCAGGCCGCTTAGTTCTTGTCCAGATAGCTTTTGAATATATCCAAAGATTGAGACTCTTCCACTGTTCCAGTGGTAGATTGTCTTCCAGTAAAGTTTTTATTCCTATATTCCTATATTCCTATGTGTCAGGTTGTGTCCATTGCTTCTTATTCTGTTACTGGGCATGACTGAGAAGAGTCTGACTTGGTGTTCTTGCCCATCACTAGTATAAATACCTACCACTGGTAAGACCCCTCTGAGCCTCCTCCTCTCCAAGACGAACAGTACCAACTCCCTCAGCCTGTTCTCATAAGAGGACAATTCCTCCGACATCTTGCTTTAGTATGTCTATGTGTGCCTTACATTGGGAAGCCAGATGTGGCCTCACCAAAGCTGTTTAGAAAGGAAGGACCCTTGACCTGATGGCAAGACTCTGGCTGAATCAGTCCAGGATCCTGTTGCCTTCTTTGTCATAGTGACCCATGGCTGGCTCATGTCCCACTTGGTGTCCACCGGGACCCCTACTCTTTTTCTGCAGAACTGCTCTCCAGTAGGTCAGCACCCCCTGCCTGTCCTGGTGCCTCGAGTTATTCCCTCTGTAGGAGCAGGACTTGGTACTTGTCTTGGCTGAGCTTCTTGAGGTTCCTGTTGGTCTATTTCTCCAGCCTGTTGAGATCACTCTCAATGGTAGGACAACCATCTAGTCTATCAGGCACATCTCCCACTTTTATCTTGATATTACGGCAAGTGAATGTCTAGAAAATCATTATAAATTTTTGGTGTGACTTACAGTTAGGTAACTAATGCACTTACAGTAGGTAGTTCTTGGAGCAGGTAAGAAGAAAACAAAATGAAAATTAGGTAGATACTAAAACACAAGAATCAAAATAAATAAAAAGCTTGTGTTATGGTTATAAAATACTCTGTTGAAAACCAATGTAAACCTTGGATAATTCCCAACACTGTTATCTCTACTACTAGAAATAATAATGTTTGCATTGTTATATGTATATTTATGTGAGTATGTATTATATATTTCGCATAGAAAGTAAATGTGTGAACAGCCATCTGGGGAGTACATTATGGTACATGGCAGGGACCAGAACATGACCATACAACAACAACATAGATAAACTAAAAAAAGTGGTGATTCTTAATTGCTGGACACTTTTAAGAATAAATTAGGCAAATATCTCTTGAAGATGATACAGAGAGTATTTGAGATTATTTATTTGTATAAAGGAAGATGCCTCCTGACACGCTAGCCTTTTTCCTTTATTTTTTTTCTATCCTATGATTCATTCACTGATTTACATTCTCTCATTTTGCCTTGTACTATCACTTTAGGAATTAATAGCTGACTTTTATTGATTTTCTCTAACCATTTTAATAATGGAAACTTTTTTTTTCAGTTGTTAGGAAACACATAGTCTGCTCTCTGACGCATGTGCACATGTTCCTCCATCCATTCAGGGTCAGTAGCTGGTTCCGGGTTTAACCTGTATTTGAACCTAGAACTGTGTTTTTTAGCCTTACCTTTCTCAAATGTTTCCATTTGCTTTGTGACCTTTTCCTTAAAGAATGCATAGGGCAACTACTCAGGTAGCACATCTCACTTTATGAGCTAAAAGTCTTCCCCAGTGCCTCTGGAAGGTCTCTTTGGGAGAGGATTTGGCAGTGGAGTGGGGATATACCTACTCCCACCTGGTAATTACCAGGGGTGGCAAAGACTTGGCAGTATCCCAAGGCCATGACTCATATGTGGACCTCACTGTAAATTAGTAGGAAACAAAAAGATTTGTAAGATCCAGAAACAATCATTTATTATGCTCCATGTGTGTAGCTTCATTATATACCATCTAAATATACCTTGATCTCAAAAACTGAATGTGAGATAAGTGACCTTCTGCCATAGCCTCCTTTTTACTTCAAGGAGGTTCCTGCAGTGCTTCAATGGGTTAAATCATTCTGCTGACTTTAAAAAACAGCAGCCGGTACCCAGATAAATCCCTGTTCAACTATTCGTTATTCAGACTGTCAGCGTGTTTCCTAGAAGTCATCCTAAGCTCAGGATGAGGCTATTCTCACTACATCTTTAGCTGAAAATATCAACAATCGTTTTTTACTTTCCTGCATTGTAATGTTCTTTGAATGCATATTTAGGCAGAGTGGTGGTTCACAGTGGTCCATGGAGTCACTACAAGGGTGTGGGTCTGTGTGCATATAAGTAGGTACAGTATATGTTTAGTAAGTATATAGATAACACTGGAGGATCTCCACAGTAGGTAAACAAATGAACTTTTGTGGGGCTCTTTAGTTCTTGGCCTTGAACAATTTCTGTCCTATGCCCTCTGAACTCAATCACTTTTTTATCAAGTTTGTATTTCGAATAAAATTTCCCCAAAGCTTATCCAAGTTTGTGACAAGCAGTTGGGATGGCTGTAGTGTGCTACAGCTAGAAGTCCACTCCATCTCAGGATTAATCTTTTGAGTATTTCTTTGTCCAGAAGAGTAGCTTGTACTCTGTTTAAAAAAAAAAAAAATGGAGGAGGGGGAAAAAAGGGCATAAAAAGCTCCTGTAGAAATGTGCGCACCTCCTTTTGCAGGAAAGTTTGCAGGAACTTTCCATTATTTTAGCTTCTTGTGTTTTTGGACTCAAGGCCACCATCACAGACTTTTTGTCCCAGGAAAATTGTGTGTTTCTTCATAAATGAACATTATTTCTTACAAATTTAAACCCTGGCTCTCAAAGTTTTGGAGTCCTTTCCACTTCTACCAGATGTTCCACCCATGTTTTATAGGAACAGATGAAGTCATCTAAGTATGTGAAGATGATTTTGCTCCTCAGGACTTGGGTTATACTCTTTACAAACATCTGAAATTTCCCTGGTGCATTCAGGAGTCTAAAAGGCATTCTGCTGCACTGGAGCAATTCACAGGTTATGATAGAGGCTGTTTCCACACGCCTTCCTTTTCCCTTCTTCCATCCTGGAGTCATACTTGATTTGAAGGATATCCACATTTTGGATGAACAGAACTATGAATATATTTTATTCCTTCCTTTGTATTGAAGTGTCTCGTGTATAATGAAATGGTGCTTTTGACGTCTCTGTGAATGAACTCTTCTTTATACAGAAATCTTTATATGCCTTCCTGTCTCTGTCATGGTTTTAATACAGTGACATCTGGGGAAGATCATGGTAATTGTTGCTTCAAACCATCTTCTAGCATGAAATTTAATTTTTAACTACTATGTGATATGCTAGAAAATCCAGTGGCAGGCAAGATGGCTGCCTTCCAGGAATATTCCAGAATTTATGCTTCACTGCTACTCCTGATCGTATGTACTAGCTATTCATTACACTTAGAGGACACAAAGTACAAAAAAAAAAAAAAATGCACTGTGTTCACTTCCTTTCATTGCTTTCTATAGCTCTTTCTCTTGAGTCAGATCCTAGACTTGACCTCTGAGTTGCTTTGCAGTTGTTGACTTCTGTCTTAGAAATTCAGAAGCTCCAGCTCCATTGTCACTTTCATCACAATTTGTTTTTTTTTTCTTTAGCTGCATTTTCTCCAGTCATTACTTTCTCTTAAGACTCATCCCATCATCTAGGTTGAAGTTCCACAAAACACCAGTCCCAGGCTCCAACAGTGAGGATTTATTTTCTAACTGTACTCTGGGCCATTGCTCCAGAGGAAATTAATGACAGCGGTCTCTTTGTCAACTTGTACGCAAGACCTTTGCTTCTTATCACAGTTCTTCCTATCAAGCAGCCAAATATTTACTTTTTCTATTAGTGGCCTGGGAATTCTTATGACTTGGATGAAATCCACTACCAAAATGCTTTGATTAGAAATTTTAATATCATGGCAACTCCAAAAATGTATTGTGAAAGGAAACATGAAATGTAAGGTGGATTTGTCTTGTCTGCACTGGTGCAGAGGGATTAACACTAAGCTCTCTTTCTTTGCTCTCTCAGCATAATTTCTTTTCTGAAGCTTTTTCTTTTCTCCAGATTTTTCTTTTGCTATAGGGTGAAATTGTTCAATATAAGGAGTTATGCCTTTTAATGGCCTAAAATTTTCACCGGTAAATAACATGTGGCTTGGAACCAGTGAAGACTGTTTCTTTCATCTGAACAGTGAATTTGAGAGATTTCCTTGAAGTTCTTCAGTATTCTTCCACTACCTTGCCAACCACATATTTTGCTTCTTTGGGAAAAAAAAAACTGTGCTTCCATAAAATCTCCATACCACTTTCTGCTCTTTGCTTGTAACCTAGACCATCGTTTTATGTGTAGTGTTCTCTTTCTTCACCAGGAAATCATAAAATTATTGTCAAACCATTTTCAAAGTGATTTTTCATTCAGGCTTTGGAGCCATTCGGCACAGGTTCCTATCTGTACTGCTGGTGCCACAGGCAACACAGCAATTTATCACACTCAGGCTATTCCTTGGACAGAATTGCATGATATTGCTTCATCACTGCTCCATCCATATCTTTCCTTCTGCTTAGACTAAAAATGACAAATAAGGCAATTCTTAAAGTAATGGCCTTTCCATATTGAGAAGTATCTAAAAATTAAGATTTTTAAACGGACTAACAGTCACAAACACCTCTTATTTGCAATGTTTTCTAAATGTTGCTTTAAGTCTTAGTTCTTTTGGCACATGCTCTAGGTGTCCCTGCTTGAGCAGTAGTGTTCATTTCATGAACAAATTTTTTTTGTGTGAGCCAATGTAAATGTATTGGGAGTACTTCTTCCCTACAGATCACAAGAGGGTTGAGGTTAGAAGAGATCTCTAGAGATCATTTAGTCAAGCCCCTCTGCTCCAGCAGGGACACCCAGAGCATGCGGCACAGGGCGGCATCCAGGAGGGTTTAGGAGACCTCCAGAGAAGGAGACTCCACAAACTCCCTGGGCAGCCT
Organism: Nothura maculosa; assembly: GCA_032353885.1. Taxonomy (NCBI): domain Eukaryota; kingdom Metazoa; phylum Chordata; class Aves; order Tinamiformes; family Tinamidae; genus Nothura; species Nothura maculosa. The sequence continues at coordinate 226,083 of JAUBOD010000078.1, forward strand.
GTTCCACTGCTCTGTCACCATCACAGTAAAGAAGATCCCCCTCATCTGCAGGTGGTTCAACTTGTACCCACTACCCCTCGTCCTATCTCTGGCCACCGAGAGAGTTTGAGCCCACCCTGCCTACATTCTTCCCTCAGGTAATTATATATATATATATACTTATATATTGAGCAGATCTCATCACTCTTCCCTCAGCTAAACAGGCGCAGCTTGCTTAGTCTTTCCTCATACAACAGATGTTCCAGTCAGTATAATTTCAATCCTGGTCTTAAGTAGATTAATGTGGATTGTAGTAATTCACAAAAGGAGAAAGTGATAAGGTCTGCAGGCCACTGAAGTTGCAAGACAGTTCGTGAAGCCAGTAGTTTCCCAAATCATGCAGTACTATGTAGCAGAATATTAATACTTGCTATGTGCAGTCTTCTAATTGTAACAAATCTCCCTTTTTTTGTATGCATGTGGGTGTAACTGCATATCAGAGTGATGTTACCCAGGACAACTTTCATTAAGTCCTCATTGTATGGAAGGGATATATGTTAGGTCAGATTCTCTATCCAGAGTCATGTTGATCAACATATTGTGAGAAGTTCTAGAGGTTTAAATGGGCCTAAGGAATTATTACAACATTACACAGCAAGGGTGTGTGGGAGCACTAGTTCTCATTCACTCTTTTGTGAATAAAAATCTATGAGTTCTGTAAAATCTTTAAAAGCCCAAGGACTTTTCCAAAATCAAAAGTTTCTAAGTACTATAAGTACTTTTTTCTTCTCCTGTATTAATTACCAGTCTTACTAAAAATCAATTGTGCTACCTGATTTTTGAAGACCTACTTTATTTTTGATAGTTCTTCATATTATAGGACTTCCATGTTTGAGTTTCTTGTAGTATTAATAAGGGATAAGATCTTAATCTAAGTGTTCTTATTCATACCCTTGAGAAGTCCTCCCCTTTGGGTTTTATGCAGCCAGAGGTTCCTGAAGGGAACACCTACCTTAGATGCCTGAATCCATGGCACAGAGTGCCTGCATTATCATCATTAAACTACGAAGGGCTATCACTTTACCCATGGAAATGCAACTTTCCAAATATCGAGTGTTTTTAAGCAATGGCTTAAATGACAAGGATCGTGGAAACTTCTGTTCTGCAAATTCTGGGCTCCAACTGCTATTTTCCAGTTGTTTATTTCTCATGCATTAGCTCCAGTTTGTCTTTTCCCAGCCCCAGGCCCTGCTCTCTCATGATATACAAAATTCATTTTGCCATCTTGGTTATGCCAATATGGTAAACCAAAGGAAATTTTTGGAAAAGTGATGCAGAATACAAAAATACTTGTATACAATAAGGTTGTCAACTTCTATCCCTTAAAAAATAATCTGATCTTCCAGAGATGACTTAAGAATGCGGTGTTCTTGCTGACAGCAGATTTAAGTAAATCTGCATTTCTACAGCGTAAAGTCTAAGTGGCCTCATTACTACAGTTCAAAATTACTATGGTGCAAAACTGCAGTGGACAAAAATGCAGTGGACTGCATTTGGAGACCTCACTGAGCTGTAGGAGCAAGATGTAACTCTGATGTCCTGAATATGGTCTAAACTCTTACTAAATATTGCTATTCACAAGCAAACACAAGTTTACTGGAAGGGTAGCTATGCTTGAGTTTCATAGAAATGTTGTTATTAGTTACTACAGGTAGAGTTGTTGCCATGAAAACTATCTGCCATGCCAGATTGCAAATCTAGCTCATACAGCATCAGCTTTTACCTCTGAACGTATTGGTCCTATTGTTTCTTGCTGATTGTAGGCCTGTCCAAAAGTAAAGGAATCATCACCACAGAGTTTCATTACAAGTTTAGGCTATCTAAATCTGAAAACTAGAAACCACGCTTGAAACTATTGGAAAAAAGGTTAGGCTTGAACATATGAAATATATGCTGTCTCCTGAGATACATTAAAATGCTACTATTTTACATACGATTATGTACATATGTAAGAAATAAGAGTAGCTTTACATATGTAAGAAATAGAGTAGCTTACATAATTGTCTCTAATTAGATTACAGTGTCACAACACTCTGTGGCATGGGAAAAAGTCTAAGGATATGTCTTTTCCAATCGTTGTGCAATACATATGGTGAGTTGAAGAGATGATGTTTCATGACTAGGCCTTCAGCTCCCCACCACTTCATGTGTCCATTTGCCCCACACGAAAGAGCATGGGAGAGGACCACGGGTTATGGCTGTGATGCAAAGAGAACAAGGAAAAGGATAATTTCTCCCTGGTGAGATAGGTCTTAGGAGAACTGACCTTTTTATGATTGCTACAATGATGAGTCATGTTACCTCCATTACTCACATCCTCAAGATTATGCTGGGCAAACACCCACCATTCTTCCCAGTAAAGCTACCAGTGTGAAAATCTCCACAGAAGCAGACCTACAAAATTGTATATTAATGTGTATCTTGATCTTCTCCAAATGTTTCCATTGAAGGAACAAGGCTATGTTTCTATTGCTCATTGTAATATCTAGTCTTTTAAATCACCAGGGGAAAAAAAGGCAAAATAAAAATTTTCTTAAGCAAGAAAGAGTAAGGGCTACAGAATGTGACTTCGGTATCAGGGAAAAAATAGGCGTAGAGAGTGTTTTTTTGAAAAGTCAGTAGGTAAAGCATGAATTTAAAACATATTTAGCTAATACGGGTTTAGTTTAATCTAACTCCTGGGGTTCCTATAAAAAAAAGAGTTTTCTGTTCACATGGACTTGGCCACTGTAATTTGTTTGTAAAATAACCAGAAATTTCACTTAAAACCACAAAATCCAAGCATAATGAAAGACATGGGGATCTTTTACAATGGAGGAAGAGGGTGATACAATTATGACTGCCTGAAGCAAGATGGGAATGTAGCAGAGACTTCAAGATGACTAACTTCTATTTCATACAGGGTATTTCAAAAGACACTTCCCACTGTGTACCATACTTTTCTGTATGGTTATGTTTTTTTTTTCTGTTAATACTTGGTATCAAATATACATCAAATATTGATATTGATCAAAATGCACCATTTGCATAATTTCATGGTAGAAGAGTTTTTATGAGGGAACAAATAAGGGTAGAACAATTAGCTGCTGGAGACTGCATCCACATCCACTTTCACATGTTTTAACTTCTAACATGACTAGGCTAAGGGCTATCGAGATTTATCTGCCTATCCCATTTTTTGATAAACAACAAACAGCCTTATTGT
>JAUBOD010000078.1:230507-252796 GCA_032353885.1 Nothura maculosa
CGCGGCCGAGGGAGGCTGCGCTCGCGGCTCGCAGGTGAGCGGCGCGGGCCAGGCCGGGCTGGGCTGGGCTGGGCGGGCGCCCCGGAGCCCTGCGGGGCGCGGGGATGTCGCAGAAATCGCGTTTCTCTTTTTCGTTCCCAGCGCCGCGCGTGACAGGAGCTGCAGACCCGCGCCCAGCAGCGCTGCCGCTGCAGGTGTTTCTGCTGCTCCGCCGGGTTCGCTCCGTGCTCCGGTCGTGGTCACTGCTGCGGGGTTAGGTAGTGCTTAGATGTGCACGGTATTCGGCGTGCTAAAGGGGTCTGCTCTGGAATATAATGGTTTTGGAGTGTGGAAAAGCCTCCCTTGGAGCCTTTCAGGACACTCACTGTGCTTTAGGATTTATTAGACTTCCTCAGCAACCTTTCTGGGAAGGTTTATCTGAGCCTTCTTGGTGCTTAGGATGTGTTTCTCTCAGGTATATACTCAAATATATAATACTGAATGAAAGAATGGTCCTAATATTTGAAACACACTGAAAAATCACCTGAATTCTTCAGGAAACGTGGCTTTGCAGCATGAAGTCTCCCAAGATAACTGTGATTTGTGTAATAATAATAATCAACTTAATAAGCTGAAGGTGAGGAGAGCTTTGGCAAAGCAACCTCCTGCAAAAGTGAGGTGGAAAGGGCCACAAACTGAGCAAGAGACAGAAAAAATCCACAAATTTTTGAAAGATATATATATATGTACATGGATGCATGCATATGTTGTGGAGTCTCCTTCTCTGGAGGTCTTCAAAACCCGCCTGGATGCCGCCCTGTGCCACCTGCTCTAGGTGTGCCTGCTTGAGTGGGAAGATTGGACTAGGTGATCTCTAGAGGTCCCTTCCAACCTTGAACATTCTGTGATTCTGTGTGATTCTGTAATATGTTATACCTCTATGCATATACTATATTTGTATATATAGATATGTATAGATAAAAAATAAAGACAGCCATCACTCTGTGATGTATAGCAGGAATGTGTAACAGTAGAAGTGTGGAGCATCTTGCACTACTTATGGTGTCACATGTGGCATGGGAATTGGGCACCACAATTCCAGTGCAGGTTTATCCAGTTTAGCAGGGGCTAGAGAGCAGTAACAAAGATGGTCAGAAAATATTATAGGAAAGAGTGAAAAAAATGGATTTTTATAGCATGAGGATGTAAAGAGTGATGAGAGATGTGATAACCATCTTCAAATATGTAAGTGGTTGCGACAGCATGGAGGGAAATGCTCTCCATGTTCACTGGAGTTGCAGCAAGAAAAAGCATGCTAAACTGCAGAAAGAGAGATTAGATTAAACATTAGGAACAGTCCTTATTAGCTGTATGATTAAGCCTTAGGCTTGGTTTCCTAGGTGGGAATTTCTATCGCTGGAGCCTTTTAATAACAGGATGTAGCTACTATTTACCAGAAGTGTGTAAGGCAAAGGTGACTGTGTGCTCTGACTGTGAGAGTGTCTATGTGATCCCTCTGGGTCTCTCGGAGACTCCTGAGCTATCGAGGTACCAGCAGGTCAGTCCATGAACTCAGGCTCTTGGTAGCTGTCTGTGTTTCAGAGAGGGAGCTTTATAAGGTGAATACTGCATAGTTTTCCAGGTATTGGCTTTCATTACCTAACTAGTCTACTTAGATTTTGTGATTTTGTTTTTCTTCTTCCCAAACTACCTTCACAGTGGAATTCTCAGAACAATCCCTGAAGGTGAATGATCACTTGAAGAACAACTTGGCTTGGTGCCATCATAACCAGTAAACTGTCTTCTTGGTAGATGTTAAGAAATTTGAGTGAAATTCCAAAGTGCAGTTTTGTAAACCATCACATTGCTCTTCTGTGGTCCACATGAACACAGGTATGACCTGACTGCTAGGGGGGGGGACTTGACTGCTAGGATTTCTCTTAGTACTGCATAACTGTACTCACTGTCTTTAAATGTACTTTTCTTATATTTCAGTTCTTAAACTTCCTTTGAAGAGTGTACCTTATCCTACTGGATTGAACACATTTTCTGCCCAGACCAGTGTTTCATTTCCAACCAGGTCCCTAAGTGGATGCTTCAGAACTTCACTAAGTCATTATGGACATCACTGGCTGGAATAAGACTTCTGTGGTTGTTTCTCTCGCTTTGCCCCCATTGACTTGGAGGGTCTCTGGTTGTTAAGAGCTGTGTTTATTGTGTCCTTGCTCCATGAGAGCAGAGGCTCCTATGGTTGGTGTTGTTGGGGCCTCCAGTGGGGCCAGACCAGAGCCAGCCAGGGGAAGCCCTCAGGGAGCTGCCATGTTGAAAGCTTCACAGATAGACCATGGGAACTGAAATGGAATCTGCCCATGAGCACATTAGCCGAATATGTCGGCTTGAGGTATCACTTAGGTATTTAGGTAGCACTGGTTGTATGTTGCTCTTTGCATTGCAGAGTTCTTTGCCAGCTAGAGCTTATTCATAAGCAACCATCTCTAGCCCTAAGTAAAGCTTAGGGATGGCAGAAGATTGTTAAAGTGGGACAATATTGCTTTGTTAAGTGAAATAAATAAATAAAAACTTGGCATCTCTTTCCCCATGCCTGGCAAAATAGGCCTGAGCACTGGTAGGCTTCTGTGTAGCTTCACTGAGAAGTCTGGTCCTGAGAAAGAGTGGTATGTGGTAGGAGAACACTTACACTGACAGGAGCTTGGACCAAATGCCCTAACAGGCTTTTTCCCCTGTCTAATTTCTATGGTACTGTGAGAGTCACAAAAGAAATTTTTCTTTCTAAGCTGCCATTAATCTGTATAGACATTGTTTTAAAGCAGTGCTGATGGATTTAGCTTTCCAGGGTAGAAGTCAGGCGTGCTATTGGTGACTAATAGCAGATTTAACCAGGGAGATGAGCAGTGTTGATGGTACTGAATAATAGTATGAATGGAAATGAGAGTACAAAGTAAATACATGTCAGCCTTTTGGAATTTTATGTGATTTAAATACTTTCAATATTGGATCAAGTGATTGATCTTTTTATCGGTGTGTTTTATACTGCAATAAAGCAGGATTTAAGCAGAGAGAAGCTAATAGCTACTCTAAATGAAACAGGCATTGGAATGGGGTATGTTCTTTATAACTAAGAACATGCCTAAATTGCAGGGAAGTTTGTTTGAACTTGATGTGGTGAAAAATAAACCATCATCCATGCCAGCAAGAGATTTAAATTTTCCTTGAATTCTTCGTTGGTTCAAAGTAGCACTTTAAAGAGTTCTGCATTAGAGCATAGAAAATCTAAATTTCCTCCTTCAAGACCCATTTATAATTCATAATCTTTATTCCAAGATTTTTCTCTCTCCCATGATTTGTTCCAGTAGCTTGGTTAGAAGTTCTGGTTTGAGGCAGGAGACACTAATAACAAAGATGGAGAAGTTGGAGGCTGCATAAAGAAGTAAATGTTGATGTGGCAATGTGAGAGGACTCTGGAGATGGTGGGGGAAGACAAGGATTGGCTGGCAGAAATTGCTGCTGAGCTAGGGAAAATGTCTGGAAGGGCCACTGGACTGCAGCTTTGGGCTGGAAGGACAGGGATCTTCAGGCATTAGGAGAGTTGGAATATTTTTAGGGCAAAGGAGGTTTGGGGGAACTTTGCGTGACAGCAGGATCTCCCTTGTCCCTTCATCTCCCACAGCATCCAGAACATCTTTCCTTGTCTTCTTCTTCTCTGCTGCCCCATGGTCACCTCTGCAGCCATCCAATTTTTCACAAGGATCAGATTTCCTTCTGAATCCTCTGGCCCCTCCAAAATCTGCTGCATCCCAAGGCTTTGGGAAAAGGACTGATTGTAACTGTCACTCATTCTGGCTATGGTGAAGATGGTAAATTGAGGAATGAGGAAAGATTATAGGACTATGCAGGGACAAAGAGCACCTCAGTGACGTGGAAGAAGATGATTTACGTTTCTTGCTGCTCTGGGTGACATGGGTAAGATGTATGGAAGAGGGATGCAGTGGTTGAAGAGATCCTGATCAGTGGTGTGGGATGTCCATCTCTTGTTCCCATCACCTTAGACATAGGGAAGAACTGTTAGGTGTAGTAGACTGCTTGTTTGCCCACATGTCTGTGTAGGGCTGTAGAAGACCTTGGACAAAGACGTGATCCTTGGGCTGTTGTATGTTTTAAGTTGAAAGATAAGATTTTCTGGGATGGCTCTAAGTGTGTCTGTCCAAAGACGCAATATCCATAGGGCCTGTAGCACACTCTATGTTTCCTGGTGCAACAGAACTTGACTTCTAGAGTTTTTGAAATGATTTATCTGTGGATCCTGCTAGAAATACGTGTTTATCCAAGCTGTCTTTGAAAGGGGGAGATTCAGTAGCTGGAATGAAGAGTGTCCCAAGTCTTGTGGTTGGAGTGTGCATTAGCACTTATTTTTGCTTAGCTTAGAACATTTGTGTATATTTTAAAGATCATTTATTGTGCCCAAAGCTCTCTTTATATATTTTTTTCTAGCTTTTAAAATGTACAGTGTTGATTACGTTGTCCAAACCCACTTGTAACTTTTCTCCTCTTTCTTTTTGTATAAACTGTGTAGCTGTGGTGATGATAAAACATGTTCCAACTTGCCTGAACTCATTTATATCCTGCATGAACAGAAACTTAAAAAAAACACATCCTGAGCTCTAGTTTGAGAGTAAGCCAACAATTTTTAAGGCATGCCTTCTTGCATTTTCCAAAATATTTTATAACAATCTGTACTTTCTTCCTGCAGTAGCTTTATCTTTTGTCATAGCTGTTGCAGCATTTTTGCTCTGGGTGTTTTGAGCACGTGCACGAAGGCATTTTGAAGGCATGTGTAAGAGTAGTGCTGCGTTTGCTCTAGTAGCAGAAGTGCCTGTGAGCTGCATCTTGAGCAGACACTTGGCAAGTCTTTGAGAACCAAAGGTACCGTGTGCTTCTGCTGATCTTGGTAGACACTGCAATGCTGCATCAGTTCCCCCATTCCAAACCAGCTGCCAGTGTCTGACTTGGAGAGGTCAAGATAACATTTTGTAGTTTTAACAACAGCAGGATTTATTAAAATATCAAATTCTGGAGCTCAGTGTAACATCTTGCAGCATAACCCTTGCCTCACTGCAGTGTAAGGGAGTGTGAATTTTGCTGAAGTAGTTGGAGGGACCACCCTGTCCCAGCGTGGTTTTTATAAGCTAATAGTGCGTGCCTGCGAGGGCAGGTGCAACAGTGGCATTTTTAATTGTTTTTTTCAAACACTTCAAAGATTTAAAATATTGATACAATTAGTAATTTGCCTGCTGCCATAAGTGGCGCAAGTCTAATCATTTCTAAAAAAAAAAAAAAAAATTGGTGGTGGGGAGCTGTTTTTGAGCACAGCTGCCCTGGGATCTTCCGAGTGGCTCCCGTGGAACTCTGGTCTGGATAAACTCCGTTTGAGAGAGATCCGAGCAGGGCTGTTTACATAAATGTTTCTTTATTTGCAGCTCTCTTCCACCAGTTCAGCATGTTCATACTTAATTGCACTTGGGATCTGACCCTGTTTTCGCAGTATTTCCCCTCTCTTCATTGCAAGTAGAGAATGTAAAATCATATTCCCAGTTAGAAAGAAAAGGGAGCAACAGAGGAAATGATAAATGGTTTAAATGCAGTGACAGCGTGATGTGTGGAGAAGAGGAGGCATCCTCTGTGATAACAAGTGGGTGAGTTCTGCAGAACACAAAATAAGACTTCAAGTTAGGCAAAGTGAGAGCAAAACATCAGGATCGTGCAAGCATCTCTTCCTCAGCTGCAGGAAGTGTTTCAAAACAAAAAGCATTCTGTGGGAAGACCTTCTCCCAGACTAGGATTTATGTCCAACTCAAAAATCCGAGGGAAGGTTATGTAATGTTGAGCTTTTCTTTAGTCAGAATATTGCCTTTCAGAGATGGATATGGGAGGCTTCACTTTTTAAAATCTTGGCCTTGATGACACAGGACTGAAAGATAAATATGCAGGTTAATTTTGACGGAATAAAAGCTGAATTGAAGTGAATGTCAGCATTTGGGGAAGGAAAGGCACCAGGTTCCTTGCCAACTGGACCAGTATCTATGTAATTATCACATTTTGTTTCAAATTTCCATTAGGATGAAAGCAGACCTGGGGAGGTGGCAGTGGCAGATGAAAGGAAAATATCTGAGAAATACTGTGAAATTTGTCATCAACTTGGGAGACAGAGAAATGAGGAAAAGTAATGCCAAGAAAATTGGAGCTATCAGTATGTAAAGAATGCAGCCACCTATTTCATTGCAACTTAAATAATGGAGACTTCAGGACACTAACACTTTCTTCTACTGTTAAGGAATCTGCCTTGTACTTTGGAAATATGGAAATTTGGGAAGAAAATGAGGATCAATAGACAATCCTAAATAAATGAACCAAATAAATAAATTAGTTTTTTTTCTTGGTAGAGCTCTGCTTGTAAGTTACAGAAAAAGAAGCATTGAGAAATAAAGTAGGTCAATTCAAGATATGCAGGAGAGTCTTGCAGTCCCTTGAAAGTAAAATCAAGAATCTCTGAGGTCCTGTGTAGAAGTTGCACACACCATGAGAAATCACTGACAATAAAATGTTTCCAAATGCTGGCAATCTACTAAACTGTGAAAAATCCAGTGCTGAAATAGAATAGAAAGGAATGACTTTTTACTACCATGCAGAATAATGGGGTCAGGGAGGGGAGGGAGGAACATTTGCTGAATAGGAACAATAGATTTTTTTCTTTTTTGCAGAGTAGACAATAGAGGTTTTTCTGTATTATTCCCTGCTGAATTTGCACAGAGTGGAGAGGAATGTAGCTGTGTGTCGCTGTGACTCAGTCCCTTGGCTGTGCGAGGGGCCCCGTTCGTGACTCGCAGCGTAAAGGCTGCCTCCTCTTTTCTCTTTTGCTCTTTTGACCTGGATTTAAATAAGCTATCAGTCTTTGAAAGAGGCGTTGCTAGCAAAGGAGATATATATATATATATAAATGCCCATATATGTTGTGTTAAGTAATTGCTATAGACAGTGCTTGGTTTGTGCTTCTATGGTACCTGACAGAAGCAGGGAAAAGGCACTCAGAACTATTCTGGGAGCTGTCCAATGCCAAAGGTTTTTCTTGCAAAAGTTTTGGTGCTTTGCAGAAACTCTTATGCTTTCTATTCCTCACAGCTTAGGCTTTGACCCCATGCAGTTTTGAATTAGTTTTCTGGTTCATTCTACCTTTACATTTTAAGCTCTATTACATAATTCAAGCACTGACATTTGACTCCTGACAAAAAAGTCTATAATCGCTTCAAATTTTTAAGCTACTTTCTTGTTTGAGCAAAGAGAAGAAAGCTTTTTTCTTTTGAAAATGTGTAGTCCAAGAAATTTGATACAAGAGAAAATACAGATAATTACGATAGTCTTTTGTGACATATACATTATGTCATTTTTTTCCTCAGGCAAATATGTTTTAATCATATTTACTTCTATATTTTCATTGTTTTATATTTTGAATGGATTTTCACTGTACCAGAAGTGTATTTTATAATGTCTAGTATTTGTTGAAAAGGAAATTTTTTTTTGAAAAGGAAATGTTTTTTTCTGTGTTTGAGTATGTGCTCTTTTTTCATCTTATAGCTCATATTGTTACTTTTATATTAATCATGAATTCTGATGAATTAAGCAGATCATATATGAAACAGAGAATAAAAACACCCATTTTGAAATTTGTAAGATAAAGTGTTTAGGCTAAACAATTTCTTTAAACAAAACAGCACTGTATGCTAAAACTCCAGCTCTGGAAATAGGGACTATATAGCAGAGATCCCTTAAAAATGCAGAGATTTTTTTTCTTGTTTTGGAGGGAGAGGACAATTTTATACCAAGTCATTCTGAATTGATGGTGAAACTTATGAAATAAATTAGCTTGTTGCATAGGGCATGCAGAATTCACTCCTATAATACCTCCAAATGCTATCATTTGTACACTGGTCAGATATAGCTTCTATAGATTGTGCCTTAATGGCTTAAATTTTTATTCTTATAGTATTATTACAATAGTTTTTATGATTTTTTAAATGGAAGAATAAAATAATAAAGAATACTTCTTGAACTGCAGTTGTTTCTTTAACATGGGAGGAAGTACTAGGTGGAGGTAAGAGCACTGCAAGACATTTTGTAACTTGAAATAGAATAGCTATTATTTAAAAATTTAAACTGTAGCAGGTAATGCAGGGGATAGTTCCTTCTCTTTGGAATCATTTAGATTGGAATGCAACAAATTCCAGCCTAGATGCAGAATTTAAGACCTATTGACTTCACCATTAATTAGTTTTATTTTCTTTTTTTGAGTGGGAAGAGGAACCATCATTTTAAGCTGAACTGGGTATGCTCTGTACCTATATAGTGCCTGGTTTGGTTTAAACCCATAGCTGCTAGTTTTATGACCTGTGGGTAAAAACTGTATGTTTTGCATTTTTATTTTACAGGTTTGAATATATTTTGCTATATGATTGGTTCCACTATACTGAAAAGGAATTTTCCTCTCTAGTATTTCTCATTTAGTATTTATAAACTCTTCTGTATACACCAGTGCAGGTAGAGTAACCGAACTGCTAAGTTAGTTATGTAATGAATGAACCAATTCAAAGAACTATTGAATTAGTAATGCATGAACCATCAAAATCTGTCAAGAGTTAAAACCAGCAGAAGTGTTTGGGTGAAGGATTACACTAGTTTCTAAAAACGGGTCATGAATGTGGGCAGGCAGCGAGGAAGCCCAGCTCTGCTGCAGCTGAAAGTAAAGGGGTGATATTTGCCAAAGCACGGTATTAAAAATTCCATGGGACACATGGAAACACAGGAATAATTGGAACAATTAACTTCAGATGGAGCAAGCACTGCAATCAATATTTTTAGAAATGCAACCTCAGCAAATGGTAAAATCTGAAATTCTACTTCTCTGTTTTGAAGCACAAAACCTACTGCAAACGTATGTTTTTTGTGTAGTTGTATTTCAGAAAGGCTGTCCCAAGTCACAGCAAAGAGGTTGTCTTACCTGCGTCCCCGAAGGCTTGAGGACTTAAATATTTGACTTCTATCTTAGCTGTCTGTATTCAACATTTAAAAGCCATTTGAAAGAGTCCCTAGACTCTTGGTTTGCTTCTATACAACCCTAGAGGTAACTGGAGTCGTTATTCCCAGGCTTCTGTCAGTAAAAATTCCTGCACACCTACACACCTGATGCTAGGCATGCCCAGAGCTGTAGAGCACAGAAGGGACCTAACAAAAGTCTGATTCCTAGAAAGATTTACAAGGTAGAAATTCCTCTGTCTTATCTGTGGATCCTGAGACAGCAAGAATTTCTAGAACATGTTTTTGGAACACCTTGAATGAAAGTTTTTTTTATCCTTTATGCCATGAGGTTCAAGCATTAGACAGGATAAGGAGGACTTGGGTTTAGTTCCTTCCTCAGTCTGAAGCAGTTTGAATTGTACCAGCAGATTTGTGGTAAATGCTTCAGTCATGGACTTCTGGATACTGAGAGGTGGAACAGGGTGAGAGAAGTAAGAGTCTTGGTGTAGTTATGGGAGATGTTTTGTGTATGGAGCCCATTTTGCCGTTATGTGGCAGCACGTACAACCATCATCAACTCCAGAGAGCTCTGATTTGTTTGAGGTGATAAACCTCTTGACAGCAAGAGGTATAAAGCCACATCACTCAGTTCAAGAGTTTGTCATTTCCATAGAAATGAAATAAACTTTACAAGTGCGTGCTTTGGTAGGTGTTATGCTCACTAGACAATGATGAAAGATGGTTGGAAAGCGTGGTTTATTCTTGTCAAGGATAAAATGAGGAGCATTGCAGGATTAAAAGCAAAGTTGTGAAAGTGAAGGATATGAATGCATTGCTCCTTCTGCTTTGGAAATGAGCAGACTCGGTAGCCTCTGCAGGGTTTCCCGCTCCAAGGAGGCTCTTGGCCGAAGCGGGAAGTGTCTCTGACTCTCCCTGCTGATGCTCTGCAGCCCCCTCAGACAAGAGCCCAGCAGGAGCCATGCAGCCCCATGAGCTGGCTTTCTGGTACAGGAGTCTCAAAGCCTAGGAATTGTCCCATGTTTCTACTGCTGGAGTAGCAGGAGCCTGTAATATAGAAGTAATATTTCAGTGCATTGCTAATACTTCTTTATTCTTGCAAGTTAAGTCTATGAAGTTTACTAAGCAAGGAGCGTTAGAGCGTTTAGATTGCCTGGATTAAGATTAATCTCAATGTGTCCATGCTAGCTACCATGTATTATTTATTGCTGTCTCTTGGGTAAGAAAGTTGGCTGTGAACTTTTGTTATGATTTTCATCTTGTCCTGTCTCTGTTCAATGTTTTTTTGTGCTGCTGGATTACTAAACTTTCCATGTTTTATGAATCTCACAATTTAAAAACTAATAGATACCTTCTAATAACACCCTAAAGTGAACATGAATCTTGTGGGTCACAGCATAAATAGAAAAACAGATCATGATTTTGTTAATATTTGGAAGGATAAGTTATAATATAGTATTTGGTAGGATAAGGTGAGGTTGCACTTGCAGCCCCTCTTCTTGGAAGTGAGTACTTTCCATCGAGTATATGATTAACAGGGAGAAAGAAGTAAAAAATCTGCTGTTACCTCCATGGTCTTTGGTCATTCCTGTGGTGTATCGCCAGAGTCTTAGACAAGCTTGCAGAAAGCTAAGGATTGGATTTAATTTGGATGGATGGCTCCCGAGAGGGAGGCTGTGGAACACCATGCTCTGAAGGTCCTGTGCTAATAATGCTTTTAAACTATGACTTCTCGTTTACTGTAAAAAACACAAATTAGAACTGACATTTAACAGATCAATTTATCTCCACAAGCCTTCTTTAAATGAAGTCACTAAGACTGCGAGCACAGTGTTTTTGTCCAACTGTATAATCCCCAGTTTCAAGCGCCAGAATCAATGTTGGAAACAGTTGTAACTGTTTGGGATGCTCAGGAGTTTGTGTTCTTGCATAGCTGTGGGAATACAGAATATGTTAGAATTCTCCCCTATATAAATACAGCTTTTTTTTCCTTTCCCTGAAATGAATTTATCCTTTTATCTTTTTTATTTTTCTTTTTCTCTTCCCTTTTTTTTTGTTTTCTAAGAGGAGCAGCTTGACATTTAAAAAATACAAAAAGCTCTTCTGAACTTGAATAAACTCTGAAAATGCATTTGGCATCTTTAAAAATGTCAATTTTCTGGCACGAATAACATACTGTATTCCTTTCACCTTTTTGGAAAAACATATATTGGAATCTATGACACTATAAAAGCTGCTTTTTAAAGTTGTGGAGATCTCTCTGAAAAGTGTGTTATACACCTGTGTATGCAAGAAAGTATGGCCTGTAATTTGTTCATGCATATGCAATAGCATCAATATGCAGTTTAAACACCTTATAAAAGGTCCTAGCAAGTGTGCTATACTCTTTTATTCTTTCTTCTGGAACCTACATTGGTGACAGTAAACATTACTTAATGGACTCTACAGAAAAAAAGGTACATATGTTTTATGCATTTTGAGATGAGTGACTACTCTGGAAAAATTCATCCATGATAAAGTGCTTTAAAAAGTATGTCTAGGCTTCCCACTTTTTCCCGTGGGATAAAACAGAGTCAAGTGTATCAGTGACACACGCTGTTTGTACCGTTTACTAGCTTTTTGGGAAGGATAGGGTTGTAATTTCCTCATTCAGGATGCTAAGACCTCTTACACAGTGATGAAGAATTCAGTCTCTCATAAACTGATTGAGGACATTCAATTAAAATCTAATTTAAAACAGTTATCAAATGACTCTGCCATGTATTGTAATAGCTTCTGACAATACTGCCTGCTACTAGTTTTGCTCCTTTTTTTGTGGAAGAATTAATTGAAAAGGAGAGACTTAGAGAAAAAACAGAACAGGGCCTAACAAAGTTTGGGCATTATGGAAGCTTGCATGGAGTGATACTCAGTTGCCACTTCCAGGATGGTTGGTACACACGGACTCTGCTCCTCCACGGTTCCCCAGGCAGCGCAATCTGCCCTCCTCGCGGCTGCAGAAAGGAGCAATGGAGGGTGGAGCAGAGTGAAGACACCATGGCCAAACTGTGCTGTGCTCCTGGTGCTGGGCCGCTGGTAAGCCGCACAGGCGCTGCCCAGTGAGAGGTGTATGATAAGATGTCTGGTGCTGAGCCAGCAAGGGTGGCAAATCATCCTTCTGGATGAACGTTGCTTGAACTTGGCTCATTATAAGCTCATTATAAGGTCAACACACTTCGATGGCGAAGGTTACCAGCTGCTGAAGTATGACCACTCCTCAATGAGCATGCACTCTAGATTTGCAATTAACTATACCTTTAATTGAAAGCGAGACACCTTTTCACCAATCAATAACACAAATGAGTATAACTGCAATCACTCACGTTCCACCTAAATGTAAAAATATATAATGGTGAACTAAGGAGGGAAGACTCCATTGTAACTTCTGGGACTAGTCGATGGGTTGAACCCCTTTCCTCCTCTTGGGTCAGGACACTGCCTGAGGAGACTCCTGGAGACTGAGCGCCCTCTCCCATCTTCTGGGGTGAGTAATTGAACATTGGTACATCAGAACTAGCCAAGAATCCCAGCAGAGCATTTCCTGTACTGACATCTGCAACCTGCTTTGTAAATGTTGCATTTGAGTAAATCATGCTGTTTGTGAACTTGACTACCTGTTTTGAAGGCAATTGGACCTATAGTCAACAGATTGTGAATCTGGTGCTGCCAGTCAGACCTATAGTTACTACAGCATTTGATATCTCTATTAAGAGATGAGTTCAGCTGCCTCTAGTCCCTGTAATCTCTCAGGGTTGGCTGGAATGCAAGGGGATTCATCTCTTATCAAATTTGTCAGCTCCCTTCAAATAGTAAAACTTCTGCAGCTTCTCCAGAGCCACAGATGCCCTGCCCTCCTCTCAGTTCCTTCTTAGATACATAGTTTCTCTAGAGATAACCAAGAATGGCAGAGCTTCTGAGATCACATTGAATTTATCATAGGTTTATTTCTTGTAGGTTACTTCAGAGATAGTTTTGGTCTACCACTGTTAAGTAGATGGCTACCTCAAAATGCACTTACTACATTACTGTGGCAAAGTGGACCAATGTGTTTGGATGTGTGAAGTACAGACTTCTGAGCAGAAACAGAGAAACTTCTGAGCAGAAACAGAGAAACAATCTTATAATAACAAGGATACTAGAATATTGTGCTCCGTTCTGTTCTGCAGCTCAAAAATAGTATGTCATAGTTCAGAAAGTCACAAAAAAGGAGAAGAAATTTGGAAAACAAGCATGGCGGTATGAGTCTTTAAGATGGTGAAGTTGCTGAGTACATAAAAGATGTCTATGTGATGTAGATACTTATATGTAGAAAAGAATAGGGGCAACTTCTGAGTTTTGCTGAGACATAAACAGCAGCTGGAAATTGAGACACATTCAACCTTGAAATAAGATTTCAGTTTCCTGAAAGTGAGAGTGATTAAACCATAGCAAAGATTAGGGGGAGATATATTTGCCATTTCTTGAGTAATTAAATTAGATAGTTTTCTAAAGAATACAGTTTAACTCAGTTTCTTGTTAATGTTTCTTAGCTCGTGCACATGGAGTTCAAACCAGATGACTAAAGTATCCTGAATGATCAGTGTCCTATGGGAGATAGTGGCTTTGGCAAAGATCAACTTTCTCTTCTCTATGTAGACACTCAAACAGCACTTCTGAGTATTTGTGCTTTTATATAAAGTAGCTCCTCATTCAGGTACTTGACCCTATAGACTATTTGGGGCTTGGGAAGTACTGATGTTGAAGCTATGTCAGAAGGTGATTTGCAGTATCCGTGATGGGATTCGCATGCATGTAATGGCTTACTCTATTTTTCTTGAAGCTCATTGCCTGCTTGGAGCAAAGGTGAGAGCAAAATGGAATACACATGAATTTTGGGGGAACAGATTGTGCAGAAACACCATTGCATGCTGCTGAGTGGCAGTGGCCTTTCTGCAGAGCTTACACCTTTACAGAGCCTTCCTGAACCTGCAGTGAACCCTGCAGCTGTTGCATTTTCAGTTGTTTGATGAACAGAAGGACAAACGCATGGAGATGACCAGGAAGGAATGTTATACTTTGTAAATATTTTCAAAATAATTGTCTTCGCATAGTAGATGTTAAGATTCACCACATTTTAAACAAATGAGCTCAAATACTCATTAGAAGGTCTTTAGCCTTCTTGTGAAAGCAAGACACCCATGTTTTTAAAACTTAAATGATCTTAATCTTTGTTGGGTATCACATCAGCTCTGTAACTGTCTGAGCTTCTTAAAATATCAAATTTTGAATGTGTTTGAAACACTAAATACTTATACTGTAAAGATGTTTTCACCTTTGAATGTGAATGTGCTACATTTCTGTTTTCTTCCCTCAAAAACAATGTTTTAAATGCTAAGGGTCTGGTTCAGCTCCACTGAAAACAACTGAAGTTCTTCCAAGGCTTTCAAATTCAAGTGCCAAATTCATCTAGAATCCATTGCTATTGTTTCTGTTCTTTCAGCAGTCACAACCTCCTTTAAAAGACTTGTCATTGTTTTCACTAAAAATAAGACTTCGTTAAAGCAAAACTGTGTGGTTTAAACAACATAGAATTCAAAACCTAAAATCCTTATTACCTGTTTAGCTCTTATGATTCTTTTTTGTTTAACATCAGTGAGCTTATATCAATTGTCATAATGTTAAGATATATGTTTTAAAGGCAAGTCAACTTCATGTTCCTTTTATATAGAATCTAAAGACTGTTGTGCTAACTTCAATGAAATGAGGGTGCAAAGAAGTCTAAGATGCTAAGAACACCTTTCATTGTATGACATGAAACAAGCAGATCAGTTTTGAACAGATGGAACAGGTTGGGCAGATGGAACAGAGACTTTGCCCTGCTTTTTCCTTTGGCAGTGGTTTGCCATTAAAACAAAAATCTGCCTTTCCTTCATTGAATGCTTCCAGAAATGAAGGACATTGCAGGTAAAGGTTTGAAATCTTCAGCTAAAGCAAGCTTCACCATGTCACTATCCTTACTATTTCAGCATTTGATACTTTTTCAGCCAACAGTGAGAGCAGAAATGAGAATTACCATTTGCGGAGAAAGACCGTGAATAACCATAGAGGGTATGGGCTGTTGTTTCTGATGCAGAGGGATAAACAAGACATACACAGGAGAAGAGAAAAATAGGAAAACAGAGAGAAAAAACAAAAAACAGAAAACTTTTGTTTCTAACATTGACTCTTAGAAGTCAGAAAAAGCTTAGAGTTACTTTCTTTCTTGATATGGAAAGCTTCAATTAAATCACCTGATGTATGTTTTCCTCCTTTCTTAGTTCACACAGGAAAGGTTACAGTCATCACATTGCAAATTAAGCCAGCCCTACCCTCCTTTTTTTGAAAAGTAGAGAGTGAAATAAATAGAGGGAAAAACATAAATGATGGGGAAAGAGAAAGAGATGAGTGAGGCCTGAAGGCAGAAGCGCATATCTGATATTGCAGATTTTGGTGGCAATGGTAGTGTTTTGCTTTCCCAAGGGATGAGCAGACTGGCATGTCTCATCAGCTAGGCATGGTCCTGTTGGACATTTAAGTAGAATGGTCAAGTTAGATGGTCTTGTACTGGTTCAGTTAACAAGAGAGACCTTCTTTGAGTCTCTATCAATATTTGTTGTTTCTCTCAGACTTCAGCCAATTTCTGTAGTGTTTTCATGCATAAATATGATTTCCGATCATTACAAAATGCCCCCAGTGACTATTTTCCCTCTGTTTACCAAGTACTGTTTTTGGCCCAGTTAAGGTTTACATTTCCGAGTGGAGACAAAATGGTCTCCTGAACAGCTGCTGCAGGTAGTCATTTGGATTCAGTTGTTCTCTATTTTATGTTTGCCTAATAAATAAATATACACAGATGCACACACATATTTGTGTGTGTGTGTGTGTGTGTATATATATATATTTATATATATAAACTTAACATTGGAAATGCTGGATTTGCAGTAGAAGACACGAGTTTGAATGTTTGTTACTGAGAATCATGTTACCATCTGCTAGGTTAGTTGCAACTGTACAATTTGAGTGTCAGATTTTATCCTATTGATTAGCTGTTTTGTTTTCCTTGGAGCAGGCCATGGAGGGAAAATTCTGTGGAATCTCAAGTTTCTTGATAAAGAGTGAAATAACAGCATGGGCTTTTCATAGCCTGGATGAAATCATGGTTTCCAGGGAGACCTGCAGCTCATTTGCTGCAGCCAGAAGGCTGAACTGCCAACTGTGGCGGATTACATAAGTTGCCCATCCTATATAGTTTTCCAGCCGTTTGCATGTATCAGTCGCACATCTCGCATGCTGTGGTAAGGTTTCTTTTTTCTTTAACCCATAATAGCCAATTACCATCACCTGGCACAGCATCTTCTTGGAGTGGGAGCAAATCCAAGGAACTGCAAAGTGCCAGAATAAACTGGGCTTGAAAATACAGGCTGTCTGGGACTTCACAGGCTGGATGAATAGGAACTTTCTTTGCTGGAGGAGGCTGGAGGAGTCTGTGGGTTTGATGTACTTTCCTGATTCAGATGAAAGATAAACAACTCATCTCACTCAAGAGAATTCTTTGGTTTCAGAGATACGTGCCTTTTTTGCCTGATTTAAAATTGCCATCAGCCGCTTACATTGGTCTTTGATGTGCAGCATTGGTTTCTAATGAAATATATCAGCTCACCTATTTTCTGGTCCTGTGTATTTGCGATATTCAAGCACACCTTAATGTGAAACACTTCCCTTTTTTAGGTACTGAAGAACTTGTTGGTATAAAACCTTCTTTCTGAAATCCAGCCTAAGTTTGATAATTTCTTTAATCCTCTTTGCTCCTTTATTTAGAAATGAATACATGATTTGTTATCCTTTATAATCCTTTATCCTAAATTATATCCTTGATTTAATCAAGCATGTATCATGCAGCAATTATCAAAGCCGTAAATCTGGAGTGTAAACTTCACCATGTAACCATTTAGTCTAACCATGTACTATAAATTTCTATGGGGTTAGTTTTTGTTTGCTGAGTACTGCTAACAGTAGCAATCGTAATCATCTTGCAAAATATTTTCACTTCAACTACTGCCCACTGTTTGTTTTCTCCTAGCCATCCATAAGATGTGTTTTGGGGTGAAGATCTAAACAGTTTGCTTTGTCAGTAGCTTGGGCAGTGCTTTTTCGGACTGTTCAATCAAAGGAGGGCTTTAAGGTGTGGCTGCAGCACGAATGAATGAGTGTCAGATGCAAACATGGAGCTGGTGGTGGTGCCTTCAGCTGAGCTCTGGGGAGAGAAGCTAAGATAACACGTGAGTGGCGGGAAGAGATCCCAGGAGCGCGTGCTTGACAGGCTGGGGAGTTTTTCCTTTGCTAAATGTGACTCGTGTGCGAGGAGATGAGGCTGCTGCCTCAGGCAGGAGGGAGCATTGGACATTGCTGTGTACCCGGCTGCAGAAGCCCTTTCCCCTTGTGTGGCCTCCAGAGAGATCGTCCAGCTCTGCCAGATGCTCTCTGTCCTGGAAGTGTGTTCACTGGGTAGGCTGGGGTCTTTATCCAAGGTTTACTGGGATCATGCAGCATTTGGGTGCTTGGGCTGCCCGAGTGTCGCAATGAAAGGAGGGAAGTGAAAGGAAAAGCAGCAAAGGAACTGCAGGAGAACGGGAGTGAAAGAAATCCCGATTAACTTGTTTACATTTGGTAGTATCCACTCAATTCCGACATAAGGAAATAAAATCTCTCTAACTACATACTCTTAAATGCATCCGTTGCATAGCCATGTGCACAGGTCAGTATCAGTACAGATGCTGCCTAGCCGAGCAGAACTGTTTTTAGCTACTTTTCTTTCCTGTTGTGCCAGTAGCAAGCACAATGGAAAATGAAAGAAAGTTCTCTGTACATACTACTTAAACATATAATCCTCTCTCCTGAACTCTTGAGGTAAAATCTTACCTAGACATACTCTGTAATCCTGTGTTTAATGCTGTGGAAGACTTCCTTGAAGAATGTAATTATAACAGTGATTGTCTCAAAATAGCCCGCTCTGACACAGAAATGGAAAGAACCAGTGTGGGGAATGTTGATGTACTTTTTACCATGGGACATCTTCTCAATTTATGTACAGGCATGTACTGTCATACATCTGTGCTTGTACAAGTCAAGCCTAAACTACATCATGGCTTCACAGTTTTACCCATTTGGGGAAATGCTGTTGTTCTTTTAGATGACAGTGAGTGTAACATCATTAGTTGTGCCCACCAAAAAAAAGAACATTACCTGATCTGGAAAACATGAATGTAAAGCAGGACAGAAATCCAAGTTGAAAAAAGCACAGGTTCAGCTGTATTAGTTGTTAAAAGTAATTGACTTGAAGTAACCTCTGAGACTTGCTGAATGTTTGGGATTCATAGCGTTAGGTAGCAATATGAATAAACAGAGAAATATACGTTGTCCCAATCTTTTAGTGGTAAACACAGTAATTTTGAAGACACAGAGATTAAATATAAAAAGAAGGTGATGCAATATTTCATTACTTTTCCATATTATTTAGTGCATATAAATCATGATTTCTAGAGTTGCTTTTTCCCTGCATTATACATTCTATGTTATTGCATAAGTAAAGAAATGCAAAGAATCTTCATTATACCTTTTCAATCATTACAACCGTAACATTTTAATATTTGCTGCCTTGTAGTCCAAGCCTAACGATCCCTAGCTGAATTAAGAGATGTTTATACAGTGATGTAATATGAGAGAAGTGTTAATTTATACTTGGATGACAACGTGATGTACATAACCTTTAGTCTGGTTGTTTTTTGGAATGCTGGAAAAGGTTAAAATCATGCCCTTCCCAGCTGCCTTCTTAGGCAGTAGCTAGCAAGAGGGAGAAAAGGAGAAATGACCTCTTGCTTTGGCACCCTCCCATGTAGTTCTTGAGCAACAAATCTTTATGCTGCAAAGAGAAGCCAGAGATTTCAGAGAAGGGGAATCTCTCTGTGTCTGTCCATTTTCCAGGCTTTGGATAGTGACAAAACTGCACTGAAGAGCAAATATTTTTGATTCTGGAAGATTCCAGGTTGCTCTAAATGGAAAGTTTCTTCCGAAAGTATTTCTAGGAAGAGTAAAGTGATATAGTCATCTGGGCACTGGACAGCTGGGTGTGGAAGGACTTTATTGGTAGACTCCCTTTTGAGACACAAAAGATGCTGCTTAAATGCAAAGTGGAAATACTTCTTCAGCTGTTTAGGCACCTAAATTTCCTACTAAACACTTAATATGAATGTGAGATTCCTTTGCTGTGCATGCATAAAGGTGATACTGTTGTTATTTGAACCTCTTGGTTTTTGAGTAGCAGTATTGTTTTGGGAGTTGCATGCTGCTAAACCCAGTACTGCCTGTTTGCTGCGTTAGTGACTGCACCAGATGTCCCCTATGTGGAGACCTGAGTTCAGTCTTCTTCCCAGTCTAAATTGTTGACATGCTTTGCTAGCATAAAAGCTTCAGCACTGCAGATTTGCAGTACCCAAAAATGCATTGAAGAAGCCCTGCAGTTGCAGGATGAAGCCATCTGGTCAATGGGAATGGGCTGAGGTCATTAATTTTCAAATCTTGATGAAGTTTCCTTTTATACTTGTCTGAATGTGCATTGGGAAAACTCCCAATGTACCTGTCTCTGACCGTGAATTCACAATGTATTGGCTGATGTGACCAAGCTCAGTGTGACCCTCCTACTCTTGTTCCCTTGGCGAGACGAGAAGAAGCAGTGTGCTACCTCTGCTTGCTTTGGTCTTTGGGGATCCCCCGAAGCAAGACAGGCTCTTTTACCCACGGGGGCCATTTTCACTCATTCCAAATGTCCTTTTTGCTCTCAAAGTGGCATATGAAATAGCAAGATAAAAAGCTTACAGTTGAGGTTGGAAGAGTGGCCATACTGAGTCAGACTAAAGATCCACTCAACCCAACATCCTATCTCAATTACTGCCTGACAGATCCAGGCTGCTTTAAATTTTGCTATTTAAATTTAGCACATCACCCTGCCTCCTCAGTGCTGGAACAGACTTAGGGTCCCCATGCTCCTGCAGCAGGATGGGAAGCTGGCACTACTCTCCAAACAACACCAGCAGCAGAAAGTTGGTGTGAGGAGCCCAGCTTCTCAGCAGAGCTCCCAAGGGCATAGCAGGGTGAAGCTCAGGGTGCTTTGGTGGATCACTGCAGAGGCAGATTTCTCTCCTTTTCTCTTACAAACCATGGGGATGGAAAGGAAATGATTAGCAGTGATGAATTTTCTGTCTTTTGGCAAAATGGCAAGTCCTGGGCTTGTATTGCTGGTGGCCCCTCTGCGGTAACCAAGCCACTTTGGCAAACATTTTCTGTAAGCAGTATCAAGAACTCTTCTATTGCCTCTGATATAACTACTGAGTAGAGAAGATGCAGAAGTTTGGTCTCCAGCACTGTTGGTTTGGCATCTCTTTAGACCACTCTAATGTCAGTGCTATATAATTATTCTCTTTAGAGTAAATTGCAAACTCTCTAATTCCTGGAATCCTTACAGGCTGCTGGCTTAAGCCTTGAGCTTATCCCTTTAATTTTGGTTTCTATTAACAAGTCTGGTTTGAACAACTGATTAGTTATTTGGCTTCATAGTTATAATGAATTTCTCAAGTCTAGTATCTCTTTTTTTCAGGTTTTGCTGTTAATGGAATGCGTAAGGACTGTCACAAATAGATGGAAAAAAATGATTTGTGGAGAGAATAGAGCTTAATTGAGAATATCAGATATGCATGTTCTGCTAATTCTTTTGCTGGCTTTTCTCTTTTTCTGAAGAAATGTGAGCTGGAGCCTAATTTTCACCAAGCTTATTCTGACGTAATAGCTTACCTTACCTTCTTATATTATAAACCTTACTTGCCCAATATTTAAACACTTAAGTTAATAGTGTAAACAGATATATCTGGGATGGGAAATTGCTATGTGATTTACTTGAATGAAATTGTTACCTCAGTATCTATGTAGGTTGCTTGTTTTTATTTTGGAATGGTATGACTTAACGTCCTTTAACCCTAAGAAGTCCTTCAGCTGGTTTCTCAACCATTCATAGGGCAATATGAACGAGAAGTAAGGTCTTAGACCCTCTAAAGGAGTTATTTGGTAGCATAGTAGTTATGCTTTTGCATTAGTAATATTTTGTTAGTTACTTAATTAGTAGTAGCATATCCTGGAACCTGAAAACGGCTCCTAGATTGTGAGGAATTTTCTTAACAGAATAACTTTATAAATAGTTGAAAAGCACAACAAGCTCTGAAACGCCCCAGTAAAATGGTATACTGCTTTTCTGGCGCATCTTCTATTTGGCAACAGCAGATCAAGAACCTACCAGGAACTGACTTGATTTTGAAATTGCTACTGTTCTGTTTATTATTATCTCATTATGTCTTTAGGAGTAAGGGTTTATCTTTAAGTGCTTTGGAACGTTTTTACAGATAACAGCTTGCCAGCAAAGTGATGGATGCCCGTTCAGTGCCTGTTCAGCAAATATACAGCTTTTATTTCACGTTACTCCCTTGACTGCTCTTGAGAAAGGAAACAGTTACTTATTTCCATTTACCTATTTCTTCTTGTAAGAGGCCCTTAAAATATGCCTAAAAATAATTCAGAGCATGCCTGTTTTTGAAGAACAATATTTTCTGGCATTTCAGAAGTTTTGTAAAAGGCAGTGGGAAGAATTCAAAAAGGCTAGTGATGCAGAAAAGGGTAAATACAATTTATATCTCCCCCTCCCTCCCATACATTCACTTTTTTATTTTATTGTTAAGTAAGTATTTTTGAATATATTTGAACTTTTGAATGAGTATGTAGGTAAGTTTGTTATGAGTATAAATAAAAGTTTATGACTGAAATAGAAAGATAGGAAAAGGCTAAGATTCATGTCCTTATTCAAGGAAGGCATTTCCATTGTAGGAACTAAGCTGAAAAAAAGAGTGCAAGAATGTTAACGATAAACTGATATGTAATAGATAAAGACTAATATGACTGACAGAGCAGAAGCTGAGAAATATTTAAAGTGTTTTAGCCAGATGCAAGATACTTAAATACATAAGACTTTAAGTGATGGTGCAAAGAATTGGCCCTTAGTTAGCACTGAATTTATCATTCAGTCTATTTATTTATTTATTTATTTATTTATT
>JAUBOD010000078.1:252896-287745 GCA_032353885.1 Nothura maculosa
TATTTATTTATTTATTTATTTATTTATTGTTCATGGTTTAAAGATCAGCTCATAGATGTGGTAGGTAAAATTTGAAGAGAGTGAGTTGCCTGGTACAGCCTAAAGGCAGTATTTTTCCAAGTGCAAGTGAATAAAGTGATGGGGAAAAGTTTGCTATTAAAATATGCAAAAAATATTTTTCAATTAGTCTTAAATTCTGCCCCTGCTATATTGATGACATCCAGTGCACCAAATCTACAACTTACATGAACATACACCACCTTGCATAGCTTAGTAGAAATGCACTTATTCAAACCAATAGCAAATTTTCCCTTTGTGAGGTTGTTCATATTTTGTAACTGAGCATGAAATATAGTCAGAGAAATGGCATGTTGCCTAGAAGGATGAAAAGATAGAATACAATAGTTTCAGTATGCTTTTTTCCTCTTCTGAGTCTTGAAATAAATTGATCTCTAAAACAATACTCCAGAAATATGTCTCTTTTCATGATGAATCTATTTTTTAATGCACTAAATATGGAGTAAGTTATAAATATGGCTGAATCCTGGTAGATTTGTTAAATAATATTTACGACGTTGATATGAGGCCAAGACTGTCTATGTTCCCTATTGGGAATATAATTCACAGACAAGACTATGATAGCAAAGGAGCAAAAAAAAAAAAAAAGAGAAATGAAGCCAAATCGTCCCATTTAGGGGGTGTGATTTATGTGAGGGGATGGCGCCTGGGATGTCATGGTTCACGTTGGTGGGCCTGGGGACACTGGAAGGGGCTGGGAAACTGCAGGAGCTGAGTTTCTGGTCATAGTCCTGTAACTCCAGTCCCAGACTCCCTGGCACGAAGGAGGCCGGTGAGTGGGTTGAGGCTGCAGAGCTATCTCCCAGTGCTGGATGCAGGAAGGCTGCCAAATTTTGGTGTAGAGCAGGAACGGGATGGTGGTGGGTTGGTGATTGGATGACGTGGATGTGAACAGGATTGTAACCTCCATGTGTGCATGTCTCATGGGAGAAGCATGGGCCTTGGGAGCAGCAAGACGTCCCACAGGGATGCTGGAACTGGAACTGTTCCCACAGGGATGTTGTTGAATGCGAGAGTGAAAAATCCCAATTTTGGATGTAGGTGCCTGCCTGACGTGTTTTGTCTGAGCTGCACTGCAGGCTAGTCTAATGTCTGCTCTTGTGTCCACGCAGAGCTGGATTCACTTCAAGGCTGCTCTTCATGCCCTCTGTTTTAAAACCTGGAAATTTGGGTTTTGTTGGAAATATAAGGGCATAACTGCATTTTCGTTTCGTTTGTTCCCCTTTTAGTCTAATCGCAAGACTCTGAGAATACAATGCACATGGCACAGATCGTAACACTTTTTCAGACGCTTTTAATTCTGCTACTTCATGATTACATCTCAACTGAAGATGGTGAAACAAGAGCAAGTAAGTCTTAACATTTACATTTCTTTATAATGGTAATTTAAGAAGCATGCTTTAAATTTGTAATGTCCACTTTAAGGTCTGTGTGTATAATGCTTTTTTTTTTCCCCAGTATAATTTTATTTGTGGAAACACCATGATGTGGAAGTAACTTCATTATCTTATTTCTCATTTAGAAAGGGAATATCTGTATTTCTTTTAGAAGACTAACCTGATTATATTCTCTTGAAAGTGTTCAAGGAGGCAGATGGCCCTGTAAAACTCCCATCTCAATTTAAAGCTATGTCTTGATTGCTTGCACTGTTTTTTCTTCAACGGTGTTTTTGTTTTCTTCTTCAAAGATGTTTTGAATTGCTTAAGAATATGTAAGGGAGTCAAGACAAATCAGAGCTCTTCTTTCAGTTGCAGAGCTGCAGCCTTTACCAAAACCAAACATACAACCAGACTTGGCCAAACCTTGGCCAAACCATGTGCCAGTGGATCCAATTAACCTCTCCTGCTGGTGGCCATCTCACCAGTACCAAGGGTGCCAGTTACATGTGCTCCTTTTAGAATCCTTTTGGACTTACTCCTGCAGAGAGGGATTCCTTCCAGGCAAGGATGTGCCCGCAAGGTGGAAAGGACCATCCAGTAGATCTGCCTACATCCTTCCAAGGGCTATAGTTGGCCAGTCAATCTAAAAGCTCAATTTTTAGGTAACTGCAGTTAGGTGAGCTGAATTCATACCTAGGTCAACATGCAGTTCTTTCTAAGAAGGGAGCATTACATTTGTGAAGTAATGACATAATCTTATATTTTGCCAAAATGTAGTGCCAGCAACATTCAACTGAGATTCATGATATTAAAATAACTAGTTCTGTGTGTACGCAGTGTAGCTGTGTTGTGGAAGTCCATTAAAATACATTTGTAGAAGGAGTGAATATTACTGCTTAATTCTGGGTCATTCTGATTATGGTCTTCTTCCCCAGTGTGTTTGGTTTGCTAACAAAAACAAGTTTTGGGTTTATCACCTCTGCAGACAAATAGAGATATGGGAAAAACAAATATGTATCCCTCCCTGCTGCTTGCATAAAACATTAACTGCCAGTTAAAGAATGGAATTCTGGATTTTTTCATAGTTGTTGCTGGTGATAATGTCAAAACCAGAAAATGGCATGGTTTTCAAATACAAAGTTGAATCTGTGTGACTTAGTGAAACAGTCCTGTTTTTGCTGATAACTCAGCTGACTTATTTTAATGGAATGTAGAGTGGTTTTGTACATATGGACTCTAACACAATCAGTAATTGTATGAAAAATAATTTCCTGAAATGGATGGATTCATTTAAATAATGATTTTATTCATTTATTTTTTATTATTTTTTCCTAGGTTGCAGAACAGCTCCAGCAGATTTAGTGTTTATCTTAGATGGCTCTTACAGTGTTGGCCCAGAAAACTTCGAAATAATCAAAAGATGGCTTGTCAATATTACACAAAATTTTGATATAGGGCCAAAGTTTATTCAAGTTGGAGTTGTCCAGTACAGTGATTACCCTGTACTTGAAATTCCTCTAGGAACTCATGAATCCACTGAAAATCTAATCAGGGAAATGGAATCCATACATTACTTAGGAGGAAATACAAAAACAGGAAGAGCTATTCAATTTGCCTATGACCATCTTTTTGCAAAATCTTCAAGATTTTTAACAAAAATAGCAGTTGTCCTCACTGATGGGAAATCTCAAGATGAAGTCAAAGATGTAGCAGCAGAAGCAAGGAAAAATAAAATCACTTTGTTTGCTATTGGTGTTGGCTCAGAAATTGAGGAGGATGAACTTAAAGCTATTGCCAACAAGCCTTCATCAACTTATGTATTCTATGTTGAAGATTACATTGCAATATCCAGAATTAAAGAAGTTATAAAGCAGAAACTCTGTGAAGGTAAGTAAATGATCATAAAATATTTATGAAAGTTTGGAGCGTGTAGTGAGGTACCCATATTTCTTTATTTCGTAAGCAGACATGTTGATGAATGTAGCCTAAAGCATTTGGCAAGTTTTTTTTACAATCATATCTTGATTTTGTTGTTCTTTGTGGAAATTCTCCCAAAATGTTAGCTTCTGTGTTAAACAAAGAGGTGCATTGGGGAAGATTTGTTGTGTTAACACAGTGCATGCTTAATTTTAATATATGGAAGTTTGTCCTAAGTCACTTTAAAAAAAAAAAAAAAAGAAAGTTTTGAACCTTGAAACAGTTGAGCAGTTCTTATAGTTGTGAGAATATAGGGCTTACATTAGCCCTATTCCCAGGTGCAGTTGATAATTGTGCACAATCAAACACAAATTATCTTTTCTTCTTGTCAGTGGGGAGCATAACCTATCATTATGCTCAGCAGTTCTTCCGCTAGTACGTGTTGAAAAACCCAGAAGAGACACTTCTGGCAAAAGTGCCTGGAACAGTAACAAGCTGTTATGTTCTTTTCTGAAAGACGTTTATGGAAGAATTAGCCAAGACCAACATCATAAACTTGACTTTTTAATTTTAGAATGCCAAGAGCATTACTGTATTGAATTTTTGATAACTTTGTAAAGAAATGCCTTTCCTCTCTTAAAAAAAAAAAAGCAAATACATCACTCAGAAAGACTATGTTATACAGTGGATATGTATGTGTCAGTGTTATATTGTACCTGTTTTAGTACCTAGCGTTGATGCAAGTCATATGCAAATGTACTGTATTTCTGTACTCAAAGGAGTGAAAAATAGTTTTCAGTTATTCTCACTTTGACTATGGACTTCTTCGGTAAAGTATAGTGATATTTATTTTGAGGTTAGTGGTGTTTATTTCTTGATACCTTTAGAAGAGTTATCATAATTCCTTGTACTTGATACAATAGAGAGACATCAAATCAGGTAAATGCAGTTAATTTTTTTAATAGTTTCTCATGTTGGGAGAAATTTCCCAAAATAAACACAATAATTTGTTTAAGTAAAGTTTAGAAGTAACATGATACTTCATCAGGATACATTTCTTTCTTTCAGCATAAAATTAACAGAAGTCTTTAAAATTCAGCTGCCCTATTTGACTCAACTCTTCCAGCAGTAAAACTGTGAAGGTTGATGACAAATACAAAATAGTGTTCCTTTTTTTTTTAAAACATACTATTTTACTTTAAATGACTCTTGGCTTCCATTGTCTTAACACCCTGCTCTTTCCTAGTATTAGCATTTTGAGATGCCTCTCGCAAAGAATGGTCAGTGCCAATTGGCAGCTTCATTTCTAACTACAATGTCTTTAGCAGGTGAATACAAAGACTAGTAAGCTGGAAAATTTATATCTGAGTGGTGGATTGTTTAATGCACATGGTTAAGTTTCATTTTGACTTGTGAGAGGAAGTTGGAAGTAAGGATGAAGCACCAATGAGATGCCTATGATCAACCATATTAAACTTCTGAAGGTTTTGTACTTGTGTCTTGGTCATACTTGACTTTTTTTTTTAAAGCCTTTACTCTTTGATTTTGTTAAATTTGTACTTTATTTAACATACTTATAAAAGCATAGTGGAAATACTCTGGAATAAGTTTTGGAAGCTTTGGAAGAAGGACGCTGAGATTTGGTGACTCCTGTAGCAGTTAGCACTGGTGAGGAACACCTTGCAGGCAGAGGGCTGTTGTCTGCCTTTTGGGGACACTGTTGCTCAATTTAGAGTGTGATAGCATGAAAAAAAGCTGATTAATCTGTGAAGAGAGGACAGTGGTGTCTGAAAGAATAAAGTGTCTAGAGCGGTCCCCAAGCATTTATTTCTTTTTCTTTATTTTTGCTCTCTAAAGCGTCTATAGCTTTGATATTCTCTAGTCAAATATAGAGAAAAGTTGTATGTCAGGAAGGCATTTAAATGCAAGAGTCAGTGTAGGACTCAGAAGGAAGCATATGAGGAAGATTTTGAGAAAAGTTAATTTGCATTGGATAATGGATTTTCACATCATAATTCTAGAAAGAAAAATCAAATATGAAAAAGAAACAAGATATCAATTTAGAAATTTGCTGTGATTGATAGAGGCACTTAGATGAGACGCTGAGGGATCTGGTTTGGCAGACATGGTGTTGAAGGACTTATGGTTGGACTCAATGATCTTAAAGGTCTTTTCCAACCACTATGATTTTATGATTGTATAGTGTCCTTCAATTCTTCTTATGTAATTTTAACAAAGTGAGAAGTTATTTATTTCCTTTCATTGATTTTTTACTCTAAAATAATGTTGGCTTTAGCATAAAGTTTCATTTTCTTTCAGTCCACTTCCTAGTATTGTTTGTGTATAAAAAGAATTAAACAGAGATAACATTCAGCCACCTATACTTTCCACAGAAAATGTGTCACAGTCTTTGTCCAGTGTGGATAGCTTCAAGTGGATGACAGTATAATAGACAAAGTGGATTAGAAGCCATCTTGAGTGCAAGAAGACAAAAAAAAAAAATGTTGTAAATTAGTTTTATCTTTTTTTTTCACTTTCAGTGTGATTTCGCATTCAAGAGGCTGAATTAAGCCAAATAATTGGTGCATCAAGGAAATTAAAAACTAGAGTTTAATAACATTTTGCAACTGTGTTGAAGAATTCGTAACCATATTTTATATTGTAATTCTTTTGTAATACAGTTAGCCACAATTCAGAATATTATGTGAATCTAATTGCAAGATATCCCAAAATTTCAATATTCTCACTTCATCTCTCTTAAGGATTCTTCAAATCTCTTCTATCTCTTCTCTTTTGCTGTATTAACTGGCAGTTCTTTCTGAAAAGTCAGCTACAAAAGAAGTAGGCAAGCAGGATTATTTTTTTGAAAGGTTTAATTATATTTTGAACTACTTTTGCCTTTATTACTTTGCAGAGTCTGTATGTCCAACAAGAATTCCAGTGGCAGCTCGAGATGAAAAAGGATTTGACATTCTGCTAGGACTCGGTGTGAAGAAAAAGGTTAAAAAGAGAATTCAGATACCAACTACCAATGCCAAAGCTTATGAAATAACCTCACGTGTTGATCTATCAGAATTGACAAGGTATTTAACTTTATAGAAGTTAAATAAAAGTTAAATAAAATGCTAAGTTTAGTAAAATATTTGCTGTTTGGAGTACGATGTGTTGTACAAATGTACAGCTGTGATCTTTTCTTTTCCCCTTCCTTCTGCCTTAGGGATGTGTTTCCAGAAGGTCTGCCTCCTTCATATGTATTTGTTTCCACTCAGAGATTTAAAGTAAAAAAGACATGGGATTTGTGGAGAATTCTAAGTCTAGATAAGAGACCACAGATAGCAGTCACTATCAATGGGGAAGAGAAAACGCTGTCATTCACGACAACAAGCTTAATAAATGGAACTCAGGTTATTACTTTTGCTGACCCTCGTGTGAAGGTAAGGAATGGGTTGACATACCACTGGAATACTTGTACATTTTCTCTTTTATTTATTTATTTTTTAAGTATGATCTCATATTTAGCTGCTTACGCATTTGGATATAGATGCTAGATGCTATTGATGCTAGATGCACCCATCTTTCCTTAGTGTCCACAGAGGAGTTCATCCATGGAAATGCTTTGCAGTTTTCAGCAGGTATCTGTGAAGGTGAAGAGTTGTTTGCACACAGCTTATTTCTCAACATATGCATTAGCTGGAAAGTATGAATTGCCTCTGATATAAAGACCAGAAAATGTGAGGCAAAATGTTCTGGTTTTTTTTGAGATAGGTTTAATTAACCTTCTTAATTCCATAAAAATACATAGCAAGAAAAAAAAATAAATAAAGGAGTTATTTTCTTAATTAGAAGGCAGATCAGCAGCTTGCAAGGGTTTGTTTTGCATTTGTCCAGTGCTCGGTTGAGTAGTAATGCCTTTCAGCTCATTTTTTGGATTCTCCAGGCTCATCTCCACTGAATGAGGGATGCCCTTCCTTGTCCAAAACATTTTTGTTTTCTCAAGTTACTCAATCTGCAAGTTCCCTTCCTATCTGGGAAGTATAGTGAAGTAGTGAAGCATTCAGCTGTGTGAGAAAGATTATCTTACTTACGGGACAGACACAGAAGGAAGGAGAATGAGTGTCTGGACTCTTGTATCTGTAGCAGCACCATGAGAATAGAGCAGCACAGGAATAGATAGCCTGGAGTTTCCCTTTCCTTTCCTTAGGGAGCATTTTTTAAGTCAAGTAAGAGGCACAATTCAGAAAAAAAGAATGCACGAGAAAAATGTACCCTTAGAATTGTTAGTGTCCCAAGTGTTTTCTGGTTTTCTGGGAAGCGCTGGCCTGGATTTGTTTCCTTCAAACCAGGCTGAAGGAGTTTTAATGACAAGTCCTCAGCTGTCCTCAGCTTAACTACTGAGCTTTAGATGAAGGGGATATTTCCTTCTGTTACCAAATAGGGAATTTTCCTTCAAAATTTCCTCCGCCTCATTTTTTATATGAATTATTTTTAATTTGATTTACTAGAAATCCTGAGAAATTTTGGGTCCAAGTCGATCTGAAATTGTTTGATTGATTTGCCAGAGTGAAAAGAATCCATTTTATTCCTGCAGTCCCAAATATCAATGAACTTTAACCTGCAAAGAAACCTTTATTTTTTTTTTCTCCCTCCTGTCCTGTTTTCTCCATGCACTCCATTAGGAAAGTGGAAATATTTTATATTCTGATTTGGTTATTTTTACCTCACAATGAGATCCATTATAAATACATAAAATGCCAGTCTACAAATGAAAATAACATGGAAGCAGAGATATTATCAGAGGGTGTGTACTTAGTTGAGACTAGTTGAGACTAGTTTCTGATTATGCCTAAAAAAGGTGACAAAATTATGAAATGTACAGGCATGTGCATGTTTCAACTGCTCTTAGGTATACCAACCTTGTATGGAATTAATTACAATTCCGTTTAGCTGTATCGAGATTAAATAGGTAGATTTTTAAAATTTTATTTTTAATTAATGGATAGGTTCAAGGACATAGTATTTCTTTCCATGCAGAATTTCATTTACATGGTAAATCTGGTGATGATTTCTCTGAAGTTATCCCTCATTCTGTGTTACCTGTATAGACAAGCTAGGTTATTTGTTTAGACTAAATCTTAAATCTATAAATAGAACAAGTTCTGTAGGATGATTCTCATACTTAATCTTTTTTATTGTAGTATTTGTGATTCTTTCTAGTAATATCATGAAGCAATGAAGTTTTACAGTAGTTTAAATTGGAGATATTTTGTTTCAAGCATTTCTGTTTTCTTCACTTTTTTT
Source organism: Nothura maculosa (assembly GCA_032353885.1). NCBI lineage: Eukaryota > Metazoa > Chordata > Aves > Tinamiformes > Tinamidae > Nothura > Nothura maculosa. The sequence continues at coordinate 261,569 of JAUBOD010000078.1, forward strand.
AGACATTGTTTGATGAAGGCTGGCATCAAATCCGTCTCTTAGTAACAGAAGAGTTTGTAACTTTATATATAGATGATCAAGAAATTCAAAGGGAGCCATTACATCCTGTTTTAGGTATTTACATCAGTGGCCTAACTCAAATTGGAAAGTATTCTGGAAAGGAGGAAACCGTGCAGGTAAGCATGCATTGGAAACACAGTATTGTCAGTATGTCACTAATTCAGTACTCCTGATATGGGATAGCATTTTCATTGCAGCCTTATGTTTTCCTGAACTTACTTTTCTAACTTACTGTGAGTGGACATTGAATATATAACATTTTAGTAATTAACAGGAAAGGAAGAAATTATCTTCATCCGAAATAGTGGGAATTGTCAGGAGTTGTGAGTTCTCAACTGGTCTTGCTAGGTTCCGGGTGTATTTGTTTGTGCTGCAACATTAATTTCATGCCATATGCCACCCTGAATTTTGGGATAGTATCTCAGAACAGGGGATCTGCTGTCTGCATGACACTCGCACATCATTTCCTTGTGTCAGTGTATGGGGTTATGCTGGGATATGAGTGAGAGAACAGCATTTTCAAGAAGCACCAGTCTCATCATTGTGCATCAGAAAATACAAGGCATATAAATTCAATTTCTCTCAAACTGCAAACTGTTGGTGTGTGACAGTAGCTCTGTGTGATTCTGCAGTGGTGGAAGGGACGCTGCAAGAGTCCTTACAGAGATTGTTATCTATTCCTGAGCACCTTAAGCAACCTTTGCCTTCAGCTGAATGCAGCCACCAAAAAGTTGGTAAAATCTTCAGGTTGTGCAGGCAAATGCAAGTGATAGAGACTGTAACATTGACAGTGTCCCAGATATTTGCTAAGTATTTTCTTGATTTAATATGATTTGTTTCTAGCAATGTAGTAATGATATTACTAATTATCAGAATCACTGATGAAATATTGAGAAAAACTGAATTGCTTAAATGGGTATTATTTTTAGGTATTTTGAAAGCTATACTTATTCATCCCCTATTATTAAATTTCTTAATGGTTCCTGCTGTCACTTAATTTGCTTGCTAGGATTTTCATCATCTTCATTAACTCTTGTAAACTGTCTTCAGTCGGCTACTCCTGCATTTTGCTTATTTGTAGCGAGGCTTCAGATCATCTTCTGTGTGCACAGAAAGCTTGGATGACACACACTTTGTGCGACTCAGAAATGTCAAAATGTTCTGTGTCTGGTAGAATTGTAATTACTACACTGAAATACCTCTTTGCAAGAAAAAAAAATTAAGTATTGTTACAGATTTCTGGTAAACTTTTGGGCATTTGTTTCAAGACAAGTAGAGATTTCAGAATTATAATGAATCAATTCATACATTCTTTCTGTCAGTGCACAATTATCTCATATGCTGCATTTTAATAACTTTGTGCAAGCTAGGATTTTAGGCTGCTTGTGTTGGATTTTTTTTTGGTTATTTTTTTTTTCCATCCCTCTTAGGTAGCTGCAGAAATGAGAATTTTAGATGCCCATTAATTATGCTTTTCAGTTAGAGAATGTTGTGATCAAGATATTTTATCTAAACTAAAAATGAAAACATTTTAGGAATGTAGAATTGCAAAAGATCTACTTCTGGTAGTGACCTGGAAGAAAAATAGAAAATCTATACCAGGGAGCATTTTTATATTTCCTATTTCATGATAATTTCTATAATCTAAACATATATCTATTTAAACTGTTATTGTAATGAATATTGTAATGAATCTGCATAACATATTTCAAGTGACAAGGTATTTTGAAATTCATGTTGGAGCTGGATCCAAAGAACCTAATACAGAGAGTCTCACAGAATTCAGATTTCACAATAAGCTAGAGAAACTAATTTGAGTAAAAAAACAAAACCAACTTCAGAAGTGTTGAATTTTAGTTGTCTTCATGTGCTCTGGATCAGATGTTTTCCAGTGATAATCAGCAAGTGTTCTCCAAGTACTTAGGGTCTTACAGGCTTAAGTACTTTCCAGTATAACAATGATAAACTTATGTACGTATTTACATGTTGTGCTGTGCATATTTTATTGTCAAGGATTAGGGCCACTAATTTCCATTATTGGAAAACAAAACCTCAAAGTAATTATTTTCTTTTAAAAATTTTTGTTACACACCATGCAAATTATTGTATATAAGAACCATTGTGAGGAGCATAAGGAAAAATGCTTCTACGTTTTGAATTACTTTTTAATGGTACTGTACTCACAGAGCTTCCAGTTTCTGTTGCTGTTTTTCCCTTGTTCATTTTGTATGCCTGTGGATGACAATTTAAGAAGAGTATAGCTTAAATGTAGTTAATGTTAGACCTTTTTTAAAGACATGTGAAGATATTTTTTAAAAGTCTCTTATGTTTCAAATTACAGTTCGATTTACAAAAACTGCGAATCTACTGTGACCCAGAGCAAAATAACCGAGAAACAGTCTGTGAGATCCCAGGATTTGTGAGTATGATAGATGACTTAGGATTTGTTAGCTTTTTTTACAAATCACTGTTTAAACCTAAATTTATAATGAATTCTTAAAATATACAAGAATACATTTATTTACTTGCTGCACACAAATGCTTTTTACTATGCAGTATCATTCAAATGACCTAGAACTTGTCTGTTCTGAGCCTTATTTTAGCACAAGTGTTTTTCTTGACATAGGTAGCATAACAAGCTTTAATGTTAATTTAGATATTTGATGTTGCAAATTTGACAATAGTATAGAATAATCACAGAATCTTACATCACAAATTCAAATTTTATGAATAAACCAACCAGATTATAACAGTATAAAGTACTTTAAATGTTATTTAATGTATCTTATATACTCACCAATATATTGATACTCAGATACTCACCACAAGTTCATTTAATATCTTTTTTTTAATGTAACCAGCAGAACCATCTATCATAACTACCTATACTGAAATCTGTGTTAAAACTCCCCTTGAGTGAAGTGATACCAAGACTTAATAGTGTGTTTTGGATAATAGAAAACTGAAAACCAGTCCAGCTCATGCTTATGAGTCTGCTTTAGCCTTTCCCTTTTATTTAGAGTTAATTATGCGATGAAATATAAAGCTCATGTGAACACATTTTCAAAAGTAGTCAGTTCTCTTTTTAAAATACAGAGAATTGTTTTATATGTGCATTTGCCTTGAAAATGCCATCCTTTAAGTGATGTCTGAAAACAACAGGTTTAAAAATAATCAAACATCAGTGTCTTAGAATGTAAAACCATATTTTGCATTTTGTATTTTGTTTTGACTCAGTCTAGTATTAGGATGATTTTGTGAACTTGATAGAAAAACTTGTGATTCTTCACCATGCAGGTAGTTCCTTCTCTGCCAACTGTTACATAAATCCAGAAGCAACCTGTCTTGCTTCTTTTAAATGAGGGCCAATTTGTCCATAAAAATCAGTCAGATAAATACTGTAGCACTTATATTAAGACCCACGTATTAACTGCCTCACATACTTTTACAGGATATGCCTATATCATGTAGGATATGTAAAGTAAACACATTAAAAAAATTGGCATTATAGAAAATACTCAAAACCCTGTTATCTGTTGCATTTTGCCAAGAAGTCAGAGAAAAAAAAGATTAACTTTTACCAGTTGAATTTCACTTGCTGTTACAAATTAAATTTGGACTTCACCCATGAAAATTCTGGGTTGAAATTCTTCAGAAAATAAGTATGTCTCTGAGGAGGTAAAGCAGCAGCAATGGCTTGTGATGGTTTGTGATTATATTCTGATGGACTGTGTTTGTGTCAGTGTTTTGAAGCTAAGCAGGGCCTGTACATGCTAAATATGTCCTCAATTCACCCTGCTACCTGGGTCCCAGCACGCAGAGTTGTTTTAAGCTCCCTAAATGATGGAGGAAAATCTCTAGAAATTGCCTAAGATGTAGGTGGGATAGAGAAGGAACAGCATCTCTCCACTGCCTGTGTGTGAAATCCATAGTGACTGTTTGCATCAGTCTCCTTCCTGTACATGGTGCAAGTAATGGGATTCCTAAATCAGTAAGGCCATTTCAGGGTTGGCATGCTGAAGTATTTGGGGACACATCGTTCTATAGTATTACAGACACCAGAAAACTCGCTTCAGTTCGTAGCAGTTTCATAACATCATATGGGAAAGCAAGTCAGGAGAACAACAACCTACCTCTGTGTTGCAATGTGTTTTCCTAGGTGCTGGATGCAGGTGGAGATCACAAAGTTTTGTAATGTTATGGTACATTTCTTATATTTAATTTTTTTACATCCTTTCTAACTTGCCATGTTATGGCATGTTCTTGGATATGAATGAATAAGCAGAGGATTTAGTTGAGAAATTACTTCTGGCCAACAACTTGACACAAATCTAAACATATAGCGTATGAATGCTTGCATCATTTGGTTTTATTTTTAGTTTTGTCATTTCCTTTAAAAATTGCTACTGATGGCTCCTGTTGAAGAACTCTTAAATGTGCAGCATACATTTGAGAAAGTGTGAAATGTTGAGTTGTAATTGCTTGACAGTTTATGCCCCAAAATTATGAGGGTTTGTGTTAGCATTTGCAAATGAATGGAATTTGCTTATTACTGATATTGCTATTCTCTTAAACTATGTTTCTTCTTGTTTCAGAATGGAGAGGTAGGCTCAATCCTAAACTGCTCACTCAGTTTAAGGTAGTATTTGACTTTCTATAAAATTATTATAATTATAGGGAAGATATGCTCCATTTTGAAAAATGGACAGAGGTTTGCCACATTTTAAAATCCTTGAGTTTCATGAATTGAATGCAAGTTAATATATATGAATTCAAAATCAGCCTTCTGAGTAAACCCCTGTTTATTAGCATTTGTTTGTTTGTTTGTTTGTTTTTCAATTCAGTTGCTCTTATTTGCAGGGCTATTGCAAAATGAATGGGGATATGCAGAGTCAGGTAGCTGTTCCTGCATCATGTGATCATGTGAATGGGTGCTTATAAGAAAGTTTAATGTAATGGTTCCCTTAACCACTCTGATAACTCCATTCCTGCTTGGTGCTGTCACAAATAAAAGATGGATTTGAAAGTGAATATGAAAATAAATACAAATCTGCCCCTCCACACCTTGGATTCTTTACTTTCTGCCTTTGCTTAGTTCTAAGCACCTGCTGTATGAAAGAGGATTCAGTGATTCCACCTCTGATGTATAAATTCAGTTGTACCTAGGTTTTGGATTCCTCACTTTGGATAAAGGGACTTCAATTCCCTGCCTTTAGCAGTTTTCTCCTCTGCACTCCCACTCTGTGACTCATAAAACACTCAAGTTTCTAGTGATGTCCCTGGAGGGAAGTAGATCCCTCAGAAAAAAAATACCTGCAGAGGGTGACAGTATGCCAAGGTTTATTGCTTCTGCTGTTTGTTATGGATCAGAGATTGGAGTCAGGTCAGCTAATGCTTTTTGGAGGAGAAGCAGCTCTGGGCAGGAGTTGGGAGCTGTCAGGAGCACATGAGTGTAGCAGCCATGTCCCTTGTTTCCTTGGTGCTGGGACATTTATCAGGAGGTGGGACACCTGAGCTCCGAGTTCTTTTCAGACTTAGAATCATAGAATCATAGAATGCTTTAGGTTGGAAGGGACCTCAGAGGTCATCTAGTCCAACTCCCTGCATACACAGGGTCACCTGCACATGGCTCAGGGCTGCATCCAAGTGGGTTTTAAAGATCTCCAAAGGAGGAGACTCCACAACCTCTCTGGCCAGCCTGTTCCAGGGCTCTGTCACCCTCACTGTCAAGAAATGCTTCCTGACTCACTTGACTCGTGACAACATGCTAATCTCAGGATCAGTAGTGGTCAGTTTGCTCTAAGTAACATTATATTAAGTTTTTTTTTTAAGTTTTAAATACTGATACTTGCATTTTTGGTCACCCTGTAAGTAATGGCTTTCCAGTAGTTTAGGAGAAAGGTTTTGCATATTGGCAGATTGAAAACTGTCAACAAACATTTAATAAAATATTTGAGGAAGAAGAAAGCCAGTTTCAGAAATCAGCTCAATAGAGTTATTTATTTATTTATTTTTCTTTTGGGTTCAAGTGATAGATTTGTTCATGCAAAGCTGCTGGGGGGATAATATTTAGATAAACAGAAGTTCCATTAGAAAAATGTTTCTGTGCAAGCTAAGGGGGATCAGCTTGGTATAATATTGTATTCACTGAACTTTTTTGACATGTGTATTGATGATTGGTCTCACTCTTGGTAGTGTATGAATGGTCCTAGTGACGTAGGCTCAACACCTGCCCCCTGCATATGCCCACCAGGAAAACAAGGACCTCCAGGCCCCAAAGTAAGTTTCTAACTAAACAGCTAGTTCTTTTAGTATTGCTGGAGCGATAATAACTGTTTATACTCTGTGTAAAGACACGTTATTCCATATACGCTCCCACTTCATTCATTATAACACATCTCTGGTTTGTATGTGAAGTCACCCCGTGAGCCAGTTTGATAGTTCCCTTCCTATGTCCTCCCTGGCAGTGACAATTCTGAAGCTGTAAAGGAGCTGAGAGCCTCATCATGAATTGGACTGAAGAACAGGATTTAATCTCCTGTAGAAGTAAAAGGCTTTTATAAACAAAGTCTAACTGGATTTTGTTGGTCCCAAATCAAATCCCTACGTTAGCTAAACATAGAAGACATAAATGGACACTAAGAGGATATACTGAGTAGGAAGCTATGTTCTTACTGAAAACATGATGTCTCAGGAATGGACCGTTATTTTCCTTTAGTGTGATCATGGTAAAGGCTATCAATATAACTGCTAAGATAATCTTAAAAAAATTACAAAATAATTCCTTTTTTTGATGTTTAAATAAAAAGAAAACAAACAACAAAGCAATAAATGTGCAATAAATGCGGGCTTTCCCGTGTGGTTTGGGTTATGAAATAAGTTGCTTTTAGTTGTAGGAACAGTGGCAGGTAACTCTCTTTGCAGTCACAATTTGCATTAGGATTAGGATTAAGGTAGCACTATGCTAATGTTAAACTGCTGTCTCATGTCCTTTGTGTATTAACATATTATATCCCTATAGGGTGACCCTGGGCTGCCTGGGAATCATGGTTATCCTGGACAGCCTGGTCCAGATGGTAAGCCTGTGAGTACTAAAAACTTAGTCATATATTGAAATTGTAAACTAATAGGAAGTAATATATGTATTATTCATATCAGAGTCTCAAATTCAGATGATTTGGTTGCCAATTTATTAAAATGTGACTGTGGTTTAAGCTCCATCTGAATGTAATGAATCTATGAACATATTAATAACAATTTCTTTATTTCAATCAAAAATATATGAATATAGTTGCATGAGTTTAGGCACTGTTGTAAAACAGAAAAAAAGTGTAAGTGTTCCTGGTGGGGTCCTTATGTTATTTCATAGCAGTTTTCACGTATCTTTTACACTTAGGTTTTTTTGATTTAGATTTTTCTGTTTAGGACAGGGAAAATCCTGTCCATTTTGTTTTATAGATTGCATCTTATGTTTAGGCTTAACTCATATAATTTCTTTTGGTCTGAGTCCTATAGCAATAATCAATAAAAATATATAGCTCTACATAACGTTAAACATACAAATATTTTGTGGTATTACACATTGCTACATTTGCTAAAGCAAATTGTAAAATGTCTATATATTTCTCTCACTCTAGACTTTACTTTTTAAGCTGGCATTGAATTTGTGTGAATGATAAAGACCAAGAGACAGTAGATGAGTAACAGATGTCCCCAAAATAAAAATGACCAATTTGGCAATGATGAGACTGACTAACATGTTTTTATTGTGATAAATTTTAACAGAATAAATACCATATATTAGAATAGTCAGCATTTGCATTTTAAAATGTATTAGATATTTGGATCTAGTTGGACCCCCCAGCTCCTCTCTCGGGCAAGACTGGATTGAGAACCTGCAACCTCTGTATTCTGTGACTTACTTCCTATTAGACTGTATTGCTTTGTTAAAAAATAGGTGAAAAACAACAAGGAATGTTCAAACTTTGCTCCTGAAAAGAGGTTAATTTATCTGTTGGGTACATGAATACCAAAATAGGGAAATAAAAGTGCATGCACACATTAAAAATTGTTAATTTCTTGTAGCCTTTTTGTTTTTCTTTTGAGGAGTAAATCATATACTTGAGTTCCTAGGATCTTTTTATCTTACTTGACTCTACATGGCTTAAAAAAAAAAGAAAGAAAAAGGCAGTGAAAGCAAGTAACTGCATATGCCTGTGAGTTTGATCATGCAGGTCGTGAGAATTCTCTAGGAGTGCTCTGTTCATGCTTGGTAAGAGGAACTTGGACAAGATGACCCAAAACACTTAGAAGTTTAAGTGGATGTATGCAGAGAGGACACAATCCATTAGACAAGAGACATTGCCATGGATGGGGGAACCAACACTGCTTGTTTTTTTAGTGAGCCTTAGCAGTGTTCTCTTTTTTGGGGCTATTTTATCATGCTTCACAAAGTAGATAGACTGCAGAAAAGGACAGTGGAGAGCTAGACTGGGCCTTTCCACTTAGTTCTGTGTGTTAGCAATCGTTCTGTCCCCTGGAAAGATTGATGTTGTAGCCAATGATGGATCTTACCCAAATCTGTGCCTACTTACCAATGTTAGTAGTTTTTCTAGCTTAAAAGGCAACACCTGTCAATTTTGATGGCCTAATAAAAACACCTCACATTCTATTTTTGTTAAGAATTTTTAATACATTCTGTTTCTGTGTCAGCTAAAGATGGAAACAGTGAGATTTATGCTTACTTGGAAGTGTGTATGTTTTAAAATTAATAAATATTGTCAGAAAGGAAAAGCAGCATGCTGCACTTTATAAAATGTTCACATTTCTCTTACTTTGTTGCTTAGTTACATTTTGACCTTTTCTTATAGACAGCAGATGCATGATTTAACTGTGACTGTTCCTTTTGAAAGCAAAGTTTGTATGAGCGGGAAAAATAGCAATTAGAATCAGGGAATTTTTTTTTTCTTTTTTTTTTTGGAAAAAAATAACTTACTATTTTAGAAGATAGGGTTTAGTATATTGAGACCTGACTGTTATGGATAACTGCTGTAGTGGATAATTCTACTCTCCAGTCTCTAAAATGTCTGGACTCTTTTTTACTCTTTTGCTTTGGTTCCTGTCAGATTTTGATGTCCATTACCTTGAAAGTATTTTTGAACCAAAAATAGAGATAGTCTTCTTTGAACTGAGATTGTCAGTGCAATAAAATGCTGATTCTAGAAAATTATGAAAACACAAGTTTTAAAATGGGGAAGGGTGGAAAGTGAGCAAGGGAGTATGTTCCAAATAGAATAACTTTTTTAGTCAATCGTTTATTGATAGCACTTAAATTTCAGAAGAGCAATACAGTTCTTCAGTACAGAGACAAATATACAAACTGCCTCAGCCAGGACATGTATGGGGGACATTGGGCATCACAGTTTGACTGAGGCAAACACTACAAGCACGGCTGCAAGTGGATAGGCTTAGCAGAACTTAGTGTTCAATCCAGCTGACACACAGCTGACTTGGGTGCTATGAAAAATGAATGATATAAATAAATGGTATTTGCAGAGAAGCATGCATCACTTTCCTAAAAGAAGAGATAAAGACTTTATTTTTTAAAGTGTCCAATAATATGCAATGGCAATAGTTTTTGAAGGATCTGTTATTTAGAAAAAAATCTATTATTTAGAATAAATTATTTTCAGACATTCGTGAAAACAGATTTCCACTTCAGTGCCACATATCTTCTCATAAGCACAGAAATATATAACACTGAATTACAGAGGAGAAATAAATTAATTCTATAGACTTGCTGTATATGTTTTTTTTCTTTATTTTTTTTTTCCTTTTTTCCTGCAAATGAGTCATAATGTGCAAAGATGGGCATTCTGTGAACATGGAAAAGATTAACAAAACTGTCCCAGGCAATTAGAATAGAATCAACTGGAGTCAACACACTCTGCTAGTGGAGAGACAGATTAAAGTTTAAACTTTGCTAAACAGAAGGTAATGTTTTAAAGAACTGCAGGTTAAATCCGTTAGTTTTATCTTTCTGAAAAATCAGATGTGATTTTTTGCACTTGTTCTTTGCAAGGACATAATTGCAAACGTATTAGATCATCTGCAGCTCGGGCCAGTGTATTATTTTTCCTTACAGTAGATTCTTGGGTGCTTTCCAGAGTTGCTTTTAGCCATGAACCATGGGAGAGACCTTTTACATACACTTTCTTTTGCTAATGCTACTCTACAGTTTATCTATGCTGTCAGTGCTTTTCCTTGTTTGAGATGACTTTACTCATTTGAATCTCTTTAACTAGATCTCCTTGGGGGACACTGAAAAGCAAGCTATCAATTCAGACAGCACAGGCTTATAGGTAGCTGTCTCTAATCAGCCCTGCTTGATCAAGTGGCTTTTGCATGAAAAGCTTTTCCTGGAAAGTGAGTCTTTTCTGTTCCCAAACACATTTTTATGTTCTTCTCTAAACTTATTCCAGTTTGCCTATCTGGTATTCATTTTCTCTGAACAGGATAACTGCCCAAGAAAATGTTTCCCTCTCTCAGAAAGGTTTTAGGCATATATTGCTATATGCAATTGATTTTTAAAGGAACAAAAAAAAAGTTTATTGCTTGTGGGCTGGCTATATCTTTCTAGCACATATAGTTAGTTTTAGTGTGGAAAAAATTAAATCAATTCCCATGAATATGATCAATAACACCATAAAATAATTGTCCTTATTTTATTTGTTCTCCGAGTAAAATCATATGGTGTAATATTTGGGGAAAATGATCAAAAACATGAATCAAAGCCATATAATTTTTAAATTTTTAAAATAGTTTTGATTTTTTTTCTTTAATCACTGACTCTATTTTATATACTTTAATATATCTACAAAGAATCTATTGAAATAGCTGGAGAAATTAGAAGTTTAATAACAATAATAAAAATACATTTCCTGCTAGTCAAAAACTGCAGTCCTGACCTGAAACGATTAAATTGTTCTGTCAGCAGAAATAGCACTGGTAAGTAAGGATGGTGGTAAAAAACAGTATTTGGATCTCTTTGGGATCTTATTTTAACGGGCATTATTCATCAGAAAGCAGCAGCTGGCATGTTTACTGGCCTGGAGAATGCTCAGCGGCCTCACTCTGTGGTCCCAAAGCCATTTTTTATTCCAAAGGATACTCTAGACATACTGAAGAAAAACTCTAGGAAAATCTCTTAAAAAAAAAAAAGAGAAAAAGAATGCAGCAATCACTTGTGGTTACTAAAGGGGATAGGTTATCAGTTTGTTGAAATAAATGAAAAATATTTGTCAGTTTTGAGCTACATAGCTGACAAGTCTGGGGAATTTTCCAGTATACTATTAGTTTCATTAGTGTATATTTAGAATTATTTACTTTACTTTACTTTACTTTGCTTTGCTTTTCTTTTATTTTTCTTTTGTCTATGAGGAATAAACAGTTTAAAGTAATGTGGTGAGACTGACTTTACTCATATATCCAGATGTACAGTTCAGAGCATATAAAAAGTTTCACATAATAAAATAACTTTGAATTATTCCAATACCTCTTTAGAAGATGCAGAATATTTTATAGCTGTACTCTCTACAGTTTATTCATATGTGTTGGCTGAATGAAGATTGAATCTTATGAATTTTGTATAATAGCCAGTCATTTCAATGGTGCTCTTGGAAATTAAAAAAAAAAAAAAAAAAAAAGAGTAGTATTTTCACATATACATTACCTGTGGCCATTGAGTGATCTATGTCGGGATTTCAGTTGATTAAAAACTCCACAGCTACATTTCTGAGGAAATGTACATTTCTTTCACAAGCACAGTTCATAATGCACTGTAAAATGGTGCTCTCTGATCTGGAAAAACAAGAACAAACCTCTTCAAGCCAAACTTCATGGCCTTGCGTTTAATAATTTTGCTGGGATTTTTCTTGCGTATGTGTATGTTGGGCTTGGTGAAAGCATGAGGCTAGTAGAGCTGAGCTGTGAAAGCCTTGGCTGATATTGGAATGGCCAGTGGAAGGAGATGTAATCTAAGGGAAGAGTTAAACAGCCAAGAGAACCCAGGGCAATGAGCAACCTTACTGTTCTGTAATAAAGTTCATGGCTTAGCAAATCTTTGGTCAGGAGACCTCCCCTCAAATGAAGTTGGAAGGGTAAAAGCTCCATTCATTTAGCTTTTTGATCCAGTGCTGAATCTGACCTTCATTTTTGTGTTCTAATATATGCAGCTGTAGGGGCGTCATTGCAGAGATAGTCCTGGTACCCTTTGGAAGTTGATGTACATGAGGAGTCCTAGTACTGGCCTGTAGCCATGTAAGAGATAAAGGACAGAGGATTTTGGACTGTTCCCTTGGTCTCCTGAGGTACCAGTGAAACTGTGAACTCTAAGAAAACCTCTGAGAAAGGAGGAAGTAACATAGTGTAAAGAGAGAACCAACTGGCTATTCAGTGTGTCCAGAGGGATAGGAATAAAATTAGAGCAGTAGACAGATATATGTAAAGCATGGAAAATGGTTGGGGAGGGTTTTTGTGGGGAGCGAGGAGAAAAGAAACTTCTTGAGGGAGGAAGGAAGCAAGACCTAGGGCACAGATATCAGGAGATACACAGTTCCTCTGACAAAGACTAAAATCCTAAATTCAAGTACCTCAGATGCTTCCTAACATTTCTGTGGCATTACATGAATAATTTTATTTGCTATAGGATTATTGCTTGGGAGTGTTTAGGATATACTATGACGATGCATTTGAGTTATGAGTATATGATGAACAACTAGGTGAGAACATTTCTCACCTAGAATATGTAATGTATTTTTTAAAAAGGTATGAAAAGATTCTCTTCTTTTGAATTAGATAGTTGAGTTTTAAATGTTTAAGTGTTTTCAACAAGGCACTTTCACAGTTCCAGTGAGTAGGCCTCTCTGTTAGGATATTTTCCTAACATCAAGTCAGAGTTTTCTTTCACAGTTGAATTCCATTACGCTTAGTTACATCACCCTAAATAGTTCTGTTTACTTGGTGTTTACAATCTTTAGATATCTTTAGACTGTTACTGTTGATCCTTGCTTATTCCTAGCCAAATTACATTTGTTTGCTTTTTCCTAATAAGTCTTGCCCAAATAATCCTCTTGTCATCCTTCTATCGTGTGTGCGTATGTTGGTAGATAGCTTTTCAGTAAGAAAGTTAGTAGAGCAACTGGCACTACCTCATCAGGACCTCCTCTTTTTATTGTTTTATTTTTTATTATTTTACAATTTCTCTCATGTGATTCGAGTTTCATCCTTTAGCCATGCAGGGGTAAAGAAGATAAACTTCTGAGATTTAATTTACTATTACAGTTTAAAGCTCTTTACTTGTCCTGTGTCCTTCATGCTCATTTTTTTCCCCCTGTAGTAAATCTCAGTCTTCTAAATATGCTCCTATTTCCCTGCCTATGTCAGTGTAGCTAAGTTGTCTATGCTCTTTATAGAATTTCTTTGGCCTGAATAATCCTTACATCTTTTTTTTCCATTATTTGTAAATTATTGTCATTTCATTCAGATATTCAAATTACTCTATATTTTGCCTCTATTTTTTAATACCCAGACATTTTGTACAAAATTAAGCCTGTCAAATTCTGCTATATATCATTGATGTTCTGAGGCATTATAGGTGGAATTCAGTTTAAGAAAGTTTAACTTACGTTTCGGTTTAAGTTAAGTTTGTTTAGTGTTTACATATATACACAGGTACCTAGTCCCTATATTAGTTAACAGATAATTATTTAATATACCCCAAAAGTGCTGGGATTCAGTTGCCTAAATATAGGCAAACTAGTGTTGTTTTGTTTATCCTAGGGTATCCTGTTGTGCCTCCAGCTGCTGCTTTAGACGGACAAATTCCTCCTGCAGATTTTGTGCCAGTATCTCCTAGCACTGCACAGGAGTCTAAGTGTGTTAAACGGAGGCAGAAAACATAGGGAGCTGGATCCAGAACTGAGTGTCAGATTCAGGCTTAACTATAACAATTTGATACCTTTTATATGGCTGATGATTTCATGAGAGAAGACCTAAATTAACAAAAAAAAGGAAAAAGAAACTATTTTGTGACAAATTTGATGACTTCACCTTATCAAAAAGTGAATCTAAATTTCCAAACTGAAAAAATGTCAAATGAAGAAGGAACTTGCACTTCTATCCCTTTTACATAAAATATAAAATGCTGTTGCATACCACTGGTAGTGGTAGGGTTTGTCATGCATGTTCTCCTGCTGACGGCTTAGAGATTGGGGAAAGAGGACATAACCTGACATTACTATTGAGAAAGATAGACTTTACTTAGACTTTAGACTCGACCAAGACTTTAGCGTGTAGCATGACAATCTGCAAAAGACTTATCATTTAGGATATAACTGTTTTTAAATCGAGTAATGGAGAAGCATACAATGAAGGTTATCTATGAGGACAGAAGAAAGCTATGTGAATAGATAGCAGTAAAGTAATACGCCATTCCTGACTGATAATCTGACAAGTGGGTTATCTCAGAAAAAGGTAATCAGCTGTTATGAAAGTGAGATATCAGCATTTATAAAAGGTATTTTCAGTTTGTCAAAACAGGTTTTATCTGTCATGACGATTCTCATGTTCTGAAATTTCAGGGAATTTCCTTTTGAATCTTCTGTGTTCCAGCTTTCCATTTCACAAGCACACTGACAATGTGTTAGACTTACTGTAAAATCACATTGCAAGATCTAACTAGAGCTAAATTAGACAGGGTTGTAACCTGAAAACTCTTCTGCCATCCTCCATTCATCTGCCAAATTTTGAAATTCAGCTCATTCAGGAAATTATTATTCTTTCATTCTGCAGTTGCTCAGTGAGGAGGAAAAGGAAGGGATATGGCATTTCAGAGATCTAAAATGGGAAATAAAGTTTTGTTTGTATAGGTCTGTATCTTACAGGAAGTTGTACACACTTTTTGCTTTTTTAGGAGCAGAAATAAAAGGAGAAACATTTAAAAAAGTATTTCTGGCTTGGTGAATTATTTCAGCTACCCAAGAGGCTTATAAGCAAGCTGGGAATGTTACTAAGTTTACAGCGAAAGCAGATTTTGCTGGAGCTGCCTTGGGCAGTAGGAGTGAAATGGCTGCTAAAGGATCCATGTATGACAGAGACCTAGAATTCTGTTTACTTCTGTGCTAAACATTACCAGCTGCTTCTCCGGGCATCTGCTCATATGTCTTCTGGGAAGAGGGCATGGCAAATACTTTTAGCTCTATTTATTATTTCTAGTCAGGTCTGATAGAAAGAACAAGCCAGACATCCAAGTTGCCTCCCTTGTAAAATGGTAATTATCTCCTTGTACCAGTGTGGCAGTGCCCATTAAACTTTGTGCTGTTTAATTTTTTTTCTTAAGACTGAAAACTCATTTAAAAAGGAATTGTTACTTCTTTCAGATCAAATAAAAATAAAATTCTGGGATTCCTGAAATTACATAGTCCATTTTATGGCATTTATCAAATGAAATACAGTTTGCATGTAGTTTGAGCTGCCTGTTAACGGTTTTGAGCCAAATAGCCTCAGAATTTTATAGGTTTTTTTTTTCAGTTTTCATCTTTTTCACACACACAAAAATACTTCCTGGTAGCTCATTTTTGTACATTAGAATCACATGTGTTTTGGTGGAGTTTGGCAGCCCAACTTTTCTTCAATCACCTGCTCATATTAAAGTGTTCCTCTGTAACACCGCTAATTTTGTATAGAAAGATGAGCACACATTTACTAAAGCAGCTCAGCATATATTTTAGATTATGTTAAACTTGCCTCTTTCTGACTGATTTTTAGTGAAGGATTCCTAAAAATCTCTCCTCAACTTGCTAATTCTTTCTTTTTCTAGTCCCAGAGATTCAAATTATTTTCAATTTGTATAGCCTTTTACATACTTTTAAGTTCATAGCTAAGTTTGTGGTATTCAGAATGGAATGCTTATTATTTAGAGATATTATAAAACTGACTGCATAATGTATTAGAACATACGCTGTTTGTTAAAGCTTATTCCTGGCCCTAGAAATATAAGCTTTTAAAAACTCAGGCATTCTTTAGTTATTTTTGCAGAGACACACAAAAGAAGTATGTGGGTCAATTTTTTCTTTTCTTACAGTGGAGAATAAAACAATACATTTGTTACATTCGCATGTAGTAGTTCTACAAATATACATATATTTTTGCTGTCTGAAAAAAACACTTTGCATAAAACATAGAGGCTGCTGATTTCAGATGCAGAGATGAAAACTTCAGACAGCTGAAATCTAAATCTGGAATAAAAGATTGTGATAGTAGCTATTGAAAACTTTGTGCCCTAAAAGGCCAGTTTCTCTTATTAACTGGGAGGATTGGGGTTTTTTTTTCCTCAAATAATTATTGAGTATTTGTGAATATAACTTATAAAAAGTTATAAGTCTTCATCTCCTTTCATTAGGGATATCAAGGATCATCTGGAAATCCAGGTATTCCAGGAACGCCAGGAATTCAAGTAAGTTCCTATTTCATTCCTAGAGTCTGGAAGTCTGAGGCAAATCCTGTGAATTCGCTCTTTATTTTCACCCTTTGTCACTGGGAATAATACGTCAGTCTCTGTGTCATATACTTAGATTTGTGGCCTCATTCCTTATTAAAATGTATTAGTACTTGAAGCTGTTCTTATTTATTCCCTTTTAGGGACCACGTGGCTTACCGGGTACCAAGGGAGAACCAGGAAAAGATGGGGCTAAGGTAAAAACAAACAAAAAAAAGCAGCCACAACAAAACCACAAATGTTATTTTTATCCTTTTTTGGATGGTGGATGGTACGATTAATAGTCTCTGTGTTTCCATAAGAAGTTTCTGTGAAAGTTGTTTGCTACAAAGGTAATAAAGTATAAGAATTCTAAATTTAGAATACTATTTCAATTCTGCCTCTATCATCTGCTTTATTTAATAAAGTTTATATAGGCTTTAACACTGCCAGTAACACCTTTATTGCACTGAATAATTTTTATTTAGAAAGCGTATCTAAATATGGTTACCTGGAAGCATGATGCAGATATCTGTCAGAATAGCTACTTTCTCATTTTGACCTTATTAATGAGCATCCAGATGATTGCTATGTAACAATTTTTGGATAGCATTTTTCGTCAGAAAATAATGACTAATTGAAATCAGAGTGTTCTGCGGAAAAATACTTATGGAAGACAGATGTGGAAGCTCATATATAAGTCCCTTCTGATAATCAGGATGAACTTGAATCTGAATCTCAAATATGTACAATGTATAAGCTAGCCACTGGCTGTTGGCAGGTCTCTTTGACACATGAATATCTGTGCCCACTCTTCCCTCATGCTCTCATACACTTTTTCCCTTGGAAAAGTATGTTTAGAAAAGTTTAAAGCATGTTTTGAAACAAGTTTGTTTATTGTTTGTTCTTTGTAAAATAAACACTTGCTTTCCAACCAAATTATATTGTAGAATTTCCTTCCTCTGATGTTCCTAAAAGCAGATCCTTAAATTCCTCCCTTTTCAGCAGTAATGCGTGATTAAAGCTGAGAAATGTGCTTATGTGTTCCAGTGCTTTAGGGATCTTACATTAATCTAATTGATCAGTCAGTAGTGGGACATGTTCAGAGAGTCAGACATGTTCAGAGAGTAAGATATCACTGATGAAAACTACTATTCTTCTGGCACTGCAGGGACTTGACAGATAGAATATTTCCTAACGTTTAGTCCAGCCTTGTTTAAAACGTGCCAAGAAATGGGGGTTCCACGACTTTTTTAGAAAACTTCCACTGTTAAGTAGGTCTTGCCATTAGAATTTTTTTCCTGATGATTCAGCCTAAATTTTCTAAATTTCATCCCATTGCTTGTAAAGTTTCTATAGCAACTATTTTAAAACTATTTCCATTGCCAAGTGTTTCAGTCTGTCCAATAATTAAACCATCATTTGCAAACCTGAATCAGGACTCCATTCTTCTTGCCATAAGGAGCGATGGAAGCGTGACGAGTTTATAAATAAATTTTGCTGACTTTTGGAATTACATTGCATTTGTATTGGCTGTTTGCAGTACTTACTTGTTGAGAGATATGGCTCACAGCATTAGCGGACAAGCTCTCATTTCAGTGGTCATGTTTCTGTCTCCTGTGAATATGTGACAGACCTCCAAATCTACTTGGGCATGAATGGTTTTGATAAATACTGCTGAGGGGGTCTTTGGCCACAAACTTGAAATACAAAATCTTGAGCACGAGTTAATATTCTTTTTTATGTTTGAAAGACACTAAGCAAATTGAAAACTATTGCACAATAAAAAGTTAGTAGATATTAAGAGAGAAACCATTGTGATTGGCCAAAATTATTTAGAGTTTGGCCTTGTATCCTGACTGAAATATATTAATATACTGAAAAAAGCAACTTATCTTGCTTTTATTGTTTCAAACCAGATAGTGCCAAGTTCTAATTTAGCCTTCTGCTATAACAGCTCAAGGGAGTTTGAAGGCAAATCGTCAGATAAATATCTCCAGTACCAACAGCAAAAGCCTTGGGATCATGACACCTGACACTTGTGAGGAAAGTAGAAAGATCAATATTATACACAGAGCTATCTGTTAATTTTTAATAGCTTTTGGAACCTTCGGAAAGGGAGTGGGTTGTTTAGTTTGTGTTTTCCATTGCCAACTGCTTTTACGGAGTGCATGTTTTCTTGCTCTGAAATGAAAACTCATTTATCTAAGTGCCTGAAGTTATTTAATCAAATTATTTTGGTTCTATTTTGTTTGGTTTTTTTTTTTGAGAAAGTACTTAATATGGAATACATTACTCATCCAGAGTAAGCTGGTAAGAAATTTGTTAAGGTCAATAGGCCTGTCATATTTTCAGGAAGAGGGGGAAGCAAAGACTTCCTGATTGTAGGTAATTTCCCTGCTATTGTAACATGAGGAATGGAGATGTCATAACCAAGCAAGACATGACCAAAAAGTCATGATAAAGCAAGAAAGTATTGATTTTTGAGACATAAAGTATCAGTGGCTTGATTGGATCCTTCTTGTAGTTTGTATAGTTTATTTGTAAAGGTAGACCATAGAATCTTAATTTTAAACTTGTAGTAGCCATATGAGCAGCTAAGCAATCCAGCACTTATCCATGGAAAGGTATCTTAAAATTCTCTTAGTGAAAATAAGGCATAGCATGTTAGAGAGTGCAGAATGTTAGAAGTCAAATAAGGTAATAATTACCTGAAGCTCTCCTCAATCATTTTACCAATGTTGCATTTTTCATATGCTGACACTTACTGTCTTTCCATTATTTGTTGAACATTTGAGTTATCAATGCTATTTTAATATGTTACTATTATTTTAGATATAAATTTTTCATATAAACTTCCTATTTTAGGGTGACCGTGGCCTTCCTGGTTTTCCTGGATTACATGGGATGCCAGCACCAAAGGTTGAAATTAAATGACTTAATTGTGCTGTGGTATTCTATATCTGGCTTTGCTCAATAATTTAATAATAATAATTTATATACTATATGATGTTAGTGTATTTTTTTAAATATATATAATCTATATCTGTAGATAGAGTTCAGTTAGAATTGAAAGGTAATTCAAGATACGGGCCTTAAATATCTATCAATAGCAATGTAAATTGCTATTTTTCATTTTCTCTTGTTTTATGAATATCTTGATGAATTTGTAACTTTTATTAATATTGCATAAAACCTTCTTCATCATATGCAATGTATCAAAATTATGAAATGATTAATTATATGATTGTCTTGAAGCTAGCACTTTTCAAAGAGGTAAATTTGAATTTAGGTACCTACCTATATGAAGTGGTGAAGCATTCTAAATGCTTTGACCTATCTTCCATTTTGGACTCTTCCCTTTAGGAGAGGTTGGAAAATTCAAAATGTACTTTTACTGTCTTGTGCATATTTTTATAATATGAAATGGTGCTCTTTGCCCACTTAGTTTTAGGTCTGCTATGTGTTTTTTAAAATATTTTCATATCTATTTATATGAATAGTTGTATTTTTTAAATAACTTACACATATTACTTTGTTTAGGGAGAACGGGGTCCTAAGGGAGATCAAGGAGTACCGGGAATATATGGCAAAAAGGCAAGTAAAAATGTATTTAGAAAAGCAAGTGACATCATTTTATTGACATTGTTCATATTTTACAATAGATTTTATTCATCAAGAATTTGGTTCTGCAGTCCTAACTCAAAAAAGTTAAGCTGAAGACAATGCATAGATTTTTATCTAGTCATACTAGATTTTCATGCTCATCTTATACAAATAACTTGGAAAGTTTTTCTTTCTTCTTTTAACATATCTATATAATTCTTTTAAATACTAATTGCTTATAAATATATTTTTGATTACAAATATGCTTGTGGATCCTTATGAATAAGGACCTTGTATACTTGGAATAATTATATTGAAAAAAGTGCGAGCTTTTTAATACAATAGCAATGTATGTGCACAGTATAACAAAGTAGAGGGAGAGAAAAATAGAAAGGGAGGGAAAGGAGAGGAATTATATGAATATAATAATGTTAGTGTACTAGGAAAAATACATTGCTTTATATATTATGAAAAATGACACATAAAGCAGTGTATGTATGAGAGATGATATGTAGATTGTCCAGTGTGACACTTTTATTTTACCTGTCCTTATGCTTTCTTAATTTTTTTTATTAGTCTATATTTTAATGCAATTGAAAGAGAGTCTGTGATCACATTTCTATTTTTTTTGTAAGATATTTACATTTATAAAATCGATAATAATTATTATTAGACTACTTTCTTGGTAAACAACAAAACATATCTTCCATAAACTTCCAAAACAAGGAAATAACATATGAATTATTAACTAAGCACTCTCAACATAAACATTTGGTTTGTGTGATTTTTCAGGGTTCAAAAGGAGAGAAAGGTGATACAGGATTTCCAGGAATGCCTGGGCGATCTGTAAGTTATGTAAAGACAGTTTGCCTTTAATTTTAATTTATTAGTTCATCTACTCATGACTGTTAATTATTGCCACAGGGAGACCCTGGCAGAAGTGGAAAAGATGGATTACCGGGCAGTCCTGGTTTCAAGGTATGTAAATACATCAAGTGACCACAATACATCCTAGTGCACTCAGAATAATGAACTCCATTTGAAATCTTGTATACATTGTATACTGAGAATGGAAATCAGAGAAGTTTTGAACATTCAAATGCTACTCTTTCTATGGGTATAGCACATACCTACATGACCTTTCAAGTCAGTGGAGTCTGGAGAAAATTCAGCTTGGATGATGAAGACTCATAGGGCCCAGTTGCCTATGTACAGGTTTGAAGTGCCATTTGAGATGTCTTAGAGAATCAAAAGCAACCCTACAGGAGCTATCAAACCTGATACAAGTGCTGTGGAAAACAAATACCTTTCTGGAGTGTGAGTAGAGGCCAACCTTGGTGTCTCAAATATGACCAAATGCCTCTGTGTGGGCAGTGAATTGAGCTCCTGGTTTAGAAAATGAATCAAGGATCTACAGACTATCTTGTCTAGATTACAGTAGGCTGTTAAGGGAGCCTGAGCACCTACATCTCACCTAAATGTCTTTATTTCAAATGGATCCTGGTCAGTTTTCATATTATATATGTGTATTTCTGCATATGCACATAGCTCTGCTAAGCGGGAGGAGAAATTCCCTCTCTGGTACTTAGGGGAGAAAGAAATAGATATTAGATCAGTGATAGTAATATGATAATAATAATTATTATTATTATTATAATCACAATGCAACATTGGTTATAATCATATAATTATTATATTGGATATATTAGATGCTTTTCTTGTTATAATAATGACAGTATTAACTATCAGTGGTGGAGTATTACATTGATAAAGCATGAATTTGGAGGATGTGTTAAACTTTTTATCCTTTTAAACCATATTGAGTTATTTAAGTAGTCTGTTGGCTGAATAAGTCCATCTATATTGAAACCTAAAGATTTTTCTCCTGACTATTTTACATAATTTAAATACATTAGTACAAAACAATGTCATTGCTTTTTTTTAAGATTTTGGAGTGTAATAGTTAACAGAAGCTGTATTCTCCATTCAAATCTTTTGTCAGCTTGACTTTAACATCTGTTTGCTATAAAATATTCCTGGGTCTATTGTAATCAAATTCAAAGCACTAACAAACAGACTGCCTTTGAAAGAAATTTCTGCTGGAACTTTCCTGTTCTCTTACAGTATTTGTTCTGAGAAAGAATGTGGGAAAAAAAGTGTGGCTTCAAACCCAAATGCTACCCATTGTGGCTTCAAAATCAGTTTGTTAATTTTAAGTGAATTATTTTCAGTATTTCCAATTTATTTTATGTATTAATTCATCTGTTTATTTTTTTATGTACCTCATTGTTGGAATTATTTTCAATTTTTTTTGATTTTTTTTGTCAGACTATATATTTTGAATAAGGACATAATGATTCGTTCATATCTGGTTTTGAAGTGTTTTGAAGTAGTTTTCAAACTATTAGTGGTACTAACTATTAGAACAATAGACTACATGATGTCATTGGTTACATCTTTTTTTATTAAAAAATAGGCAAACAAACAGAAAAACACTACAAACTACTCCTGAAGGATGGTGGTATGGTATGCCTTCTGTTTCTAAAATAAGATGGCCTCTTTCATATAGCCTTTAAAGACCAATGCCTGACTTAGACATTGTCAAATGTCAATCAAGTGTCCTGTGCCTGGACATTTCTTGGAAGGAGCAAGCTGGCATGAAGCAAAACCTTGTGTATAAAACACTCAGCATTAAGTAGAGTAGATGATCATAGACCAGTACCAAAGCGCTCTCTGATTAGTTTACTATTTAACCATGAATTTCTGGTATTTTTCTGGTAATGATGATTTTAAACTAATTTAAGAGTTTGGACTACCTAGACAGTTGAGAATAATCTATGTTATGAACAGATTTGTCAAAACTCTGGTTAAACCTTATTTAAAGCATAAAGACTTTGAGCAGTAATCTTTATGCTTTAAAAGTCTGAAAACCAAATCTCTGGGCTTGATTTTAAGAATTACGCAGATTTTTTTTCCTCTCTTGACATTTTTGAACAAAATGCCAATATTTTGAGCGGCCAAAGTATTCTTAGTCCTCTTATAATCATTTTGTTCCCATTTTTTGTTACTTCAAAGAGTAAAGTTTGATTCATTTCCCAGCAGAGTTAAAATCTATTATTTTCCATTCACACTTGCTACACTTTTTTAATATTGTCATTTTATTATTGTCATTTGCCACTCAACCAATTATTGCGTTTTAATTCTTCTCAGATTTCAAAAGAAAATGACCTTTGATCTGTGTTTGCAAATGGTTTAATAACTTTGGTTGAACGGTATATGAGACAATTTTCAATTGACAAAACTCTATTCCAAGATATTTTCAAGAGCCTTTTGAAGAAGCCATTAGCCTGTGTATTTAGTCTACATTTTATTAGATTATTATTTTAAATAAAAATTTACTACTTGAATTCTATTTTTTCATGGAAAGAAATCTTTTTTTTTTAATAACATATTAACAGTATTTTTCATTTTAAAGGGAGAAGTTGGACAGCCTGGATCTCCAGGTCTAGAAGGACATAGAGGAGAACCTGTAAGTGATTTAATTGCTGACATATTCTTACATAGTATTTTGTTGTTAATGGATGCTGCATTCATATTTCGCCCGTTCTCATTTTGAATTGGTTGCTGTGCTTTTATTTCCTGTTATTTAAATTTTCATTTAGTAAAGGAATGCAAGAAGTGTTTGAAGTCGAAGGTGCCTTTTAAGAAACAATTTGCAAATATATTCCTGTTACACACCACTTTTCATACAGAGTATAAAATTATCCCGCTATTGCCTTCTTATGGATTTTCTCAATTCTCCTTTCTGCAATATTGGATATATCCTTTACTTGTTTTCTTCACAGAATACCATCCCTTTTTCCCTTTCCCTTTCCCAGATTCTGTGGTCATTTGTTTCCTTGCATCTTCTCACACAGTATTTTGGTCTTCTCTGGTTTCACCACGTGAAAATGTTGCCGGCCTTTCTGTTTTGCTTGTTTCCCAAGGCATTACGGGTGCTCAGACAGCTCTTTAGGGCAGCCCCTTTAACATTTTCTTTGTGCGTAGTAGCTAGGCTGTGTCCTTGTTTCCAGCTGTTCTTTCAGGCCACTAGGCTTTGCTTTAGGCAGCAGAGCCAAGATATCTGTAGAAACAGCTGAAATCTTGGAGTGCTGAGAGAGCCAGCTGTCTGCAAACCACCAGTAACCTTCTGTAGACCACGAGTGGTAAATGGAGCTCAGCTGGTGAATCGCTGCCTTCCAGATGACTTGCATTTCTAACCGTAAGATGAGAAGATGCATTCAGGAACTTCTGGAGTGCTGAGTGTGACACCTTATGAAAGGCAAGATGTATTATCTGGTCCTGAAACCTGGTGGAGTGTTCTGCTGGCTCCGAGATGGAAATAGCAATCCAAACTAAAGTATGCTCAAGCTCTTTCCTTTAGATTATTTATTTAATCACCAAACCCTCCTAAGAACACTATGAACACACTGCAAAATACTGGGCAATTATTCCTAAGAGGCTTCCTTCCCACTTGACTGGCTTAAGTGAAGAATACACATAATTCCTCACTTGGCTTTGTTTTTTCTTCTTTTTAAGCCCCAAATAACCATGTGACTTGCTAAGATCTATTAACCTTTTACACTCATCATAAAATCTTCACATGTAATAAAGACTGGAAACAAATGTTACTAAAAGCAATAAAACGTAAGTGAAGGTTTTATAGTATACTTTTTTTTACAAATTTAAGACAGTAGCAAGACATATATTTTTCAACATTTATGTCCCTTTTCTTTAAAAATGCTAATTATAGTAAACTTAAAAAAAAATAAATAGAAGGCATTTATAAGTTTGAATATGCTGAATACTTCAACAGCACAGTTTTGATGAAGTCTGAGTTTTATCTAAAGGGCTATTTTCGATTTAAAATTAATAATAATGTTTAATAATCAATTTAAACAAAAATATAAAAGATTATTTTTATTGCATACTTCTTTTCTGAAGAAAAACAAAGTAGCAGATTTAAAATGTTCAAATCACTACAGGGTCTTATAAAATAATCATAAAATGACATAGGTAAAGACTTTCAGTAGACAAAAATTTACGTCATATTTACATGATACTAAGTGTGTAAGGCAGACTGCACTGCAGATGCTTCATTTATGGTTGGTGGGGTATCTTTAGAAGAGTGCAAGGTCTGCAGGAGCTGTGAGACCCTGGTCGTGCCTGATGCTGTGTGTGGCACCACACCACATGTGCAATGTGGGCACCATCTGCCTGGAGCAGAGGCAGGGACATCTGTTTGCAGCCGTGCTCGAGCCGTGGGAAAAACTTGCCCAGCCGGAGCCGCTGGGATTGGCAGCCCAAGGAGGGCCCCGTTGGCCTCCATGCTGTGGGACGTGGGCTGGTATGGAAAGAACTGTGTAACAGGCCGGCAAGTCAAAGGGAAAAGTCTCTAGCAGAGCTGAGAAGTGTTTCCTTCTGCTGTGGCAGGGACTGTGTGGGATGCCTGGTACCACTTGTGGCCCTGGTTTTCCTCCATGTCTATGATGGGGAATGTGTCAGCACTTCCTTCTTCTCATCTGCTGGCACCATATCTCACTTGGATATTCACTGTGGTCTTCTCCTGTGGGATGGGAGAGGGTCTGACCTCTGATCTGCCTCACCCCTTATAGCCACACGGGCTGCATAAGCTGGATGCAAACCTGGGGTGATGCTGATGGACCAGCTGCTGTTGAGACATGGGGCTCCTCAATGAGCTGCATGAATGCTTCTGCCCAACACAAACATACATGCAAACAGTCCTGCTTCCCTTCAGCCATGTTAGTGTTAGGCATAGCCTAATTCTTCTAGTTGGCCTTTTTAAAAAATAGCCATCTTAGTATCAAGGGGTAATGGGTGCAAGCTGAAACACAGGAGGCTCCATCTGCAGGTGAGGAGGAACTTCTTTACTGTGAGGGTGACAGAGCAGTGGAACAGGCTGCCCAGGGAGGTTGTG
>JAUBOD010000078.1:296023-337773 GCA_032353885.1 Nothura maculosa
CTGCGTGTGCAGGGGGGTTGGACTAGATGACCTCTGAGGTCCCTTCCAACCTTAAGCATTCTATGATTCTATGATTTGACAAGACATCAGTTCTACCCTATGGCAAAATGTGCACAGTTTTAATTTTCTATTAATACTTCCAGCTTCCCAACTATACAGTTTTCTAAGTCCCATGTTGCTGGCAATGCAACAGTTGCCATGGTGTTCCACATGTAAAATATTAGCAGTTTTTATTTTTAATAATCAATTTGCCAAACAAAGTGCTTGAAACCTTGCTTTTGTAACTGTGAAGTTATTCCGTATGCTTTCCTTTTTCCTACATTTTTAAAGCTATTAATCCAATGAATATGTGTTAGATCTGTGGGAATGCTTCTAAAGAAAAGAGACTGTTGTATTTTTA
The DNA here is from genome assembly GCA_032353885.1 of Nothura maculosa. NCBI lineage: Eukaryota > Metazoa > Chordata > Aves > Tinamiformes > Tinamidae > Nothura > Nothura maculosa. Next base: position 296,424 of record JAUBOD010000078.1, read on the forward strand.
TCCAAAATATCACTTGTACTGTTTTTTTTTTCTCCCCATACTGATAGTAGATCTCTCATGTAGCGTCAGTACTGTTTGTTCAAGTAAAGAGTGCATAAACAGGCATACGTTTCAGGCACTTAAATGTGTTTAAAGAGATTATGGGAATGTCTGAGTAGATAGTTTCATTTTGTGAATCTAGCTGTATTGATGTAATTTATGTAATGTCTATGAATTTCCTCCCAGAATGAGATTTTTATGAAGATTTTTCAGAGGGGAAGGAGCAATGTAGCTGAAAAACTAAACTGGAATGTCATTGACGGAACTCATATAAAGTAGAAAAGTCATCTTTTTAGCAACAATCTGTCATTTGTTTTAAGCCTAATACTATGACTGACTCTGAATAACAATAATGCTGTTGAAAATAGAAAAGGGTCAAATTAGCAGCTTTTGGACAACCTTCCTGGGAAGCCTGTGAACTTTATAGGCCGAGCCTGTAATGTCTTTGAGCCTTGCTGGGGTTATGCTGCGAGGCTTGTGCAGGCTCCAGCTTCCAGGTGTCCCTGCTGGAGCAGAGGGTTGGACTAGATGATCTCTAGAGGTCCCTTCCAGCCTCAGCCATTCTGTGATTCTGTGTGACCCAGTTTTCCTTGTGAAAATGGGCAGCTGGCTGGAATGCGTCCCTCTCCTAACAAAAGCCTCTAAACATTGTTAATGGATCGGTGTATGAAAATAAGTGTAAGTTAAATGAGTCACTAAGAAGGAACTTTGCAGAACATTCTCATTAAAATAAACTGTGAAAGCAGATACTGTCTTTCATCATAAAATAACTTTTAAAATCACAATCCTTTTGAATTGTGAAAGCTGATATTATTTCAGGCATTTTTGTGTTGATGCTGAAAGAATGGATGGTTTGAAAATCTATCCTGTAGTAATTTGTCCTAGACCTTATTTATCAGATGTCTGGCACATTACAAAATAAGTCCAGATGTGCTGTATTCAGTGAGAGCCAGTTTAAGGCAGTGTACTAAAAGGGTACGATTTTGTATACCTGCCATAAGAAAATAAGATCCTTGAAAAGAATTATGCTAATGCTGCCTTAGCCTCCTTGGGGAGCTGTTTGCAAAACAGCTTGCTCATAGCAGAAAAGCTTTTGGAAACTTGTATATGATATTTTGTCTTCCAAAGATAGAGTTTTATGATAATTAATTTGTTAGCTCTAGTCTAGAAATTTCCACTTCTTCTGTGAGGACTAGTATGCTAGTACCAAAGAATAAAACACTATCAGATACTGAAAGGACTGGGGATATTAAATGGAGTAGCAGAAAATAAAGAACTTAATAGACCAACAAATATCCATTTAGGGAATAAAATATTTTTTGTTTTGTTCTGTTCCAGAAGAAGTCTTTATGCATAGTTTCTTCTACTGTTCATGAACATATACTTAAGCATAGGAGGAAATATAAATAATTTATAATCCTGACTGAAAAAGTAAGGAAGAAATATTAAGAAATGTATCTTTTGCCGTAGATAAAAATGCTTACATCTAGTTGGTTTGAAAATATAAGGCTTCAGGCCACCTACTTAATGGATTTATTTTAAAAAAGTGTGGAAAAAACCCCAGCTGTTTAACATAATCCAAAAACAAAAATAGACAATGTTATTAGTGAAAGTTACAGAAAGATTTTCCAGAAACTGTGAAACCATTTTCCTTTTACACTTAAATCCATGATATTTGACACGTATTATCAAAGAATGGAAGATTTATTTACATTGTATAAGCTGGGATAAAACCATATGTTTTACCAAGTTGGTTTCTGTGACATTGAGGTGTCACTTTAGGTTCCTAGAGTGAGTGCCTGCAGGATTAAGGCAGATGCCAGGCTGATAGGTGGAAGGCAGAAAGAGATGGTTGAACTGGAAAGGAGGGCAAGTAAAGAACAGGTAGGACAGAGGTGTCTAAATAATGCAATAATCTCCCATAGCTGATGGGCTCACTGGTGCATGATCATGTAGTTCCTAAGCACAACCTCAAGCTGATGGGCTCACTGGTGCATGATCATGTAGTTCCTAAGCACAACCTCAGCCCAGGGTAAGCTTGGAAGGCATTTGAAAGAAATGAAATAATTGAGGGAGTTAATAGAATAAGTCAAACTGATGTCCCTGGAAAAGCTAAGGAACTAGTCAGGCTTGTAATAAACATTATTAAAAAAAATAAAAGGTGAATAAACATTATATGAAATTTGTAGAACAACAAATAATTTTTTTCTGGGGAGTAATGTGGTCTAACTCATGCGTAATGACAGAAATTTGGGTTTTGGCTATTTTTTGGCTATTCTGCTTACAAATTAAATGCTGAGTCTTATTGGTATTATAGCTGAGTATATGATAAATATGAACCATTTAAAATAAGCTTTCTGAACAGAGGAAGAAAAGAGAATCTAGAACTGCCACCTCCTTTTTTATTTCTTATGAACCAAATCTTGTCCGAAAGTGTTGCAAAGGACATCCCCAAAGGCATTTTTTTTTCCTGGACCAGTGAATCATGAATTATTCCATAGCATTTATTCTGTTACTCCCCGTGGGTGGCAATTTTCCCATTTGTAGTAGCTCCAAACATTGTGTTTCCCTTAATGGCAGAAAAATTGCATGATAGTTCTGTTTCATATTAAGTTTTGATTAAAGACAGGCATTTGTGATAATTCTAGTTACAAGATACACTTCACAAAAATTACATTTTTATTTCGCAAATGGAATAAAACTGTTTGAACTCATGCTTTAGAATAAGAATACATCTTTTGATAATTATAGTAAGATTTCTGTGATGGCTTATTTAGTGCTATGTCACTCTAATAAACAGAACTTCCTGTGAAAAGTGTTTTATTACTCATGGTGGAAAAAAAAGCCTGGTCAGATTCTGAAGACTTATACTGCATGTGTAACCTCTCTGTATTTGGAAACAAAGTTTCTAATACAATTACAAAACTTAGTTTGGCTTTTAACTGAGAATTAGGGAAGAAACTCAGGATAGCTAAACCACTTCTTAACCTTCTCCTTTGGGAAAGTGCAAGTAATTCTAATTGGCATGACCAGGTGTTACACTATGTATAAGGAAGTAATAGATTGAGAGTACATATTAAGAGGGAAATTTAATTTATTTTTTTAGGCATGCTGGACTTGATCCTACAGAAATTAGTCTTTACAATTGCTGAACCATGGAAGCTATATAGGAAAGTAACTCTCATGGGGAAAAAAACTGTTTTTTTATGACCAAATTAGCCACTTCATTCCCCTTCTTCAGTGCCAAATGACATGTGGTGAATAACTGTGAAAATCCCCACCCCATGTACTCTGGGAATCACTCAGATTAGTGTAAGCAATAGATTTGTTCTTAGTTGTGTGAATGCCAGTGAGCTATACAGGAATTTTAACGATCTGGAGCTGGCCCCACTGAATAAGGGCCTAAATTATATTCACTTAAGCAGAATCAAAGAAAGAAAGAGAGAGAGAGAAAGAGAAAGAAAGAGGGAAAGAAGGAAGGAAAGAAAAAGAGAGAAAGAAAGAAATTATGTCTTAGTGGCTTAAATTTACTCTTCTTTGAGTTTTTTTCTTTTTTTGCTATTGAAATGAAGATAAAGTTAAGTGACTTGTATCAGTGATTCCTTTTAGGCAAGAATGATCAATACAACTCAGCAAAATGTTGTATTTTTTTCTCTTTGACATGCTTATATGATCATGAATAATTCTCAAGATTGTCTATGTGGAGTAGTTCCCTGTCTGCCCTGAAACTAGCACAAAGATGTAACCACAGATGGCTTTAGTATGTCCCTTCAATAGAAAAGGTTGCTGGCCATATTAGTATTAGATGGTCATTAGTATCTGGAAGGCAAGTGTCAACTGCAAAATAACTGTGCTACCCTTTCCAAGCCAGTGTTGCACAAATGTGATTCTAAAAGAAATGTGTCATGCGGTTCCTATTTAGTACTTTCATGTTGAAGAAAAACTGGGCAGGTTACTATATCCCTGTTTTTTCATGTTTGCAATTGAAACTTTTTTTTTTTTATGTTTTTGTTTTTGTTTTAGTGTTTTTCTATTCTCTGCCTATTTTTGAACTCACAAATGTTAAATTTGTAAGGACTTCAATATACTGCTTTATGGAAAAACTATTCTATATATCTTAAAGCTTTTCTTTCTATCTCTTTTTTTTTTTTTCTTCCCTGCAGGGAATTCCTGGAATCCCTGGAAATCAAGGAGCAAAAGGACAAAAGGTATTGATAATAGTTTACACATCAATTACAAACAGTGCATACATATATACAAAAATATATATGTTCCAAACTATGGGTTCTGTTTGCCCTGAAGGGAGAATATTCAGAGTGGCAATATTTGCAAATATCTCATTTAGTCTTACTTTTGTGATTCCAGGAATGCATGAGTGAAAAAAACCCAACAAAAATAAACAGCAAAATCTTCTAACACATTAAAAATATTTACAGGGTGAAATCGGACCACCAGGGCAACCAGGAGCGAAAGGATCTCCAGGGGAAACGGTAAACAATACTGAAATTAGATCAGGGACTACAAATAATTTTGTATAATTGTATTCAGCACACAGAATGAATAAATATTCCCTGTCAGTGGGAAAAACAAGGTAGCTCACTGATATATGCAAGTATTCTGATGAATGACAACAGTGGGGTGAAGATACTTGTTTGAAGGTAGAGTCCAAATTTATCCATGATTTCCATTTGTTCATGCTAGTCATCAGCTTTGTAACATCTAAAGATTCCTTAGGAATAAACATATGAAGAGGAGACTGAGCAGCTTAGAAGTGGAAGTCTGTTTTGTGGGTGCAGATGGCACTGACCTTTTTTTCTTTTTTTTTTTTTCCTTGAATAGGAAAACTATCCTTAGAAGTTGTTATATTTCATCTATCGATAACAGGTGACAAATGGCAAATGTAGATTGTTAGTTTAGTGGCAGCTTTGAAGTTTGGACATTTTGGGTGCAAACTGTTCTCTCTGCTGCCTTTGCTCTTACTTTAAACCACTTGCTATTTTGGCATCTGGTGAGAGAATATTACTATGGATTCTTAGATTTTGGAGATTACTAACAGAGATTGTCCTATTCACTTCTATCACTTTGCTGTCTCCTAATTTACCTCTCTCTTACCTACGTACCTTTGAAGACCATTCCTTTTGAAGATGCTTCATCAGTAGAGAGTTTTCTTAAACGCTCATGACCTGTCATGACCTAATTACCTCCAAAAGAGGAAAACTTCTCTGTGTCTGCTTTCCAGTGCTGAAATGGAAGGCCCTGAAAGCCTTATTTTGAACATAAATTCATATCTGTATCTCTAAGATCTAACGCAGGACAGTGGATGGCTCTCTGAAAGAGGACCAATTAGCATTTCTTCACAAAATTCATTTATGCTAATTCCATTTATCAGCTCTTCCTTTCCCACCTCTACCATACACATGAGCACTGCACAACTGTCCAAATCTGGTCTGGATAAAGCAAGCATGCTTGCAATCTTAGAGGACTTTTTACGCCATCTATAGACCTCTGAAAAGAAAACATTTCCTCAGGAACCAGTTATTACAATTCTCTGTCTCACTTTTGGCAGAAACACTACCTAAGAGGGCGACATTGCAAAGCATGACTTCTCTCTCTACCTTTCCATCTTATCTTTAGTATAAGCATTCTCTGCTCTTTTTTAACAGATGCACATTTGGTCTCTGATTGTTTTTTTTTTGATTATCAATGGAAAATTTTGCTCTCATCTTCCTGAACAAACCTGAACAAAATACTCAAAGTGAGACTGCAAATATTACAGAGCCTTGTGGGATTTCAAAGGATATGGTTGGTGAATTATTGAACAAATAATTCACCAACCATTCAGCTTCATATATTCTTTAGATAAGTAACATCTGGTTCTGTAATACACTTGAAATAATTTATTAATGTTTCCTATCAGCTCATTTTAATGCATCTTTTGTCACCTGATAAAATAAGTAGGAAATTGATGAATGGGATATATGAATATTTTTTGTGTCATGAGGGAATTTCAACCAGAAAAGATAGTGAGATTTTCCTTGTGTTAGTCATGCTGACTATGTTGGTTCCAGAAGAAAAAAGCAAAAAAAGCAGATGGAAAACCTGTGGATGCACTATTAATACTTTAGTGAAATTCCCCAGTAACAAGTTCTTCTTCAGTAATAAGTATCCTTAATATGTTGCCAACTTCAGCAATTTGTTAATTTATATGATGCATAAATAATAATAGACCTGGAAAATGCGGAGGTAACACTGTTTTCTGTTCTTGTCCTATGTTATCTGTCCTTGCATAAAAATAACTTTTTATTTAATTATTTTTGTTCAGGACATACTCTTCTCTCTCAATTTTTATGCCATAGGTTTCAAATTATGTTCTCAAGCCTTTCTTATATTGTATGAGTTTCTTTTTTGATGCATACTGATTCAATGTAGCTATCTTACTGCAAATATTTCATGAAATGCGTTAAATATGGCCTAGTAATTAAAGTGAAGAAAGGAATCAGGACATCTGGATTTTATCTCTCCTTTTCCTGCCCACACATACCTGGCCTTGTTAAGTGTTTTGTATGATTTGCCAGGTATAATGGAGTTTTAATTTGTAACTGTCTGAATGGGAAAGTCTGACCCCCAGGACAATTAACAGGGTAGTTAGTTGACTTTTAGTCTTGTGATTTATGCCTTTTAGTCTGTGTACTCATAGCTCTGCATCTGTGGTCCAAAGAGCAAGTTGCTTTTGTTGATGGAAAGTAAACATTTTGGTATCCAATAGCAAGAAGGAAGCCTGAATTATCCGTGCTGCCTCACAGATGAAATACTGTGGTTGGTAAAGTCTTTATTAAAACCCTGGTACAGTGAATTGCCTCATATTCCAAATATTTTGGTTTTCTCGTTTCATGTTTTTGGCAAAACTGAGTTCATAGCTTTTGTAACAAATTGCTATTTTGTTATTTATTTTTCATAATACATAATACATTTGGAGAAAATCTAGGATAATGTCATTGACAATATATTCTGAATAGTCCTGACATTTAGTACTGAATAGAGGGTGGGTTTTATATTAGGCTAGATAATAAAAATAACAATGGCTCTTGGAAACACTAACTAGAAGCACTGATAAATCTTAATCTCTAACAAATTAAATTTCATGGCCTAATTTAAATGTTTGACTTTCTATATGCTTGTATTTTAGGCTGTATCTTAGTATATAAACTTTAACAGTAGATTGTGTTTCATAGTATGGATACACATCCAAATAAAACAAAAATAATACATTGTTTTTGTTGACACATGGAGTTCTACAGTCAAAAGAAGTGAGATGAAGTGATGAGGGAGACGTATATTAACAACAGATGTGGAAAATAATAAAAATGCGAATTCTTTCTTGGAAAGTATGATTAAAAGTATGACCTCTTTTTTAAAGTATACTTGAAAGTAACTTTAAATGGGAAAAAAAAGGGGGCAGAGAAAAAAAATCCAAGCTTTTGATGTTTAATATCCTTTAGTTCTTAGTTTGTGTATGACCAAAGATGACTATATCTGCTTTTACCAAAACGTGCCTATTAGAGAAGTCCATGAGGTTGTGTCATGTGAAATGGCAGGATTGCATGGCAGAACTGAAACGGCTCAATTCTGAAGCCTCTGCAGATGGAGTGACAGTGTGGCCCCAAAGTTAACTGCTCTCCCTAAATATCCCCAGAGTTTCGAGATGGAGTGAGGTCTTCACAACCTTGAGAAAGGCACTGTCAGAAAGCCGCAAGCGAGCCCTGTAGTACAAGTTGTACTTCCATTGCTTTGGGGAACCCAAAGAGAAACTAAGAAACCCTTTCTTGTGTCGCTCTTAATTATAGCTAAGGATCCACTAAGTGTACTTTTTTTTTTTTCCCATTATATAGAAGTGTCACTACACTTCCTGTGGTCATTGAAGGCCTGCCTACTGATCAAGACTGTATTTCCCATGTGTTTATTTCATTATAGTCATGTATGTGAAAAACAATATTTTTACACTGTAAAACCCATTGTTCCTCTAGCTTGTTTTAGAATTGTCTCTGCCTTTTCAAAAATAACTAGGGTTTGATGGGACCAGAAGGCTCATTTGGTCTACCTGGAGTTCCTGGGCCTAAGGTGAGCGTTTGTGCTATTTTTATTGTGACTTCAACAATGACAAACTGGAAGGATTCTGAATTTTGCAGCTAGTTGTTCAGTATGTTGAGGATTAGAAAGTAACCATGTGGTTTTTCATATATTACTTAATATGACAGTTCAGTATCTATGCCCAAGGGAGCTTAACTTAGTGAATGGTGTCTGTCATCTCATGAAGCTTGAAATTCCTCCAGAGATGCTCATGAGATTTTGTTTGAGCTGCACAGTCCTGGAAGATATTCTCCCATGCTAGCAGCCAGGGAGTTCTCAGTACGCAGCAGAACGCCTGTGCTACATTTATTTATATTTTAATTATGTTAAATAAAGTTATGGGCTGTGTTTTCCATTGAGGGAGCCAAATGTATCTCAGATGTCACATAATTGATTGCACTTCAGCTACAGCAAGAATTAATTTGACCTGTGCGCTCAGAAACTAGTATAGACACTATAAATCCTTATCTGCTAGTGTAACTTTTTAATTTTATCTGAGGTGAGTTTTGCCTAGTAATCAGTGAATTACATGTCCTAGAGAATATTTACGAATACAGATTCAATTTCCCAAACTTTGTAAATACATCTAGCTACATTTCTACATCCACATTTTATATCCACATTTTATATCCCAAAGTACAGACTTATTTAAAATTGCATGCTAAAGGTAACATTACTTAAAGAGGATAACGTTTTGCCTTTGTCAAGAAAACTGAACATCCATGAAATAACAACAAAAAAAGTTTCATTATATTGGGGAAAAATAATGCCTTTGTACAAAAAAAAGCAGTAATATATTTATCTAATTCTTACAGAAAAGTGTGAAAAAGCATACACATTCTTAGATTTTATTGAAAGCCTAATACTAAATACACACCAAATAAAAAGCAAATATAAATGTATATTAACATATATAAACTTCAATAAAAAGCAAAATATAGGTATATATTTTGGCTCAGACAAATTGAAAATTTTTGAGAGTTTTATTAAATGAGGTGAAGTCAGTATACACAAATATGACATGACTGGGCAAGGAAAATAGAAGGCACTGGTGAGCAGAGACAAGATCTGTTTTGTCATCATTATGCCTTTCCTAAAAGATGGCTGAAAATTCAGTTTTACAGAATGAAGACTGAACCTTACCCTTCTGGTCACTTGCTGTAACTGTTTTTAAGAGCAGATTTCCCATCAATGTCTGTTTTGCTGTTAATACCACAGCTGTTTTGCTGTGTTGCTATTTGCTGCTATTTGCTATTGATGAATCAGGTGCTCTCTTATGTTGTTTTATAGGGTGATAAAGGTGAACCTGGAATACAGGGAAAACCAGGATCACCAGGAGCCAAGGTAGGTATGAATATGGAAGTAATCTAGGTAAAGGAGAGATGGAAAGTAAATATTTTGTGTGATTTACTTCGTAGTTACAATACAATAGGTACTTGAATACTAAGGAGAAGAATTAGGATCATCTTTTGTGGCTATAAGCAGCTTATCTTTATTCAACATCCCTTCCCAAGTTCTCCAGACATTTTATCTATCCTAGGTTACATAATTTCAGAATATCATAGCCGAAACATATGAAGTGATCTTGAAAAACATTCAGTATTTGTTTTTACACACAACATCATTGATATTTATGGTGTTATTTTATTAATCAGGGAGAACTAGGAGGATTAGGTGCTCCAGGAGAACCAGGCTACCCAGGTATCCCAGGCACACAAGGTATAAAGGTAAGAAATTTGTTTTTTAATGGTTTCACATTAATTGCAGGTATTATTGGAAGTGCTTATCCTATAAGGAAGTGCTTATCCTGTTTTAATGCAACATTTTTATTGGACAATAGTTGGTAAAGTTTGCAAGTTTTGTTCTCTAGAAAACCAATGACACCTCATAGAAAAGAAAGAAAGACCTAAAGAGAGAAAGAGTTAAAATAAAATGTTTTAAAGTAGGTATTAATGGACATTTTGTTATGAATTATAGTGGTATAGTGTATATGCTGATATAATGGTATGGTATATATGTGTATGATATATACACATATAATGATATGATCTTTGTATTATATCTTCTTATCACAAGTACTAGATAGACAAAGTCATCCCTACAAAGACTTTTGTGGAGAACCCCCAGGAACTGGACCAGTTCACTGTAGGCAACTGGGACAGATTAATCTCCATGAGCCTTAACCACAGAGAGTTAGATAACCAATCGTATTAGTTAGTACAAGTTCTCTCCGTATTTAGTTGAGGGAGTCTGAGCTTCTTGAGGGTCATTATTCACATCTTTATTACATGGCTTTCTTAGTATGAGATGCATCTGGAAGTGCTTAAGTACTACACTTTGACTGCAGAAGAATCCTAGACAATTGACTAAATAAAATGTTGAAATTTTAGATGGTAGAGATTAGAGAGAGAGATCAAGCTTCTGTGACCAGTGCTGGAAATTTTATCTTCTTTTCAAATAAGAAATTGTGTTTTTTTCTTCTTGCAAGTTGAGTTTTCATAAAGATCATGCCTTTAGAATCTTTGAGTCTCTTGATGCAACATTCCATCTATCAAGCAGTATCAGAAACATGTGGCTGTATTGAAATTCTTCAATGCTGAAGAATTGTTTTGTGAAAACATTGCAAAATTTAGTATTGATGCTTGAATTTTGTAATAGTTACTCTTATTTTTAAAGCATACATACATATTTTATGATAATCAAATGTCTTTAAAGAGTCACAAGTTGACAAGGCAGTATACATTTGCTGTTTTTCTGAAATCTGCATAATGTTAAAAAATATTAATATTAAAATATTAATATTACATTAGATATTTTATTTTGAAATTTTCTTCTACAGGACATTGTTGAAACTTCTCATTTTCTCAGCCAATAAGGCAGTACTTTTAATTTGACTGGGAGATAAAAAGAACCTATAATAAATCTGTTCTTCAAATGCTACCTTTACTGTTACTCACAGAACTGACTGAAGTGTAAAGAAGATTTTTCTTGAGGAAAAGTCATCTATGTTATGGAGTAGTTATAGAGTGAAATTTAAGATGGGATTTAAGAAGTTGCAAATTAGAAGTAAATTAAAATTATTATTGACTGTGCCCTGTTGGCCACTGGAAAGATCTTTATCAGAATTTAACAAAATTGCATTTTCAAGATGATGTTATTTCAGGGTGGCACCTTGATTCAGTATCACTCGATCAAGAAATAGAGAAACTTCAGGAATTTGTTCTTTCCATATACTTTTAAGTAAATGAATATGAAGCAAAAATACTACTCTTTTTTTAAAAAAAAAGGACAAAAAAATGTTCTGTGATCTTTGAATTAAAAAAAAAAGGAGAAAGAAAAGATTTGAGGAGAAAATTCCAGTGTTGAAGCCCTTGCAGTATTTGTGGTTAGCTTGAGCCAATAAATTCTCAAAGCCAATTCTATTGCTGCTGATCTATTATTTCTGATTGTAACTGAAGTTCTGATTTGTATTCATTGCATATTAACTTCAGGTTTCTTTATTCTGGACAACCTTAATGGAACAAAATGTGTATCCTGAAAGATAAATGTTTCATTGTTTTCCAAGATAAAGAGTACTGCTATTACTTTCTGCATTTCATTATATTTCTATGGGAAAACATTACAAATTGGCCAAAGAAAATATCTGAAAAAAATGAGTTCCTTAATTGGTGTATATGAATATGACGTTTCTTTTGCTGTTATAGTGTGTCTTTGGAATGGATGTTAAACAACAGATTTCTTTCCTTAGGTTCTTAAAATGTAATGTATTATAATCAAAAAGCTCCACCTGAAATTTTTCTAGCTATTCAAATAACAAGTAATTCAAGAAACAAGCTCTCAAGGTTAAAAATGTGGCTGAATTTTCAAATATTGAATTTGTCAATGAATTTGTAGAAATATCTATATGAAAGTAAATTAGGTGTGCTTAAGTCATGTAGCTTGTGCTTAAGTCATGTAGCTGACACGTGTTAGAAGCTTAGCAGTGTTTCCTGCAGAGTAATGGAATAATGGAGTGTCAACAAGGGCAAAGATTTCTCCTGAAACACCTATGTAGAAACACCAGCAGTTTAGAGAAACCTCCTTTGGAAGAGACATTTCATAATCAGAGTTGAATCAGGTATTTTACTGTAGAAATAAGCAGGGGAGCCAAGCAGTAAGCTAGAAGAGGGTGTGTGTAAGGTTTTGTGGGAAATGTCATGAGGAGCTACTTGATAGACTTGGTAGAGCTTCTGCTCCAGAAAGCCACAGGTCTACCTAATGTCATCTGTTGTATGTGCCAGCTGAATATGGATATATTAGGCTAGAACATTTGAATATGGGGCTGCCTTAAGTTGCCTAGAGTATCTTAGATAGTGCTGTGTGTGTAGGCAAAGTCAAGGGGAAGTCAAGTCCCTGGTCAATACAGTCAAGGGAGGCTAGACAACAATCCAAATTTAGGTGAGGATGTATCAGCCTGAGTTCCTTTTTCCACCACCAAATGTGGAGAAATTATTCTCTTGACAGCTTTTGAGGCACTGATTTCTAGTCCATGTAAAGACAAATGCTTCCTGCCTGAAGTCTTTTACAAAACACTGAAACCACTGGAAGAGCAATGGAAGTTGAGCCAACATCACAACAATAGTTTAATTAGTTCCATTATCCACATATGCTCAGTTTCAATATCTAGGGGTCAGATAGGGGCATGTACTAATTTTAAGAGGGGATATTTTTTATGGAACATCTTTAAACTTTAAATTGAGGATGGTATGTTTTGAAAAAAAAAACCATATGTATAGAGATGCAAGTCAGGCTATGCATTGCAGGTTAATTGAAGTTACAACTCGTGAGTATTGACGTCTCCAAAAAATACAGTCTGGACATATGACAATAAGATTGAAGCCCTTTGATTATAGTTTAACAAAACGAAGTAAAATATTTCATATTCAAGTACAATACAGCCAAGTACAGCTGGCATAAATGCCTTCCTGTCTTGAGGTATTTCTGATCAGGAAAATATTTATCATTGCAAAGATATTGTCTCTGCATTTAACTAAATATTCTCTCTTAAAAAACAACAAAAACAGAAACAAAATAACATGCGCACATTTAGCTCTTACTAGGTAACCGGCAAAACAAAACCTCCACTCAGTATCTTTTCTTTATGAGAAACAATTTTGCATGGCCCCCATGGATCCATCTTTTGATTTTTAAGAAGTCCCACACTGATTTAAGATGTCACAGGTCATAATGCTAAGCTAATGGCACCTGGCACAAGTATTTTACACGTCTGTTGTTAATTGGAATGCATTTTTTTTCAAGAACTACCTGTTTCTTTCCACTTGCAATTAGATGATGTTCATACAACTAGGTAAACCTGGGTGCCTAACTTTTAAGTACCATTTGTACCATTCCATTGCTTACCACCCCAGTAAGTTTAAGGTCAAAAGGAGCAAGTTGAAACTAAAACTCAGTCATTGCACAGTTTTGATTAAATATAAATATTTTTTGTAGTTTAAAAAGAAACTGCTTTTTTTTTCTTTGTGGTGCAAAGTCAAAGTTAGACATTTAATGGCCTTGTAGTAAACATTACAAAAATTATTTATACACTTATCTCTGTGGGGTGAAGGCAGGCATACATAGTGGTTTGTGTCCAAACTAAATTTAATCCATTAAAAACTAATTCCTTTCTTCCCTATGTACACTCTCGTTTGATCAGTGGATGAACACTGTTTGGCTTTGTTGTATTTTTAATATTAACTGGGTATATGAGTATTACTGGTTCTCTCTGTAGTAGATTTCTTTCTTACTTAGGACTGCTTCTGACGCTTAGGACTTCCGTGTTTGTGTTCATAGGATAAAGTAGTTTATTTTCATTCAACATAAATAAAGGCCATTAGATGCTTCTCTTGTATTTACCAAATTAAATTAGAGCAGAGACAAGAAGTCTGTGGGATGAATCATGTTACAGTGGAGACTTTTCTTCTAATGTTTTACAGGGAGACAAAGGAAGCCAAGGTGAAAGCGGGATCCAGGTATACCAACTTTGTTTCTAATCAAAATAATTTGCTGACAGTGTTAATGTAAGTGCTAAAGGTTGTTTCAAGCAAATTTAAAAAATGAAGCTGCTTGGAGAGTATGGTTGAAGATGGTTCCAGCCATGAAGCATGTGGCTGGTCAGGACATGGGAAAGTTACCTTGCCCCATCTGGGATTGACCTAATGACAGGCTGCCTGCTATACCTATAAGCTCTCCTAACCCAAGTAACTAAACTGCTTCTATCTGCCTATGATATTATAACCAGGGGCACTATATTTTAAAATAATTTTAAATATTTTTAAACTATTTTAAAATACTCAGAAATTATCCAAATGTTATTGAGTTATTCCAAAATGTAAATATTATAGAATTATCTATCTTTCTAAGATGATTATTTAAACTATATTTACTGCAAGAACAGGAGAGTATTCCGTCACCACTCAGCTGCTAAATTTGTTCTGTGTGTTCAAGGAAGACACTGCATCTTCTCAGCATGGGTTCTCTTCTACTCTGTGCTCTTCAAGAAAATAAGCATGTAGATTCATTGAGCTCAGTTTAAGATGAGATTATAGGATTTACCTCTTTGCATTCTTTTCAATAGGTTAAATCTTCCTCCCAAATAAGTGTATGTTTTAAAACTTTCTCTTTAAAATTTTCTCTCTTTTTTTTTTTTTTTTGTTTTCTGAAGGGACAAAAAGGAGAGAAAGGAAGACAAGGAATCTCAGGCTTGCAGGTACTGTTAAAATAATGATCTCAGCTCTAGAGAGCCACAACTAATAGTGATTTCATAAGATATTGCTTCCGTCACTGTGGATAGTTCTTTGCATCAGATAAAATATATTTAATGTAAGTATTTATCTGACTAAAACAATGACTATTTTAAAAATAACAAATGCAGCAAGTTTGTAGACAAGATGGAGCCACTCTCTTCTCAGAGGTGCGTAGTGGTGGGACAAGAGGAAATAGACACAAGCTGGAATGCAGGAAATTCCAGCTTGATGCAAGGGAAAACATTTTGCCATGAGCAGGGTCAAACACTGGAACTGGCTGTCCAGTGAGTATGTGGAGTCTCCATCCTTGGAGACACTTGAACCCCAAGTAGAGGTGACCGCAAGCTGCTCACTGCAGTGGGATCTGCCCTGAGCAGGAGCATGAATCTTGGAGGTCCCTTCCAACCAACATGATTCTGTAGTTAAGAGAGAGAATGTTTTGAGGAGAACAAAAATGTGTTTTCCAACATAAGTTAATTAAAACCATCATGGTGGAAGATTTTCAAGAAACAGTTGCAAATAACATAAAATAGCTAACAGTGCATAGGTTCTTTTGTGAAAAGGTTATGAGTTGAACTCAACATTTTAAGATTTTACATGCATCCTGCTACAGTTTTATGCACTTCATTAATTTCTGTAGTATTGGGAGTCATTGCTGACATTTTTTTTGCTCATAAATTATAGATGTTTCCTGTTTCCGCAGTGATGCTGTGAGATCCAGTTATTTCTCTTTCTTTTAACTCTGGGCCAGTGTATTTTGATTGTGTCATAGTTGGCTATGCAGTTGCACTGCAGAAAATAACTGTTAATATTTATAAATACTTGTTAACTACATAATCTATGTCATGTCTAAACAGAAAAGTATTTATTAGAGGTACACAGCTAAAACTAGACTTGGAAGGAAGTCCTAGTTACGCTTTTCAGAATTATGACATTCATAAGGTTAGACCAGATGATCTAAGGTTGGACCAGATGATCTCTAGAGGTCCCTTCCAACCTTGAAGATTCTGTGATTCTGTGATACAGCTGTCTGTAGTGAAGCATATACTTATATAAGCATATATATAAGCATATATGTTCTTATATAAGCATATACATATACTTATTATTTTAATCATATTCTTATTTAATTATATTACTTATTATTTTAAATAAAAAATAAAATTACAGTGAATGAACATTTTATTCACATAGAATCATGCAACCTGAACTGTTATTTCTAGCTTTTGTGAGAAAGCTGAAAAAATATTATGAATTTAGTCTAAGACTGTTTTCCCATACTTATCTAGTTTGGCCAACAACCAGAAAAAATTGTCACTCAGATAATTTTGGTAGGCAATGCCATTTGTGGGTCCTTCCCCAAGTTTCTGGAAGCTTCAAGTCTTCTCAAAGATACCATGCAAATTCCTTTGCCCATAAGAATCCATCAGAAAAGTGAAAAAATCCTGATCTGAGCTGACTTCCTGCCATGGACGTGAAGGATCAGTAACTCCATTGAATCAGTTGGCGGAAAGGACACTGGAGGTGTTGGCCAAAACGCAGCCTCTGGCATACAAACTGCAACAGCATTTCAAAAGCTCTGAGCTTAATTTCTGCTTGGTAAGGCTAAGGCAGTATTAAACAAATAGAATCCAGAGTCTCCTTTAGGTAGACAACAGAATTTTATTTCCTTTGTGTTTTGTTGAGTTAGTAACACTTTCTCTAGTCACTTCTTATGCATTAGCTATAATATATGGTTTATATTTTGTATGACATATTCCCAGCTTAACTTTTAGTATATGATATTAAAGGTATTACAAAAGTGTTAACTTACCAGGATAAAATTTTTAATCCTTGCATACTATTTGCTTTTTCTTTTTGGTAGAAATAGGGATCACAGAGCCATTAAAATTAATATTTGTGATTATTTTTTAAATACAGAATATGATATTTTTGTTTCCAGGTAACTAGCTTTCTTAATATTTATGTATTATATTACTTTCTCAAGGGAGCAAAAGGATCACATGGAGAACAAGGAGAGGTATGTACTTTGTCTGTAACCTCAAAGTTGTGTAAGTATTCTGTTTTTTCCTGCAAATTATATGATTTGTAAAGTGAATGCTCATGATTTTATTTCTGTACTCTAAGAGAAATTACTTGAGAAATATCAGAGCAGGGGAAAAATAAGAGTTAAAAAGAGACAAAGTATATGTTTTTGAAATACAAGATTTAAAGAAAGAATTTCAAAGGCGAGCATTGCTTTTAAAAGAATTAAAAAGACAAAGAAGATGCTGCCTGAAAAAAATAAATAATTGAATTAAAAAAAATCTGGAAGCTCAGAGTTCATTGAAAATATGAAATAATTCATAGAAGAATACTGAATATTTGATCAAAATGGCCCATCTACCCCAATATCAGCAGCATTCAATATAGCTTAGGATGTAAATGTAAGGAATGGGACTCTTAAAGAACCTAGACACCTAAAGATGATCTTGTGTATTCTTGTGCTGAGTTTAGCAGTCAGCAAGGAAGGAGCATTTACACTAGCAGCTACATCCAAAACATTGAATTTAATGTCATTTATCACCTTGTCTACTTCTTTCTGAACTATGCTGTTCTACTACACTTTCAGTTTCCAGAAAAGCCTGTGGGAAAGATTTCCATAGCTGAACTATTTGAGTGTTTTTGGCTTTTATTTCATAGATAATAATATTTTAAAAAAGAAGGAATACAGTGAAGCCTTTATAACTATATTTTTAGAGGATTATCTGGTGAGACTGGCTCCGTTAATCCCAGGCAGGGCTCTTGCTCTCTTATTAAGTTTGTACTCAAATCAACATGAAACTCGAGGGGTTACATATAAGGAGATGCACATCAGGAGCATCCTTGCCTGTCAGAACCTACATGTGTTGATTTCTAGGAGTCTTCTACAAGGTCCAACTTTTGTATTTTATATACTTTTTGATCTTCATGCTTCATGTTGTTAAAATGCTGGAATTTAAATGATTAATTTTCTTAGTTTTTTTTTTAATTCCAGAAAGTGAAATCAGGGTGCACACAGATCCATTAATATAATTCTACTTTGACTTCTAGGTTCAGTTATTTTTCATTTTTGATAATGTATTGTCATATATCTGTAACTGGGCATATTCATTGGAAGCTCAGCTCAGAAGAAATAAGTAAATGTGTTTCTGCATTTAACTTCATAAATTGCCCTGTAAGCCTCTAGGGTTCTATTGAATAGTTAAAATCACAGTTTGGCTAAGGTGCCTTACCTTATAGCCAGAATTTTTTAAAGATTTCTTTTACATCTACACGCTAACTCCTCTAAATTTAAATCATCATCATAGTATATTTCTCCTGAAAAATCCTATTAAGAATATTTTTACGAAATGCTAAAACATGCCATGTGTTTACTTATCAGATTCCCTAAAAAATTCCTCCTAAATAAAAAGTTTCATTACTTAACTCTCAACAGTTAATTAAATCTTTTCTCTCTTTTTTTTTTTTTTTTTTTTTTTTTTAGATAGGATTGACAAACAAGGCCACACACAGAACGTGGCTGACCATTAAAAGATCAAAATATTCTGCAGAAAATGTTCCCTCAGGCATTTCATTTGCTTTTTGGCAAGTTCTGCAGGCAATTGTGCTGATGATTCCAGCATTTTGTCCTGATTTTTCTATATACACTGGCTTTCTGCCTGTAATATTTTCTACAGTAGGTGCCATTCTCCCAATATTGTCAAGATTCCTAATATTTTCTAGCATTTTTAACATTTATTTCAAATGAAACAATTCACTCATCAGATGCCTATATGTAAACTTAATTTTTATCTCTAAACACAATTAAATTAAAAAGTAATAATAGCTTTTATCTATTAGAAATATTTTCTTGGACCAAGTGTTCTAGCTATGAATTCTAGAAATAATCTCATGCATAGCTAGCTAGCTAGTTAGATAGTTGGAAATCTGTAAAATCAACAGATTTTCAGAGCCCAACCCTTGCAACTTCTGCTATGCCAATTCCCTATGACTCGGCACAGGGACTTAATCAAGCTGGCAGCCAGCTACTATGATCAAGCTGGCATTGTTGAGAAAGTAAGTGTGATTGCAACATTAGAAGAAATCAGTTCTTTATTAGTGCACAGTTTATGTAATGGGAAGAGGGTACAGACTGCTGTTGCTTGTGCACAGCATCTTAGTGGTGATTATCTTTCCGATATTGTTTTTCATCATTTGACTAATATCTGCCACATATTTTTCCATTTCTCTCCTTTTAAGCAGAAAAAATGGCTATCTTGGTTTAGTGGTGTCCTTTATGCATACATAGTTTTGCCATGTGTGTCTAGAAAGGTAGTAGAAACGGAAATAAAAAGAAAAAGCTTGTAATAAATTAATTTCAAAAAAGCTTGGAAGATGAGTGACTTGAGTTTGTTTGTGTTTAAAGGATTTTCAGAGTAGAGTTGCACTGCTCCACTGGCTTAAATTTTCACTTAAAGCAAAACTAAATGACTTAGTGGAAGCGCTTGATTAACTTGGGCACACTGTGATCCTTTTGTGGTGCCAGGTATGCTGTAAAGTGTTCTCTTTTTTTTTCATTTAGGTACAAGTTACAATTTTCAGATAAAAAGGCATCTAAACATTTCTGCATAAAACTGAGTAAGCAGATGCTGGATTTGAAGCTAGCTACCCTGGAATATTCCACTAGGAAAACTATGGGCATTATTACTAATTTAGAGCCTCCACAAAACTTTGAACAAATCGTGTATTTTTCTGATGTCTAGAATTTTGAAAGTACTAGGTAGAACAGTACAATATAATAGAAATCACATAATTTAAAATCCAGAGTGAGTCTGTTAAGAATATGTGCTTCTTACCCTTCCATAATTTGCCCCAATAAGTTATTTTTTTGTTATGTACAGTCGTCCTCTTGCATTTTTTCTGTAGTTTCATATGATATAGTTGGAAAATAGAAAGGAAAATATTAAAGCTGCTGATAACACCATGCAGAAGCTGTGCAAAAATACAAGGAAAAAATCACTAGAGAGCAAAGACAGTATACTAACATTAATCAAGCATGTACCACGTTGTGTTGTGCTGAAGTTTTGTTGGCTGCAAGTTAGGGAAAGAGTTACATCAAAACATCAATTATTACAGTAGGTAATTCCATACATTGACAAATTATTACTTTAATTGAAGATATATCAAAATATTTTCCAGCAGGATTTTAAGCTTTTCCAGCAAGTCAAATGGACTATAGTTGTTAGGAATTATATGGAGAATAACTTGAAGTTATGGAGGTCAGGAGAAAAAAAATCCTAGTTCGTAGCAAATGTCTTTTGTCTATTAATTACTTGTCTCTTGACTATTAGAGTAAAAGAATTTCAGTTGTAATTTTTTCACCTTCTAAGAATTTTAATAGACTGTAATAGATAGTTTATCTTGAAAAAGTGAATAAAACCTTCTCCTCCATATATGTTTAAGGACTTTTTGTTTGTTTGTTTATTTTATATTAGTTAATAAGAAAAATTGTTATGGTTAAGATTAAATTTAAGTATTTGAAGATTTTTAAAATTGTCCATGATGACAATTTATTTCTAGATATATTTGGCAAATGTCTGAAATTGTTATTAAATAACCCAAAGACTTCAATACGTGTTAGTGAAATAGGCCTAATAATCAGTATCAAGCTCGATCGTGTTAATTTTATGAAGTGATCAATGGAGGTTTTCTCAGAATGCATTTGCGTGGTCTTCTCAATGACCTGTGAAAAACATGATTTACTTTTTGTTGGTTTTGATTTCAGAAAGGCGAGAAGGGAGATCCAGGCATTCGAGGCATCCATGGACAAAAAGGAGAATCTGGTATCCAAGGCTTGGTTGGACCTCCTGGTCTGAGAGGTCAGCCAGGAGACAGAGGACCCCCAGGACCACCTGGATCAGATGGAAAACCTGTATGTGTGGACCTCAGACTTAACATTTTCAGCACCTAAATAAAAACAAACAAATGCAAGACCTCTAATTTTATAACACTTCTGTATTCAATTCAGGCACGAGAATTTTCAGAAGAATTTATTCGGCAGGTGTGTTCAGATGTACTAAGAAGTGAGTTCCAGAGTTTCTTTATGGGTCTTTCTAGCCTAAAGTGCTAAAGAGGCTTCCTGATAACTGTCGAGATGCTTTCTTGAAAGTAAGACCAGTAGTGTTGATTTATCACTAATCTATCTATATATCTATCTACATTTATTACTGTATCACAACCATTTCCATAACCATTTTGTTTTCAAAGGGGATTATCTCCTCTACAGAGAGGAAGCTGGTTTGGTTGTCATGTTTTGGGGAACTGATACTTTTGCATTTCTGATGGCGTTTGAGTGTCACCAGGCTCTAAGCAGTTCTTGTTTGGATTCCCCAGCCCAGTTGCCTGCCATCCTGCAGAGTGGGAGGCTGCAGAACTGCAACCACTGCCAGTCCCAAAGTGCCTCCCCGGGACTCCCAGGGCCACCAGGTCCACGAGGCCCAGAAGGACCTCGAGGGTTTCCTGGTTTGCCAGGAAATGATGGAGTTCCAGGTCTGACTGGTGTTCCGGGCCGCCCTGGCGCTCGTGGGATGAGAGGTACAATGTGCTTGTGTCCTGGTGCTGTTCTGCACTTCTGGTTTTTGTATGGAGGGAGAGCAGGGTGGGCTCTGGGAATGACTGGGAATGGGTCTCGACAGGAACTTTTTTTTTTTTTTTTTTTGATTCAATAGGATTTTTAGGCATGGGTCTAAATGAATTTCCTGTTTTCTGGAGTTTTTGCCTCCCTAAACTTACTTTTTTGTGCTATTTTAAAGGTTTTTAAAATGGCTGATATTGTTTACTAGTCGTTTACTGCCTGTTTTGCCCTATAGGCTCCTGCTGGCATGTGATACCTTTATACTGTTCCAGTTTTTCTCAGGACTATTCTATAACTTAACTTTTAGCAAATGCTAGCCTAATTTCCTGAGGTTTTCTCCCAAGGCTTTTTACTGTCTTCTTTCTGGTTTTCTTAAAAAATCTAGTTTCTTTTATAATAATATTAGCAATGACCAAACTAGTGTCAATGTTTTTACGTAAATCACCCATATAAGCATTCCCACTTGTTGTGTGTTTATTTGCAAGTAAAGCTTAAGTACACATATGCAGTCTGGAACTGTACAGGGATAAGAAGTAATTTGGTAACTCTTGCCCCAGCAGCCACTGTGCTTTCTATAGCATTAAAATAATTAGGAAATCATCACTAGCTAGTAATATACCACAAGTGGACAGTCATAACTGCAACTCCGAATGTCCATTTCATTCTGGGTTTGATGATGATTTATCTGTAGTTTTTGCATTATTTCATCCCCACATGATTTTTTTTTCTGGAACTGATACTGAATAATCTTTCTGGCTACTCCATAAGAGATGGAAACATAGATGTCTGCTCCCACAAAGAATCTAAATTCATTAGGTTGCACTAGTGTGAAAGAAAACAGATGTAGCTTCCCTTGGCATTTCTTCTTTGATGGAGATTTTAATTCAGCTGAACACTTGAGAGGATTGTCTCTGTAGTTAGTATTTCATGGGAATGGTGTCTTCTTTCATGCACTCTGCAATCCTCCACTTCTTAAATATTCTACCAATGAAAAGCAAAAGATACTTAGCAAAAATCTTAATTCCCTATTATCTATTTCACTACATAGTATCTAACTACTTTAATAAGTGTTGTTTGATAGACTGTTAATTTAGTAGAAATGGGGATAGCTAAGAAGCCTTTATACTCTACAGATTACAAGGAAATGCTTATTTTAAATAACATAATTTGCTTTTGAACTATTACATTTTTTATTCATAACTTTTCTCAAATTCTGATTTCTGAAATTCTCTGATAAAATATTCTTAGTATGCAAAAGATATACCTGTGTTTGCTAATCCACAGGCCTGCCAGGAAAAAATGGAGCGAAAGGCAGTCAAGGAGTTGGGTTTCCTGGAATCCAAGGTCCCCCCGGCCCTCCAGGTGAGAGATGGTTCAGCTGTGCTGATTCAGTGACTGGGAATATTTTTGAAAGTATATTTTATAAAACTTGTTAATGTAATTTCTAAAAAATACAATAGTTTATACAGGTCTTAATTACCTTCTATCTTTTAATGCCTTCTGATGAGATTGTCATCAGACAATTTCTATTTCTTAGTTCACTGGGTCAGGTACTGTTTGACAGAGCACTGTCTCTTTGATTTGAAAAGTGAGTCCTGATATATTCATGATGACCATTGCTCAGAGAAGGATCTTCCTCACAGGAGTAAGTTTTTGCAGAATACAGAACTAAGTATTTGTTAGAGCCTGATCCGAAGCTGAAGAAAGAATAGAAATCAGAAGACTCTGATTCATGTGCTGGGCTTTCAGATTAAATGATAAAAAGTGTAAACAATGTATGAGTGCAGATTTTTATACTGCCTTTTAAAATGCAGCTTTAGTTAGATTTAAAGTCTTCTCCATGTTTGTTTTTAATCTAAATTCTTGATCAGATAATATGTTAATAATATGAACATATAAACACTTTGTGGCAAGAAGTGTTTTTTCTGCAGAACAAAGTTTTCTTTGTCTGGATAGTGCTCTTAAAAACAGGGGGTTATGGATTTGTATTTGCCCATGCTTTTATATTAATGTATCTTCCATAACGTATTTGTTTATTGCATATGTGTTGCTAAGGTCCTGAAGGTCCTCCAGGTATGAGCAAAGAAGGACGTCCTGGAGAACGTGGGCAGCCGGGTAAAGATGGAGATCGTGGCAGTCCTGGGATGCCGGGACCGGTAGGACCGCCTGGAATCTGTGATCCATCACTGTGTTTTAGTGTCATTGTGGGAAGAGATCCATTTAGAAAGGGACCAAACTATTAATTTGTGATATGTGATACATTAGAGAATAGGTATGGTGCTTGTCTTTTATGGTCTTTAAAGTCTCAGGAAGGTGACCAGCAATAATCCCATAAACAAGAATAAAAGTACCTCGGATATTATAAATTAATAAGAATTCCAAAGGTTATACATTCTGTTTTAAAAGAAACTCCAGTAATTTTTATAGTTGGCATTGATGGAATCTCAAGCGGTTTTAAATAAAGATCACTTTTAATAGGAATAAAGTTAACTATAATATTTGAGGTTTACTATTTAAGTGCCCTATCATATTCCTGCTGCCACTGAAGTCTTTTACAAAGCGTCTTGTGACTCCACTGGGAGCAGGGTTAGGCATTAATAGTTATTGGTCAGGTGTAAATTACTGTGAAAATTTTCACATGCAGCCTGCCTACACGGTATTTGGTTTGAAAGAATGTGGCTGGCTTTTATTTCATATGTGTGTGAGTCTCCTTGGCTTGTGTACTTTTTCACATGTCTTAGCTCAAAGTGTTCCATTAGCAACAGCGTGTATCAGATTTTTATAAATTAAGGAAAAGCAGTGCTGGAACTTTTTATGAAAGTGATTTCCTCTACCTTGCCATGCAACTACCTGAGTTTAAGCATGGCATGAGTTTAAAATCATGGTTGAATGCAAGGGTAGAACTCCTACTGATTCAAGCGGGGCCAGGATTTTAGAGAAGATGATACTTTCAACTACCCAAAGGTCCCATACAGGTGATTTGGCTTATGTGAAAATTGCATTTTTTTTTTCAAACTGGTATACCTGGCTTGGAGCTATAATTTGACAATAAAATTTTTTAAAAAAGTTTGTACCGCCAAAACTAATCAGTTTTGCATAATTCTAGGTTATGTTGTATACCCTTTACTCTTTCTCCCCAAGGACTGAAGTTGTAGAACAGAGGAAGCAGGTTTACAAGAAAGGTCAAACTGCTGGCTAACTAGCTGTAATGTTTGTTTTGCTGCTTCCTTGTTCATTTAAAGCAAGATATGTGTAATTTTCATTGTATGCTTTGCTAATAAGGTGTATTGCTTGCTTTTCCATAAAGAGCGAAGGCACAGTTCCCATTAGGATCTGAAATCCTTTTCTTAAATTAATGCAGAATCCTGTATTGAACTTCTTAACCAAAGCTTTCAAACTGGCTTTTCTTTTCTGATTGTGTTTTTTTTTCTGTTGTCATACTATCAGAGATTGGTAATATGCTTGACATTCAAGGCAAAATAAAATTTTTTACAGAAAGAGTGGTAGCTAGATGACCAATTGCAAGTTGTCTGTGTTGCATATGACAGGGAAGAGCATCTGCTTGAAGGGTACTTCTGCATGAAGGGTGTTTCCATAGCCCAACTGTGCTTTTTGCTTGGTGTACTTCCCCATGGGAGGGCACAGGGAAGTGATGCCTGAGCTGCTGCTGGCCAAGCTGAGCCTCTGTCATACCATGAAGCCCAGTGGACTGCAAACATTTGTCCCCTAAAGTGAGTTTGAAAGCCTGTAAGATGATTGTTGGAAGATAGCCACTGCCTGACTGTATGAAGCAAAACAATGAGAAATGATGTTGTGTATGCAGTTTTCTCTGCCAAGTAAGTCATTCAGATCATTCAGTGTCGCTGGCAGGACTTTGCTCATGTGAGCATATATTCAGTTGAATATGTGGTAACTGGAATCTAAAATTATCATATTGAGCCTGTACAGTCATGGTGTGTTTGTTTATGAGTACTGCATCGATGAGAAGTTAAACACGTGCAGGTTTCTAAGCATTTTCCCTAGTGCATGCTAGTTAGTTAAAGTCAGTGTTTTAGGTACCTTTTCCAAGAAAATATATGGTATTGTGACTGGAGGAACACGTCTTCTGGGAGGTGTTCTGGGGGGAAACAGAAACAAAAAAAAGGTCAAGGCCAGAGGACACCCGAGGGCAGTGAAGAGCAGCAACAGAAAGCAAGAATTCCCAACTTACAAAAAATCACATTGCTTAGCTTCATTGTGGCATAAAGCAATGTATACACATTCTGCATCAGAAAAAATGTGGAAATTTCAGAAAGTTCAGTGGTATTTAGAGCTTAACCATTTACTTTGTACCTCTAAGAGTCACAATCTTCTTAGGAAAGTTTGGAGTAAGTAAATATGGAGTGATATCTGTTTTATATTTATGTACATATTTATGTGCATATATGTGTATAATTACACAGAATTACGTATATTACACAAAAGATTAGATATCACAATTGACTTCCGCATGTGGCAGATTAATTTAGTTTGTGTGTATCTGCAAAGCAGACATAAATGTGTACACACGCACCTCATGAATATATACATATATATGATACATAGCATGCATACGTGTGTGTGTGTATATGTATATATATATATTTATATTTATATGCATACACATACATATAATTCCTCAGTTCTTCAATTGCTCAGCTAAAAAGCATTTTAATTTTCCCCTTAAAATAAAGTCAGATCTGTAACAACTGAACAGACTGAGTCCCTGTGCAAAGAGGTGATAGTATTTTGTTTTAGGTGGAAAACACAGAGGATAAATGAAAGCACCTCCTAGGAATGCATATTCAGTGAAGACAGCAAGCCATTGTAAGAACCATTGGCTTGTTGGATTGTGTTGAAATGTTTGAAAGTTAAATTAACACATGCAAAGAAAATACTTGCTGATCTACATATATTGGAGAATCCAAGTCCATTGTTTTTTACAGTAGACAAATCATTGCTTTGCAACACCTGAGTTTTTCCTCAGACATATTTTCTCCCTCCCAGTGTTTACTGTGTTTGCATATAGTACTTTCAGTAACAAATGTTACTGGTGATGTTCCCATGTATTATATTGTTCTGTGCTGTTCTTTCCTTTCTTGGCACAAGATGCAAGCATTGGAAGCTGTTTTCCAGAAGCTGTGTCCGGCCGCTCGCCTTGCTCTCCAGGAGGTATATTGGCGGGTCAGAGCTTCCCTTGGTTGGCTGCCATGGGCTTATAGAAATATGTAAGTGTTTTATGTTGGGTTTTCTGACACCTTTGGACACAGTTTCCTCTGATCACTGATGAAAGTACACAGTATTCTTCCACTTAAGGAAAAGGTAGGTGTGAATTCATCAGAATTCATCATCCATGTGACTGTTATGGTGGCCTATGTCCATACTGCCTGTGAAAAGTATCTGTTCTGTGATGGAAGCTCATAAATTCTTGAGAATGTTTTCAGTTTTTCCTTGTGTAAAATATGAACAAAATCTATGGTATCTTTGTGACACATCAGAATCAAATATAAAATAGTACCCAAAAAAGGAAAAAAAAAGAGATCACTCTTAGAAACCATGAGTTTCAAATAAAATAATTTTTTAAGTGTTGAAAAATAAAATACTATCCTAAGACATGGAAAGAAAGAATCTGTAGTGTAAGTAGAAAAGATTCCTTAAGGTACATGAAACTTACACTGATTCAAGAGGAGATTTTGCTACTGTATGGACAAGAGATATTCTAAAGAAAAAAACAATGTAAGCAATACAGTAGCCTAGTTATCAAACAAAGGAAAAGGTCACTCACTTCACTCCTCTGTTCTAATATGATTTGAATGAATTATGCTTCTCTCCTTCTCCCTGTCCCCTACAAAAGAAAAAATAACGGAGAATATGGAAATAACATCCACTCACTATAGACCTCCCAGAATTGCGAGCTCAAGACAGACGTATCAGTGCACATCAGGGATCCCTGGCAGCTAAGGCTGAAGTTCTGGATGTGAGTACAGGAGATCATAACATCTGTCCCAGCCTGCTGTTATCTAACTTTTCCCCTGGAAATTGGCAAGCAGACTACTAACCCTCTGTGTTTGTGTTATAAAAGTTTAAAAAGTTTGGAGTTATTTTGTATATGCAGTGAGCCCTTTTACAATACGTGCTGCTAAATGAAGCCCTTGGTGAAGCTTGTGAATGGTTTGGCTCTTAAGAGATGATGCCCCAGCAGGCTGAGGGGTGTTACTGCTAGATTTAATGTAGCTGAACTGAGTTTCTGACCTCAGTGGGGAAACACAGAAGTAGTTTAGTAGGTAGATGCTAGGACTAAGCACTTGGGATTACCAAGGGGGAGTTTGGCAACAACAGTAGTGTTATGACAAGAACGTAGGTGGGTACTTCTGCACTGGAAATGTGCGTAACATTGTCTCTGGGAAATCATTCACCTTCAGTCTTGAGTTGTTAGTGATCTAGAGGACCAAACAGCATCTGACTGTAACAGAAAAAATAAATATCAGCTAATGAATGGTGGATATCTTTCCATCTCTGAAATTTGTATGAGTATTCAGGAGCAGATTCAGACTCCAGCTGTGTCTAGAGGGAATTTCCTAGTGAGTAATTTTCCATGCAATGGAGAGATAAGCTCTTTCCCCTTCAGCTGTGAGTGGCCACTATGTATCTGACGATGGGAGAAAATCCTTCCTGACCTAAAATCTCATATTCTTGTGCCAACAAGATACGTTTCATCTCAAAGTGGAAACAATTGGCTGAAAAGAGGTTGTGGTTTCTGTGTGCGTGGAGAGAGGGACCAACACTCAGTCGTGCAGGAACAGAGTTCTGCTGGGCTGTGGAAAACAGGGAACGTACTCAGCCAGAGCAGGGCTATGGGGTCGTCTTTGCTTGTCTATGCCAGTTTGTGCAGGTTTGGGACTACTGGGGAGGCTGAGGCAGGTGCTTTCAATTCATAAACTCTTCATTTCAATCTGAAAATAAAACAATGTGGTATTTCAAAAATGCATTTCTGTGAAATTACATTTCCTACATTTCCAATAAATTCTGTATTTATGTTATACTGATTTTAAACAAATCTTTAGAAATATCTAAAATTCTTTTGTTTCTGATAATGTAGATTTCATACATATAATATTGATTATCTGAGAGATGGTGGATTTTTATTTCTTCAGCTATGTTGTGCTATGCAAAAAAAAAAACAAAAAAACAAAAAAGTCATTAACAGAAATGGTAAATAACCAATAACCTGAACAGAGTTCCTGTAGTGGAGGGCTGTGTAAACTGTGCTCAGTAATTAATTCTGATATTAAAAATGCTTGGGAAGGAGAAAACTGTCATTACTTGTCTGAGGAGTGCTGTGTTGTACCTCAGTATGACACATTTATTTAAGTTTATCCAATGTGTGTATGTATTTATCAATGTATGTACTATTAATTTCAAGCAGGTCACACAGGAAAATCTTAACACCAATCGCTTCTCCAATCTCTTTAGAATTGACAGGAACCTTTTCTCAGCATTAAAGTAGTGTCTCATATTTCATCTGTTGTGCCTGTATATCACAAGCAAAGAAATACTGGGTTTGGATGGAGTGAAATTTCAATTTCCAGTAAAAATATTTGGATCTTGCAGAACTTTATATATACATAACAAAATGTTCCTCCCTCTAAATGTTTAAAACAAATGTTTAAACAAATTGTCATCTGTTTAAGTGCCCAGAGAGTCCTAAGCACTGGTGTTGACAAATGGAAATTCATTTTTTATAGTAAATGTACTAAGGGGAATTCTTTTATGGCTATAAGAATGTTCCAGGGTACCCCTTATGGCCAGTGATCTCCTTCCCAAATTGATTCATCAAAGGAAAGACACCTGCTTGTGTACTTTGGTTTCAAACAACCTCATGTGCTCCTTTTCCATTTGTATATAATAACAAGTAGATATTTTGCTCCACTATTTATTATTCCAGAGATTCTTCAAGGTTGTTCTGAGTCACTTGCCTGAAGGTTATGGGAGAAATTCAAAGCTAAAAGAAAGATTTCTCTACTTACACAGGTGTATTACAACTGGAGTCAGCTGCTTTCTCTTCTCTCTTGCAGTTCTTCTGCATCTGGAGCATGTCAGCCTCAACTCCAGGGGCTATTTCCTATCGGTTTAAATTCAGAAAGCAAAATGCAGGACACAAAATGAAAGGGAAAGAAATTTAATGTTGCTAATTTGGTGAGTGGGAAACCTGAAGACTGGATTTCCTCCTTGCAGCCACCTGCAGTTAGGAGCCAGGATCAGAAAAGCTTGTACTATCATGCTTCTTAAAGCACTTGGGGGTGAGTGGCAAAACCCATATACAGTAGGCTAGGAGAAAACACAGCAAGAGAGGTGAGATTCAGTGCAAGACGTGTAATTTAGGTGTGTGCATAACAGCTGTCTAGATAAGGCCTAGTGCTACAGCTTTCTATAGAGTCATTGTCCACCTGGGCCTCAATTTAGTTGCCACTATACAATGTCAATATGAATGATACACGAGATGCTCTGGTGTATCCTGTCTGCTATGTAGCTGCTCATCAAGAGAGGCTTGGGCTCCCAGAGGTAGGTCCTACTTCTCTCATACCCACCAGTTAAGAGCATTAGGCTCCTGTGTTTAAATAACTGAATCCAATCCTGAATCCAATGAACTCCATGTATTAATCATGGAAAACTGAAATACTTTCCAGGCTCCATTTACCATCTTCATCACCCTGCATGGTCTGTGATGGCAGCAGAGATGAGTTCTTTGCCTTGCATGTACCTAAATTGCAGCCAGTATGTGCCTGAGAAGTGATAACTGGGTAAGTTTCTCCGAGTTCAAGGTCAGTCCATTCCTACAAGAAAGAAGTTGAGTAAAG
The DNA here is from genome assembly GCA_032353885.1 of Nothura maculosa. NCBI lineage: Eukaryota > Metazoa > Chordata > Aves > Tinamiformes > Tinamidae > Nothura > Nothura maculosa. Next base: position 326,885 of record JAUBOD010000078.1, read on the forward strand.
AGGGCACAAGACCTGTATGGATGGACAAGGAGCTGCTAGGCAAATGTAATGAGAAAATGAGAGCATACATCAAGTGGAAGAAGGGCCAGGACACATGGAAATAATATAGGCACATTGTCGGAGAATGCAGATATGCAACAAGGAAGGCCAAGGCCTGTCTAGAATTAGAGTTAACAAAGGATGTCAGAGAAAACAGGAAGGGCTTCTATAAATACATCCGCACAAGAGGAAGACTAGGAAGAATGTTGGTCTGCTGCTGAATGGGAAAGGTGCCTTGATGACGGAGGTTGCAGAGAAGGCAGAGTTACTAAACGCCTTCTTTGCTTCTCTTTACTGGTAAGGCTGGTCCACAAGAGCTACAGAGCCCAGGTAAAAGTGAGAGAAATGGGCGAGAGGAAGACCTTCCATTGGTCAAGGAGGATTGGGTTAGGTATTATTTAGGCAAACTGGACACCCATAAATCTATGGGCCCTGCTGGGGTGCACCCAGGAATGCTGAGGGAACTAGCAGGGGTTATTACTCAGCTGCTCTCCATCATCTTTGAGAGGTCATGGAGAGCAGGGGAGTGCCAGAGGACTGGAAGAGAGCCAACACCACACCACTCCAATGAAAGGATGATAGAGCAGCTCATCCTAGAGAGCATCTCTAGGCATGTGAAGGAGGTGATCAGGAGTAATCAGCATGGATTCACCAAGAGGAAATCATGGTTGACGAACCTGATATAGCTTTCTATGATGGGATGACTGGTTGGATGGATGATAGGATTGCCGTGGATGTTGTCTACCTTGACTTCAACAAGGCTATCGACACTGCCTCCCATAATATCCTCATAGAGAAGCTCTGGAAGTGTGGACTGGACAGGTGCACATTGAGGTGGATTAAGAACTGGTTGGATGGCAGAGCTCAGAGGGTGGTGACAAATGGGGCTGAGTCCAGTTGGAGACCTGTAGCCAGTGGTGTAGCCAGACCTGTAGCCAGTGGCTCAGGGCACCCTGAGCAAGTTTGCGGATGACTCCAAGCTAGGTTGAGTGGCTGACACTCTGGAGGGCTGTGTTGCCACTCAGAGGGACCTGGACAGGCTGGAGAGTTGGACAGAGAGGAACCTCCTGAGGTTCAACAAGGACAAGTGCAGGGTCCTGCACCTGGGGAGAAATAACCCCAGGCATCAGTACAGAGCAGGGGTTGATCTGCTGAGAGCAGGTCTGCAGAGAAGGACCTGGGAGTCCTGGTTGTCACCAAGTTAACCATGAGCTAGCAGTGCCCTCGTGGCTAGAAAGACCAATGGGATCTTGCTCTGCATCAGGAGGAGTATTGCCAGCATGTCAAGGGAGGGGTCCTTCCTCTCTCCTCAGTTCTGGTGAGGCCACACCTGGAGTACTGGGTGCAGCGTTGGGCTCCCCAGTCCAAGAAGGATGCAGAGCTGCTGGAGAGGGTCCAGCGGAGAGCGACAAAAATGATTCAGGGAATGGAACATTTCTCGTATGAGGAGAGACTGAGTTGAGCCTGTTTTGCCTGGATAAGAGAAGGTTGAGAGGGGATCTAATCAACCTGTAGAAATACTTGAGAGAAGAATATAGGGAGGGAGTAAGGGACCAAGCTCTTCTCAGTGGTGGCCAGTGACAGGACAAGGGGTAATGGGTGCAAACTGCAACACAGGAATTCCCATCTTCATGTGAGGAAGAACTTCTTTCCTTTGAGGGTGACAGAGCCCTGGAACAGGTTGCCCAGGGAGGTTGTGGAGTTTCCTTCTCTAGAGATCTTCAAATCCCGCCTGAATGCCACCCTATGCCATGTGCTCTGGGTGTCCCTGCTGGAGCAGGGAGTTGGACTAGATGATCTGTAGAGGTCCCTTCCAACCTTACAACACACAGGCAGATTTTGAAGACCTCCAGAGAAGGAGACTCCACAACCTCCCTGGGTTGTGGATTCTTCTATTTGTACATAGAACCCCTTGTTTTTCTTTTATCTGTTCCACCAGAAGCAAAATGTTTCCCAACAGGAAGCCTTACTGACTAGGAAAGGCCAACAGGCACAGAATAAACTATAAAATGGTAGAGGTGTGGTCAGAAATCTAGAGCTTGGAAGTAGCCACAAATTGGTTTGATGATATTTATAGATAAATGTAGAAGGAACTTTCTAGTGAGCAATTGCATGCAATGGAGAGAGTTCTTTCCCTTTATCCCATTAGTGGTCACTATATATCTGGCCATGGGGGGAAATTGCTTCCTGAACTAAAACCTGATATTCTGTTTAAAAATGTTCAAACAAAATACTTTTTTCTCCTAAGTGGTTTTGATACTATGAGGAGCATTTGTATGTGTTGTCTCCATATTCTGTTTTAAGTTAGACCTCTTTTCTCTGTTTTTCTGTGGTCAAGGTGATGAAGTTCATCTTCCACTTTTTTAATGGAACCTTCACTTTTCTGTGAATATCCAGAATGAATAATATTCTCTATCATGAAGTTCAGCCCTCAAATTCCATAAAAAGTTGAAATTTCCACCTGCCTATATGTCAGTCTCTTGTGTCTGCTTTACCCAAGTATCCTTTTCATTCAGAAAGAGAAAACAGATGCAGCTGATTAATATAATGTGCAAACATTTCTGTATGGCAATAAACCGAGCCCTCTGTGGAATTCATCTGACCATATGTATACATAAACATCCAGACATTTGTATCTGAGCTGGTAAGCCATAATCAGGAGAGAGAAATAGTCTGCATTTTTTTTCTCATGTTAAACGGATGAAAAAATCAATTTAAATAGTTTCTAAAAGATCTTTTTTCTTCTACTGAATACTAAGGGTTATTGTGTTTGAAGTAGCATCTCTATTGGAGATATACTAAAAATAAGACAGATGGGTCTCCCTTTCTGGTTGAATTTATGCTAGAAAGTGAAACACTGCCAGTGAATGTTCTGGTATTAGTGAATTGCTGGAAAACTCCTTTGCATGATGACTAATATTCTCCCAGATCTTTTCCAGACACAGTCTGGAGTGGGAACACTCCATTCTCAGTCAGCTGTTAGTGTGCAGCCACCAACTTTTTGAGACAAAGAGAATTTGTCAGGTTAAACACAGACAACTCTGTGCCTATTGTCCTTGGTGCCTGAGAAAGTTCCTAATCCTTTAAATTACCAGAATATTCTTGACGAGGTGGGGGGAAAGGAGGATTAGACCAGATAATCTCTAGATATCCCTTCCAACCTCAGCTATTCTGTGATTCTGGGATATATCCATTATTTACAGGTAATATCTAGATTATATTCTTACTGTTAATAATGTTTGAACAAACTAAATATTTGTGAAAGTTATTTCCAATACATCTCTGTTATTCCAATCAAATCATAATTTGGTATGAAGGCATCCAGATTTTGCACTTCAAGCCATTTAAGGTGTTCAGCAGCTTGACACCTGGCATTTTTCTCCTGATTCTTATAACATCTTAATGACCATTTCCTCATTGATTCTAATTACTTTAAGAATTTAGGATTACTGAATCCAAAAAGCTTCTTTCATTTTTTTTTGGTGTCACACAGTGTCTATTTAGCAATCTTTTTGCAGCATAGGCAAGGAAGATAAAATCCTATATAAGTAGATATGTATATAGTGATATGCATATTCTTTTTCCTCTCCTGTCTGCGTTTCCTTTGTCTTCCTGTCCTTGATGCATGTGCATATATCATATTATCCAAGAGAGGTCAATCATCATCTAGCTTTTTCCTACATGTGGAAGGGTTGAAGAGAATATAATCTGAACCTCTGGTTTTAGTCATTTCTGATCTGCTCACTTTTAATCCTGGCAGAATTATCAGTGTTTATGTGGGTTAGCAGCACAGTGTAGTCTGTGATTCAGACAAGCCCTGGCAACTTTTATGGTTTTAGGGCCTTTTGTATTGGGATTCTGACATTTCAAAGGCCAGCAAATATATTCTTGGAGCTTCCTCGTTGCTGAGTGCCTGAAACACTGTGTTTTGTTGCTCCTTTGAAATGAGGCTTTTTTTTTTCCTTTTTTTAATTTCTTTCTTCTTTTAATTCTTTCTTTCTTTCTTGAGTAGCTTTCTTGTTGGTCACCATGATGGTCATCAGTTATTGGCCTTGGCTGCTGGATGCTGAGAGCTAAAACATCTCCTGTGGAAGAGCAGCTCTTTCTTCTCTTTGGATAGAGCTGTTTCATGTTCCCCTAGACAATTTAGAGGCTTCGTACTTTCAGATTTCTTTCTACTGAATATATATTTACTCCAGCTTGTCTGCTTTCTTTGTGTTTGAAAAGTTTGACTAAAAGTAACTCTTGCAATGGACATTTTTTATTCTCTTCTATTTTCCCGCTTCCCCCTCCCTGGCTTTCTAGGGATGTGAGCAATCTTTAATAACTCCTGAACACAACATGTTTGTATTTACTGGAGTCTGGAGTCCTTGTTTGCACACTGCTTTCACAGATATAGTGCTAGAAAGATCTGATGAGGACATGCCTGTGATAAAATATTATGGCTGCATAATTTTTATGCTTGCATATTCTTGTGAAGTTCATTGTCTTGTCTTTAGCTCTGATATGAGCCTCCTCCAAAACACCCTTTTTTCCCTTTCATCTATCCCATGCTTTTTTTTTAGGTGGTTGTAGGACAAGAAATGTTTTTTGGAGCTTAGAGAACCTGTTTCTGTAAGGTCTTATAGAAATATGTACAAATAAGTGGTTATTATGAGTGAATGTCTCCTTTGGGAGCTGTGGTGATTGAATGTTAGTAGCCAAACGCTCTTTGCAGGACTTAGAAATACAGAATAATTTAGTTTGGAAGAGATCTCTGAAAGTCATCTCTTCTAAGCCTCTGCTCAAAGCAGGGCCAACTTTGAAGTTAAATCCAACTTTGAAGTTAGATCAAGATGTTTAAGGTCAAATCCGTAAGATCAGCGGTTTTATTAGGTCCCTTAAACTACGGACAGTGCTTCCTATTTCATGTGATGGCAGAAACTATTGTTTTCTATTAATTTACTGTATGTATATATTTTTATAGATTGTTTTATAGATTGTTTTTGCAATACTGGCTATGTTAAAGACATCGTGAAGAACGGAGCAGGATTCAAAGCATTAAAGAATTCTCAGGAACAATAGAAAAATAAAAATAGAAAACTCAGAAAACTCAGGAAAGCTGAGTTACTGTTCTTGTTGTAAAGCCACTCATCTTCAGTGCACCAGTCAAAAGAGAAGTAATTTTAAATAGGTTTGGAAAGACTACTGTTATTTACCTTTTTCATTATTGCAAGGCACATTTTCTTTACCCAAATCTAATTTTTGAGCTGTGGTATTCTTGAGGAAAGGGAGAGACAAGGAAAAGAGGAAGGGCTAGACTGAGCCTAGCCCTGGGCAAGCAATAAATAACCTAGAAGGGTTCCATACACACCACACATTCCTCTACAAAATGTACATCAGAACAGCCTTAGGGTATGTGATCTGTTACAAACATCTGAATTTTATGAGCTTGTACAAACTCATTTGGAACACACTCATGTTTGATGTTGGTGGAACTAGTTGCACTGATTTCTGTTCAGATTTTTCCATTATACTTTAGTTTCACTGCCTCAGATTAGAGCCTAAAAGAAAAAAAAAAAGTGAGGGGACTGAAGGAGGATTGAGGAATTTGTTCAGTTTTGCAATAGTGTGAAATTAATAGTAGTCCAAGCGGTAATGTCCTAGTAGGAAAAAAGAAGTGAAAAAAGAAAAGAGAAGAGAAGCTAGTATCCTAACTAATAGGTAAATTATTTGCTTGTGACATAGCAATATAAAACTTCTATTTTATTTTTTGATATCTCAAGTAATCAAGTTATGATTAACAAGAGTAAATCATGCCTTATTTGTAAGACTATATATTGTAGATGTGGTATAGTGATAGAAACTTAAACTTGAAGGAACAAATGGGAATATCACAGATCTATTGAAATCCAAATGTGATCACTCAGCATCACATTTGATTGTGATGCAATGATTGTGCAAATCCTCCAAGCTTAGAAATAATCTTACCTGTCAGAACTCGTTATTAGTTACACTGAAATATATTTTAGCCTAGTTTATTCAAGTCTTTGATACTTTTCCTCTTTTTTATTTAATTGTTCAAATACATTAACAGAAAAACAAACCAGAAAGTTACTTAATGTATGTTCTTCCAAGTACTCAAAATTGCCAGGAACCATCAAACATCTAGCCAAATTATTTGCGCAGTTTGTTGAGTTGGAAAAAAGTACATGTATATGACACAAAATAAAGTATCTTCTGTGTGCAGCTGATCTTTGGGGTTTGTTTCTTGAAGTCTGAGCTAATAGAACTACCACATGTGTTGGCTACCAAAATGCATCTTGTTCCTTGTTGTTATGGTCATTGCCTATGGAAACTTAATTTACTGCCTGATGTTAAAACATGACACTTCTTTCTGTGAACATGGTAAGAAAAACTAGAAGCTTATTTACTTAGAAACATTAGCTTTGCGCCATACTCTGACATGATGTACTAGAAGTTAATTTGTATTGCTTTTATATATGTGTAATTATATACAACAATTTGCAGTTAGAACATTCTCTGTAGGGTGGCAAAGTTCTTTTTTTTGTTTATTTGTTTTCCTTCAGCATTCTTCAGCCTTTCTTAAATGTTGTAGCACTCTTTGGGGAAAACTTGATTTTAAATGATTTTATTTGAATGTATAGTGATATAGATAACTCGTCAAATACATACTGCAAGAGGGAGTAATATCTATGATACTTTCAGAGGAGGAGTATGCAGCATTAAGGAAAGATGTAGAGAGATTAGCCAATTTTTTTTCTTATCCAGGCTTTTAAGGAACACAAAAGGAACATTTCTTTCCCTGTTCAATTCAAGGGGAAAAATGTTTCCTTACTCACAATTTCACAGTGTTCCTGGAGAGCATTTGATTATTACTGGGCACCTCATACGACCATTTATCCAATTCTTTCTTTTTCAAGATCTACCAAATCATAGTGGTAATATTTTGTAAAACACTCAGTATTTACTTTTCATTCATGTAAAGAACAAGCGGAAAGGAATTTAAGTGTTGCCTTATTGAATCAGATCAAACATCCATCATACCTCTTATTTTGTGCCTTGCAGGGATCAGTAATAGATGCTTAATATATATTTGTTAAAAATAAGAGTATGCTTACCCTGCTCATTTCCCTGGCATAACTTCATGTCTGACAATCAGTGGTTGCAAGGATTTCCTGAACTGTAGGCTACATCTGGACTATCATGTTAAGTAGTCTCTGATGGCTCTATTCTCCATGGAGTATATTTAACGCTTTTTTGAACCTTTAGACCCTTGACTTTCACAACATCCTGAGATAATGAGGAGTTCCACAATTTAATTTTGCATGAGATTTAATTATCTGTGAAAAATGACTTCCTTTGTTTGATTTAAATTTTATGCCTGGTAAATAAATTTGGTACTCTCCTCATTCTTATACAAAGAAAAACAATGAATAGTGCTTCTCCACATATTTCATGATTTATGTAATTTCATGTCTCCCCATTGTTCTGTCTGTCAGAATTGAAAAATCCATGCAATCTCTCTTTCATTAGAATGATTCTATGTCTTTGGTCAAACACTGCTATACACACACTGTGTCTTCATGATCTTTTGTAAACTTCTCCGGCTTTGGCTTTTGTTATATTCTCAGGCCAGGTTCCCCAGGTTTTGCCAATCTTTTGGTGATCTTGTTCCATCAAGTTCAGGCCAAGTTGTAAGTACTGTGGAAACCGGAGTTTATTCAAATATTGGATTAATTTATAGGTTGGGCAGCATTTATTTAAAACTTACTTTTAATCAGTCGAATTTGGTGGATTTTTTTCTGAGTTTTATTACTATTTTTGCAACCCAAATGAATACATCTGTATTAATTTTGTACAACTGGAATTTGAATCCAAAGAATATATATGCTCAACAAAAAATATGAGAGGAATGCTTAAGAAAACATATCATCTCAACTGCTTTTTCTTATTTCCCTAAGAAGCAAAGGGTGAAATAAGCAGGTTCAGTGACCCGCTGCAGTACAGAAATCATCTGAAAAAGTAAGAGTATGCTCTAACAGGACCAAACAATTATTTTAAATTCTTATGTGCCTGTATAGGCACATATACATATTGTCCATCTACATGGTCAACATGAAGCTCTCTATCATCCTCTTTCCTACATTATCTATACTATGCACATGCTAGAAAACTTGTGGGATCTCTTCTGGAGTAGGACATAATTTTCTCAAACATGACATTTGGGATAGTTTGCTTATTATGTGTTAAAATGTTTCTGGCTCAGAGAGAGTTTGACAAACCAGCCAAAGACCTGGACAATTGCACCATAGGCCAAGATCTGAAGGACAGCTTTCTATTGCATAAGTCCCTGGTGTTGGCACCTATGGGTATACTGAAGTGTGATATCTTACTGCAGATTTTGACCTCTCCCTGGGAACTCTTTACATTAAAAAGAAACCCCCAAATTTTAAAAGGCAACCTATGCAGAAGTTCATGGTGTGCCTAGTGCAACCAAGATGGAGAGGAACTATGCAGCTGGGACCAGGTCACTCCAAAAGACACTTCTAGTAGATGGAAGCTGCCAAAGGATGCACAGAAGGCCTTAACGGTAGTATAGATGTAGCTGATAATTTAATGCTTTTCTGCAAATTTAATTCTATTTGCAAGATCATGACCCCTGATCTAGCACAATGTAGTTCAGAAACAGACTTAAAACAACACATTTTTTTAAGAAATAATTTTTATGTAAGTTTTTTTCTTAGTTTGGTGTGTTGTGAGAAAAACTTTTTTTCAGAGGTATTGCATGCAATATTTACTTAGTAATTTTGTAAAATTAGTCTTGATCTGTTGTTGTTACAAGGATGATTACAGTAAGTATCTGAGAATAAAATGCTCCCAGTTTGAGAGGATGAGAGGTCTGCATCTTTGAAAAATAGATTTGAAATGAGATTTTCAGGGTCTGGAATAATTCTTAACTTGCTTTCAGTCAATATTCTGTAATTCTTTTAAAGTCACTCTTTGGGATACCAACTACAAAAACAATTGAAATGAACCATCAAAATATCTTTAATGCAGCTGTTTTCCTTCTACAGTGACACATACTTTTAGATAGATAGATTTTTGTGGCATTAGGAAAAAATTTAGAAGTGGTATTTAGGTGCCTACAGAGATAAGGATGCTTTAATATTTGTATGGAGTCGCATGATAGTAAAAAAAAAAATATATGTTTTTTTCCCTTCACTAGAGATGACCTTATTAATATTCATGAATTGTACATGTATGCACCCAGATTGCACATACCCAAACTATACTCACTCAGATTGTCTTTGCCTCTGTTGGTTTATCAGCACTTCTTTAAGGCAGAACTAAAACGTACTGTAATTTTTGAAAATATTACTTCATTTGCTGCTTTATGTGAACACAGAGATGACTTGGGTAAAATTTAAGACTTGACCAGTAGTGAGAAAAATGTCCTAGCCTTGCATCTTGTGAACACACTTTACATGGTTCTTCTCTGTGGGGTAACAGACATTATGTTTCAGGTAACAGATTGGAAGGTTTTGATGGACTGTACGTTTTCTCCAACGTTTTTCTCTGGAATGTCAATATTATATTAATGACATTTGTCTTGAAATTTTCCTGTTTGAACTTATATACTTATTTATGTATTGCCCATTAGAAATTATTTACTTACACTTTACTCATACATTTGTAATTCAGAGTTTGATTACCTCGAATACATTATTTAATCCAAAAGGAAAAATACTCTTCTGCTTCCAAAACCATACAATGACTTTTGCATAACTAAAATGGCACTAGATGACCATGTGAGCATGAGTGAATCAAACTCTTTTGTGCTACTGAATACAATGTGTATTTTCTTTATTTTAGAGTGGTCTTACTTGAGAAACAGAGTTGTCAAAACATGTTTACTCTTTTATGACTAACAGGCATTTTATTCCTATGTCTTCATCTCTAAACTTAACTTCAGCCCTTGGAAGCTAATGAATCTCATATCTTTCCAAGATTTATCTAAAGGAAATACGTAACTTACGGACTATATACATACAGTAGTCTTACTGCCTTATCCAAAGCCAACTGAGAATAGCTGTTGGTATTTCCTATTCAGAATGTTCTTTGGGGAGAAGAGTTGTGGGAAACTGAAGGGAAACTCATCTGGAGTTGTAGGCAATCTGCCTTAACATTATTGCCTAGTCAGTCACTTGATATATTTGATCCCCAGGCATATTAAAGTGGTTGGAAGGAGTCCAGTACACTTCTGTGAGCTTGCCTCAGGCAATAATATGATTGCTGGAGGACTGGAAATTGATGAGATTTTACCTTAAGCGCAAGTTCTTTTGAAATAAATGTAAAATGATATTGGAGTATCTCAGCAGATATTCATGTTATTGACATATGTATGGTTTCTTCCAAGTATCATCATTGCTGAATATTAAGGAACGAGTGGACCCAAGGTTTAATCAAGCATCTCATTCTGGCTGAATAAGGCAAGGATTAAAGTTTTACCATGATGGAAGTGCTAGGAAGCTGATTCAGACACATGTGTACAGCTATCTGTCTTGGGTAGAATGAGCAATACTCTTGTTGAATCAGTTACTGGAATAGTTATTTCCTTGAATAGATTCAGCATTATTTTTTCACTAAAAATTTTTACTTGTATAGATAAGTAGATAGTATGACATGGACTATTGTCATTTCATTACTTATGAAATGACAATACTTACAGAGAAAATTGAGATTTGCTTTTAGACTGAGGTTTCTTTTTAAATCTTTCCTTTCCTTTCCTTTCCTTTCCTTTCCTTTCCTTTCCTTTCCTTTCCTTTCCTTTCCTTTCCTTTCCTTTC
>JAUBOD010000078.1:337873-415786 GCA_032353885.1 Nothura maculosa
CCTCTCTCTCTCCCTCTCTCTCTCCCTCTCTCTCTCCCTCTCTCTCTCCCTCTCTCTCTACCTCTTCTATGTCCCCTGACTTTTTTACTGGATTGGCATCCAGACTCTTCACCTCTCCGTGTCCAGAGCCATGAATTAATGCAGACTTCCCTGTGGCCAACTGAGAATAGCTCACAAGATGTAAATGATATGTTAGAAACAATTACCCCTCTTCATTTTCCCTAGGCTGTTCTGAGGCTTCAGACTGAAACATATGGACTGCCTTATTGAGCTCAGCTGAGGCTACATGCAAAAGCTATAGCATTGAACCATTTGTAATAAGTTTGGCCTTCTGGGCTTTCTCATTGATTTATCTCAGATTGTAACATACTTTAATTTGGGCAGTTTATAAAATGCTTCTCATGCAATATTAAAAAAATGAAATTGTGGTTTGTGGCTATTGCTGGCTAGGCTTTAGATTCAGAAACAAATGTACAGAAAACAGAGTCAATCTAAAAAGCCACCTCGCAGGCATGTTTGTTTTCCAGCCAAGCATTGTAGTCTCTCTAAACCTGAACAGTTTCTGTTCAGGTTTAGAGTTTCTCTCAATGGACAATAACTTCTGAAATAGATTTTTATTTCCATCTTTTACAAACTCTCCAGCTCTCTCAGAAATGCCATGAAGATGTTCTGATGGAGAAAAGCTTAAATCATGAACCAACACAGATGTTTTCAAACAGTTTATCTGTAGTGGTCTACCATGTATATTGCACAGCACACAAACAGTTAATAGAGTTTCATATCATGCGTGCTGACTATAAGGAATCTATGTTGACATTTATGCATGCTTATTTCTATAAGGAAGTACTTCAGTTATTGCCTTTGCCTCCTATTAGTTTCCTTTCTTTTTGCCAAGAGGCATATAGTTTTCAAATGAATCACTAATTTTTTTTCCAACACAATCATTTTGTTTAGCTAAATTTTGAGGCCCTCTTAATAATCTGGAATGAAATCTTGGCAAGAAACAAAACAGATCTTGAATTAGTTGTCTGAGTCCATTTTTACACTCTTTTAAAAACACCAAGGAAACATTTCAAAGGAGTTCAAAGAGAAGGAGTAGAACATTTGATGCAGATGTGACTTTATAACATGTGATTGGGAATGAATGGTAATGCAAAATGTACATTTTCACTATGAAATGTAAACAACTTCATTATTTATTGTTTTTAAGGACCATTTTTCTCCTTGTTTTATTTTACTTTGTGTATTGTCTGCATATGGACAACTGGATTGACCTAGGGCTTTGACTTATTTATGTTTTTAATGTGATCCTAAATATGCAATGAGTAAATATGCAATGAATAAATATTATTTATATGTCTCTCTACAGCTTTCATTCTGTTGCATTTTTAATAGATCATGTAATATTTACAAATTATGACTCTGAGTAATTCTGTGAACAAAGTTTCGGCAATTCCATCTCCTACATATTTGTGTCTTGTGCTAATATTTGATAAAAGCTGAGCTGATCCTGTAGCTTTTGAAAATTAAGAATTCTGTTTCCTCTTAAGTTGCCTATTTGTAGGGACACTTCACGAGACCTCTATATCTTTGCCAAATTTTGTAAAAAACATCCTAGGTGATCAAAAGTTAGTGGGTAGAACTGACAATACTATCATATAAGACTGATATTTCTTTCTTAAGTATCCAGACTAAAGAATAACTCATCAGTACTGAGCCTTATGTTCTGGGTTGCTCTTACAGCCTTCTTCCTCTCTCCACATCTTTTGGCAATCAATAGCTTAGGGATTTCCTGAGCTAGAGGCAGCATCTGGACCATCGTATTTTAATAGCCAGTGGTGGACCTTTTTTCCATGAATTTGTCTAGTCTCTTTTTAACTCCATTTATGCTTTTGGCCTTAACAACGTCCTGTGGCAATGAGTTCCAAAATGTAATTATGTGTTGCATGAAAAAGTACTTCCTTTTGTTGGTTTTTAAATGCTTGTTATAGGCAAAGTGTGTTCACTGTTGAGTGATAACACAGATTTCTTTACTACTCCAGGAAGCAATCACACTCTAGGCGATAGGTATTCCCAGCAGTAGGGAATGTGGTTATATCTAGACATCAGTGAGAAGAGTTAGAGGAGAAAGATAAAACATGTAGTGTCTCCGAGTTCGTTTGACTTTCTTCTGTCATGAGGCTATATGTAAGAACATTATGAACTCCAATAGGAGCTTCACTGTTCTATCACTTATTGCTGATGTTTAACAAAGTGGACAAGTGTTTATTGTAGGCTCTTCCTCTTCCCTTACAAATGAACTGAAATATAATCTCAAATTTGCCATACATGGCTAAGGACAAGTTTCTTTTGCTCTGTATGTAACAATGTACAGTCTATACATTATGTACCAGACCTGGTGTTTGTGACATTAATATTGCTGGCTGATCCAAATAATGGATGTAATAAGACATAGACTTCAGGGCATTTTTTTCACCTTCTTTATGGCCAAGTTCAGAACAAGACCTGTGTAGCTTGACATAGATATCAGATGTGCCCTAAAGCATCCTGATCAAGATTTACTTAGTAATAAAATCATTTCCAGATATACTGATTTAATTGGAACTGCTGATTACTTAGAATTTCTGAAAGAGGAACTTGTTGCTTATATAGCAAAATACAGCTATAGGAAGTTCTATCCAAATATTAATAAAGAAATTAGTGCCTGAAAAGTAGGAGAAATAATTGGCCCTCTCAAATCTCTTATTCTTGTTAGCAGTATCCCGAAAGAGGGATTTTTTTTTTTCTTTCTTTCTCTTTTTGTAGTAAAATGCTATTCTGGAATTGCATCAAGTTGTTTGTACACTGTGCTTGTGCTTTCAAAACAATCCTATCTATCTTTTTTTTTCAGAAAGATTCAAGAACTACTGCTATTGTAGATCAAAGTCATTTTTTAACCTGAATCTTGAAGACTAGCAGAAATACATTTTTCATGGGATCATATTTAACTGTGTTATAACATGAACTTCTCTTTTACTGTTTCTTAAATTGAATACATATTCAAAATGCAATAAAAATCAAAGATTACCTTGTGTCTTTGTGTCTTCTTTTACTTGTAAAAAAAAAGAAAGCAAACTTGCTGTATGTATGGTTGACAGAAAAGTGTTACAGTATTGAAACTGTGTTGAGTTGAGGCTTTAAAAGTGCAACAGCTAATAGTCTGTGCTATTAAAATGTCTTTTTTTTCCCATAGGAAAAATATGGATTACCTACTATCAAATCTAGGTAGCTGAGATACCTAAACTAAACTTACTGTCTAGTCTCCCATGTGTAGCAAACAGTAAGAGAAGGAGTATTCATAAGAGGTATTCAAAAGGTATTCTGAAAGAGATTTTACATAAATTAAATTTGACTCCTATGCCAAAATGAGAAGATAAAATCAATAAAATCAATATGAAAAATGAGAAGATAAAATCAATGTGTAATTGGTGGAAAGACAGAGTCACTACTGTAGAAAATAATTACTGTTCCTATTTAAAATTTTCATTTTGTTTCATTTCAAGGCGCCTGCTTATCTCTGTTAGCTGCATACAGCTGTTAACTTTGAGCAAATAATTGTTTTCTGCTTGGGGAGGTAAGATTCCTTGTTGCAGGTCTGGTTCCAGAGGACACTGTAAACCCTTTTGCAGGCACTGGGGAAAGTCAGATTATTCGAGGGAGAAGGGAAATTGCAGCATTCATAGGGACTTCAGGAATTAGGTAACAAAAATTCCACTTTATTCTAGATGTATTTCAAGTATTTAAACCCAGTGCCATGATTTATGCAAATTTAGGAGGTCAGATGCAATAACTTCATTCTGTACCCAAAATTTAACTTTATTTTCACATGCAAAATTACTTGCAGGGAGTTTTTTCCTCTTTTTTACTTCATGGAAGCATAGTATTTTTCTTTTTTGTAAAACAGTCAGCAGTAAAGTTACTGTATATAGATTGATTTGCCTTTTTTTTTTTTTTGAGTGCCTTTTTTTTTTTTTTGTGAATTGGTACTTTTGGTACCAATTACAACTTTTGGTACAGTTTACAGTTCGAAAAAAATTCTCACAATATAAAATATTGCAATCCTCAAATTATTTCCTAAGAGAAACCAGGGAAGTAACAGACTTTTAAAATCTTAAATATATTTGTATCCTCATGCTTTAAGTTCTGATTTCTAAAATAAATATTAAAGGAAGACTTTGGCACTTAGGAAAAGTTGCATTGAGCTGAAAGGAAATTTACTGAGAATTATTTTTCAGAATTTGTATTGCCCATGTAAGTCTACTCTTTTACCTTACAGTAAATAATTTTCTTTTTTATGTTAAAATCACTTATTTTAGTAACATAATGTTTCTTATTTAAAGACTATATCCGATCACAGTAAGTTGAGGTTAATTGCAGGTGATGATAACAGCTCTGGCACGAACACCAGTTACCAATGTGTCCATCTAATCTGCTCTAAAAAAATGCAGATATAATGAAGACAGAGACCGATTGTCAAGGGAACCTCTGAAGCCTCCATTTGTGGATACAAAAGGCCCATATGTTTAGGAGTGACTGAAAATTTTTGTGTACAGTTGAAGATCCTTGAAAGGGGTTGAAAGGCAAGGGAAGAGGGTAAAAGCACCGCGTTTCTGCAAACCAGGCTACTTCATGATACTCATGTGTTTGGTATTTACAAATATAAACGCCCTAATCCAGGAGCTACTTTGAAAAATGGGAGCTGTTTTTGCTATTTTGCTATGGAATAACAAATTTGGAGTTATTTTGCTATTTTTGACAGAGCCCCCTCATTCAGCAGAACTAAATGGAGGAGGCCTGGGAATAGGGAGTGAAATTCAGAGCTGAGATATGCTGTAGCTCATTTTATTTCTGAAGTAAGAACAAATAAATATGACTGATAAATTTTCATGGCACTCCTGAATTTACAAGGAATTCTTGGACATCCTACCTTGCAAGGGTATTTTTCTATAAAAGTTGGAAATAAGAAGAGAGCAGAAAGCAGGAATGGCCATTAAAAAAAAAAAAAAAAAAAGAATCATATACTCATTGCAGGAGAAGTTAGAAAGAAAATGAGACCTGCAGTTCCTCAGTCAAGTTGTGGAGTGTGCCAGAACTCATGATTAGGTCAGACAAAGAATCGCACAGAATCACAGAATGGTCGAGATTGGAAGGGACGTCTAGATCTAGTCCAACCCCTCTGGAGGGTCGGTGGGTCGGTGGAGGGGAGGTCACAAGAGAGGCCAACATAGGATAGTAGGCTACTACAGGGAGTAGAGCAGGCTAGAGGGAAGAGGATTGGGTCAGGTAGAGAGGGGTAGGGCAGGACAGTGTAGGGAAGAAGAGAGAGTGCAGGTGACAGTATGTATAGAAAGAAAGGCAGGGGCTAGGGTGGAAGACAGGGGATGGGATAGAGCAGAGGGGAGCCTAGAACAGGGAAAGGGTAGAGTGGAAGGGAGGGCAGAGGTTGGGAGTAGTGTCAAAAAGAGAGGAGGGTGGACAGCAGCAGGCAGGGCAGAAACACAAGGTACTTTTAGCATTGGTCCGCTGAAGAAAAGGCAATTTTTTTTCTCCTTGAATGAGAGTCTGAAATGGGAGAACCAGCAAAACTGTGTCAAGAGGGCTTTGGCTTAGTTGGATGGAACAGTAAAAGGTGGTGAATGACAAGATCCTTCCATTACACCAAGATAGTACTGTCATGAGGTGGGGTTAAAACAACGCTTAAGTGATGTCTAAAGTGAGACCTTTGAAGAGATAGCAGGAAGTCTCCCAACCATCCCAAGATCCCAAGATCTTGGAAGAGAGCTTGGATCTGCACTAATATCATAAAGATCACTTGTGTGGGAATGTTTGGAATGTTTCTGCCTGGAGAAGGTGAAATATCAGTTGCTGGATTTTTTTTTTTTTTTGAGGTAGACTGTAATTCTACTAAATCTGTAACCAAGTACTAAATCTGAAGACTTATTTCAATTTTCTTTTCAGTTGGAAGAACACAGCTAAAAACAAGGTTCACTGAAGAAAGAAGTTTTGGTGAGAAGCAGGTTTTGGTGAGAAGCAACTCTTATGGTTGTAAGTGAAATATAGTCAAATCCAACATTAAAAAGTATTAAAATTCTAGCTTGTAGAAATGAAGGTCTGTGACAAGAACTTCAGATGTAGAATCAAATCTGCCCATCACATCAATTGGACTGATATATTCCATGTTGGTCCCCTTTCCAATGATAGGGTAATCAGGCTAATATAATCCGGAAGGTTAATTACTCATAATAAAGCAGCAAATATACAACAATCTCCATGCAACAGCTCATTCAGCCATTTTTAAGAGTACATTGCCATCTGGTGTACAAAATTCCGAACTCCTTTGTCTTTACTATTTGAAGAGTAATGTCCTTGAGCAGAATATATTCCACCAACTGAAACTCACTTCCGGGAATAAACACATGGATCTCAAGTAAGTCAAATCTCCAGGTGGGGGCACCTATCATGTCATTAAAGTTTTTTGAGCACTTGTGATTTTATACAGAGAAAATAATACACTGCTAGAGAGGGACTCGTTACATGTAAAAGCTACTGTGTCCCTGTGTGACTGGAATTTATCTCTTTGTTTATCTTTCTTTAAAGTAAGAGAGCAAATTGAAAGTCATTTCTTATGAAAATAAACTGTGCTTTTTTTTTAATAGACACTGCATGAAGGCACTGCATGAAGGTGCAATATCATTTCTCTTTGTCTTTGTGAACACAGAATTTCAAATATAGAGTGCCAGATTGTCAGCCCGGATGCTGTAGCTTTTAGAAGATGTTTCACTCATTTAGGTTAAGTGCAGATTTGGTGACCAATATGTGATTAATCACAGATTTAGAGTAATTAGTTTCATTTGGTTTCTTGATAGTGTCAGCAACTCTGAGTTTGTTTAGAATATACCTATATTATAGAGTATACTACAGAATATAGAGATTTTTAGAATATATTTTGGCTCTTCTGTGAAGTTTGGTCATGGTTAGCTATAGCCAAGGTCTTGTTACTTTGCCCATGATGTCTACCACAATAGGTCCAATTTTCCTTGGTCATGAAAGACTGCCATGGTATAAACATATTTAATACTAATCTTTCTTATCTTGGGTTCTCGAGGACCTCTTTTTCTCTCCTCATGGAGTCTGAGAAACAAACACACAAGGTTACTGGGTCAGACTCTGGTCCTTCTAACAATGAACTCTGATTTGTTTAATTTATCTGTCAAGATTTGTTTGGCTTTACATAATTACTTCCAGGCTTATCTCCGATAACTTAATGGCTTACTTTTGTTGTGACCTTTTTGGTAAGGTTGTATATATAAAAAAAGAAAAAAATCATTGATTGCTTAAGAGGATGTGGGCTGTATTATAAAAGACATTTGTTTGCTTAAATGACAATTTAAAAGAGAATGTAATTAAAATACTGCTATGCCCAACTATGTTGCTCGCTATGACTCCTGCAGATCTTGAAGATTTGTCTACACTACTAATAGAGCTATTATTATTTATTACTATCTTTTTCAGCCCCTTTTAAAGGTTTATTATCAAAAGTAAATTAAGACTAAACCCTATTTTAAAACTCATATAATTTTTCTTCCCTAAATTGTCCTTTGTAATCAGGCTGAAACTCCTAGCAGACCACTGACCCTTAAGAAGAAGTAATTTTCGGAATATAGAAGTGCTTTGGCATATCCTGCAGACAGCTTGTGTTGCTTTGATTTTTCTTACATTACGGTATGGAAAGACAGTGCATGTCTGCATCTCCTAGGAAAAGAATGCAAGGAAAGAAACAAGACTCCATCTCCATCTGTCTCTGACACCTATATCTTATCTTTATTAAACTGTGCTTTGTACCTGATTGCTGGTACGAGAAGAAAACTAGAAAGTAACATGTTATAAATTTGGGAACAGTTTAATTATAACTTCAAGTAAGAAAAAGTTTAGGCTCTCTGATTAGGCAAAAGAATTGCGGAAAAAAATCAAATTTAAAAGTAATTACAGAACAGAACTCTCTTCTGTACTTCTGTAAGTACAGAATTCTGATTCCTCATCAGAATGATTATACTGTAATTTTGAAATAGGATAGCAGTCTGCATTTTTCTGATATAACTATGTAATCATGATGAGTTAATCAAGAGATAAAATCTAATGTATTTTGTTTTCTTACTGAGCTGCCTTTTTATCTAGGATAGAGTCTAAGGCTGGAAGTCATGAGGTCTTGATGTCTGTTTCTATCTCTTTTGTTGCCTAATTTTATTTCCTTTTACAATGAAGCTTTGCAACAGAACAGAGATGGTTACAACACACAACACCACCATTTAGCAAGTGGACTCTCAGAGGCACAGAAAATATTAATGATACGTCCATATAGAAACTTGTTGTGTAAACGGAAAAACTTCCAGATCTTGGAATAAAGTAACTTTATTTTTTTCTCCTATTATCAACACGTACTATGCACTTCCTTTTGTGAATAGTAACTATTTGTGTTTCTCTGTCAAATGATTTGCATTCAGTCTAGAACATATAGGTAGTTCAGTTCATCTGAGTTTAGGTTTTGAACCAAGCAAAATTCCTCATGATTCTGCTACAATTAAAAAAGAAAGGATTACTGATCTTCTTTGTACACATAGCACTAAACTTCTAATTCTCTTTTCTGTTTCCTAGAGTTAGAGAGAGTTAGCTGCAAATTTTCCTTAGTCTAGATTTTTAAAGGATTTTTAATATTACAAATCTGATCTTAATCTGCTGTGCCTGTGTCAGAGTGCCAGACCTAGATGTCTCCTCATCTATATGTCTTCTCCCAGAGCTAATTCCTAATAAAGGTCAGCTGCTAAGCTATCAAATGTGTAGTTTTTCAGCCAATGAAAAATAAAAAATCGTAGCAGCTGCTCAGCATGGGTGTGGAGGATCTATAGTTCAGTTTCTGTTGCAAATCCAAAACCAGCTGTGCAAGCTATACAGGTTATTGGTGTGCCAGTGGAGCCTCCCAGGTATCTCTGTGGTCATCTTTGGCTGTACGTGCACTCTGAGCAGCCCTCTAAGTTCAAACTGCACTGATGAATCGAGTGTTTTCTATAGTGTCACATCTGCAATTGCAGCAATTTGCTTCAAAGGCGTTTTATCTCTCTAAAGAGAGATAAAAAATATGAATGCAAGATTACACAAACAGGTATTTTCTCACCAAATACAAAGGAGTTCAGTGAAGGATTTCTTTTTCATTAACATTTGTTTGTCTCAGTTTAGTACAAATATTTAGATCTTTATGACCCTTGACATAAGACTGTTTTGAGCCAGACAGTAACAGTAAATAAATATTTCCCTCATGCCTTCAGTTACTAGGGTCCCCAGAGGAGGAAAAGCAAATAATGCAGCAAAAAACTGCATGGTTAAACTTCTAGTACCTTTTTTTTCTAACTTTGTAAATAATGGAAGATGCATTGTTTCCTTTTCTGGTGATCTTTAATATTGTACAAAAATACTCATAAAAACAATCAAAAAACCAACCAAACAAAAAAAAAAACCCAAACACACAAATCAGCTCTTCTAGAAAACAAGTCCTTTCCTTTGGCTCGTTATTGTCACACCTGTGGTCACTTCAACCTTAATTCAGAAAGTGGGTCCCTGTGGTCAAAATTTGTCAGTAATCCCAATGTCAGTGAAGATATCAGAGTGATATCATCTATGTAGGATCAGCGGCACCTGCAGGATCAGATATCCACTTTGAGTGGGCCTGAGCTGTAGTTTGTTTTTTGTGTTCAGATGTGGACCAGAAAAGCTCTGCTGAACTTGCTACTCTTAACACTGGTAGTTGGCACTGCTGAATACAAAGGCTCTGTGGATTTAAGACACACTTTTCTTTATGTCTCGGTTGTGGGAACATAAAGTAAAGTTGGAAGAGCTGCCTGCATTCCTGTTATTTTCCTCCAGTAGAAGCAGACAACATCATAGCTTTCTAGCTTTCTGTGGTACACATCAAGGTCAGGCTTGTGACCATACCTGTAAATAACGCCCTGCTGCTTGGGGTCGGTGGTTCAGAATCATATGCTTTATTTTAAGGACATCTTGAAATGCACACAGAGATTGTTAGACATGATGTATGCACAAGGTTAAAAGACTTAACTTAGAGAAAGTAATATTAATGCAAATCCTTTTCTTTTTTTTTTTTAAAAAAAAGGTTCTTCTATTATGGAAGTTCAGAAGAGAGAGGACCTGTTTTGTTACTAATAGTGTAACAACTGCAACTGCTTTTCAGGGAGTACAAGTATTTCTTTTAGTGCCCAAAGCAGGTTTATTTGCCTGAAACAAGCCTGCACGAAGACAGCCGGAGAGGGCTTTGCCCACTAGATGGCAGGAGACCCTTGGTAGCAGGATATTCTTGAGCCCTTTCTACAAAAGCTAAACATGCTGGGTTTAAACACGGCTTTTGACCTACAATTCCAGAGTTTTCATTTCTTCAAGCTATGCCTGGTCATATGTGGTCTATGAGCCCACTCTCTCTGATTTTCTAGATATTCTCAGGTAACTTAAAGGCTTGATACCTTGTTCCTTTGCCTTTATGTTGCATTGAAATTATAAATGTGTTGTATAAATGCATAAATGAGCTGCCACATGCCCAATCATTGCCTTCACTTTCATTGCTAATTGCTTCACTATGTGAGCAGGTATTTCTTTTCTGAATAATTTTCACTAGGTGCTTCTCTGACTATTGGACAAATGCTGCAGTCGCCAAGGCTGTTGGTTTCTGCGGGTACTTTCCATGTAAGTTTAGTTTCAATAACATTTTGCAGGTTTGAAATATGGAAAAAAAAGAACTATCTCTCAGGCTGACAGTGATATAATTATGCTGAAATATTCAGCAGGAAGCAAAAACGTGTCAAAGACTTCAACTCCAGCAAAACCTATCCTATCATTTTATAACTGCAAAACAGATGATCTGCTAAATATCAGTATAAAGTCTCCAGATGGAACAACACTTGGAGGTCTGTTAGGTTGCCTTCATTAGCTTATGCTTAATTGTCCTGTGACTTGAAATGTTTTCCAGATATTATGTAAACTGTATATTATCAAGTCTAACAGAATTGTCTATGCTTTTAGTATTGTCAATTCCATGAGAGTTTTCAATTCCTTATGATTTTCTAAATAGTAACACATCACGCTAGTATTTTATACCAAGGCTCTGCCTCAGACTGAACTTTCTCGAGATTTTTTTGGCCAAGAGGTCTCAGCCACTTCCAAGAAAGCCTAGGAAAAAAAAAAAAGAGTAGTTACTTTTTTAACATGGAATAAATCTGGGATCTGTTCTTTGACTGACTTGCTGTCTGGTGCTCTGAAGTTGACATTTAAAACTCAGCTGAAGAGAGCTGGGGAAGAAAAGGCAACTCAGAGGGACAATACGTCCTCTCTGCAGAGCAGCCCTCACAGCTTATCCATGTCCTGGGAAAACAATTTTGACTGGGGTGTCTGCAGGACACTAGTGCACCTCAAATAAAAATGCATTGCTCCTTATGCATTTCTGAACCACTGAAACTATTTATGGACAGAATAAGTTTAAAAAGAATGGTTTAAAGAGTCATGCAATAAAATAAAAGCTACCAAAAACCAACACAGTAAATGCACTATTGAAATTTATCCTCAGTCTAGGCTTTTTAGTATCCAGCTTGTCATGAGTCTAAGGAAGGAAAATTTATTTTAGAAAGAATCATGTCTGGTAGGATGGGGCCCCAAACCCTTTTATAATGCTACTGCAATCATTCTGAATTCTTACCTTATATGAGGAACAAGAGACTGCAAATGGATTTTTAAAGGTCCACTTGAGATGACATGCAGAGATTTTTACACACACTTTTTTAACATTCTTTTTTCTTCATCATTTTTTTTTAGGCAGACAAACAGGTTTCCTTTGTTTTAACCGATTTTCTTTTCTTTTGTAGAAATCCTATGTTATGAGTTAATTATGTTAGAAAGTGTGTTATGTGTTAATTATGTGTTAATTATATTTCTTAAATTCTAATATCCATGTTTTCTCAGCTAGTTTTCAAATATACCAGCAAATCATGTATCTCAATAAACAACTACTCTCTTGGCAGCACTACGGAAATCAGCTTGTCCTCAACAGTTTATGGAGATCAATTAAGCTAAATAATCATTTTTTAATTTCAAAATTGAATGGAGATTCTCCAGCTAGTATGATGCTTATTCTCTCTACCTATTTTGTTTCAGGGAACCGTTCCAGTGGTGCCTCTCACATATAATAGTATCCTATTCTAGAAATGTCCTGTCTTGTGTATGAAAAACTTTTATATATATTTATATATGAAAAAGAAATGCAGTGTGATTGACTAGATGGATCTGGAAAACTGTACTTTGCTATTGCTAAATCTTAAACAGTTGGATGTTAACAAATGAGAAGTCAATAGTTTCTTCTATTAAATAGTTTCTTCTATTAAATAGTTTCTTCTATTAAATAGTTTCTTCTTGTGAGATTTCTAACAGATCTGAAAACAGCTGGAGTTCTGTGCAGATTCAATCGTCTCTGACTAAAAGTAAGAGCAGCTGGGGATTTTGAGTTGTGGTTGTAAGCAGGTTTTACTGCCTCTCGCCGATACTGTACAAATATTGCAAGAAGGCTTATGCTTGAGACCAGTTTAAAAATCGACTATGTCATTTGGGAGTATATTTGCCTATATTCCCTTTGTTGTTGTTGTAAAAGATAACACAGCACTCCTTTAAATATACGTTTCCTGTCTCCCATAAAAATCTTGGCTCTTAGGTTGCTTTCATGTTAGCAGAAGAGATTTGTTCCAAAAGGCATTAAGAATCAAAGAAACTAAGAAAATTAAGGTGGCCTGAAAAGTCTGTCAAATAAATCAAGACTTATGGGTTGTTTGGTCTTGATAGCAAAACAAAACAAAGGGAAACAACAGCCTTTGTCTGCTAAGGTTTCCACAGAGTCCTTTCTCGATATGAAAAGGAATCCTGTTACGGGGATAAGTAATCAACCACCTGGGAGAATATAAAACTAAAATGAGAGGTGTCCACGGAGACGCAGCAGGGCTGCCAAGTTGAAGATTTAAATCCAAATAAAATATTACAGTAGTCTCAGGTGATAGCATCCATAGAAGTTTGGACCTCATTAGGGGAATTGAAAAGCTTAGAGCTGTTTCCAGTAATAACACTCAATTTAGCTGGTTAAATTAAAGCCAAACTAATCTCCCTTCCCTGAAGTCTTTGAGCAAGTTGTAGAAAACTCCCCCATCAGATTCTTGTAGGAGAGTGAAGTCCCATGTAAAGAGCTCTGCAAGTTTGAACACAAACTCTCTGCACTCACCTGGCAATTCCCATTTATATTTTGGTGTGGTCATATATATCTGCCTATAAAACAAATTTAAGACCTCACTGTTTCAGCCTTCATCAAATCTTATAAAATCAAACTCTTGGAGACTGAAGTCTTGGAGATTGGCAGCTTTATTCTTGTGAAGAAAGTGGTGAGTTCACGATTTCAACAGAAGTTAGTGGAATTTGGTTTGAAAGAACTGGAGTAGAGTTTTCCTTTTCGTGTGGTGTCCTCTGTATTTTTTGTAGTCCTCAACTACTCATAAAGATTCTCAAGAAACTTTTAACTAGCCAGACTTGAAATGAAAAGATGACTTTAAAGGAACTCTTGAAGACTAGAGCAAAACATGTTTCTTGCATTATAACTCAGTGTTAAATTGAAAATGAACCAAGCTAAGCAAAAGCAAATACTTCATAATTCAGGGGATACTGAGTCTTGAAAATGACTTCATACAGTGTATGTGAATATCTGTAAAGCCTTTTCTACAAACTATGCTCATAACATGCTAATCAAATGATAAGTTCCAGTGTTTATGGGTGGTTAAACTTAATCAGAGCTTATCTCATTCTTTGTCTTGCTGATATTGAGCAGCACTGCCTTCCTTCATTCTCCATGTTTTGCCATGACACTTCAAGAACAACTTTCAATAATACAGTAAATTTATTTTCCAAATTTCCCTGACACTTTTGAATGTATTTCATTAGACTGAAGTAACTGTCTCTGATAAGATTTACAAAGCATTTTACTCTAGCTAAAATCAGAGTCGTCCAGAAAATGGGAGACTCATACCATAATAAGTTGGAAGTTGAGGACACTGTGAAGGCAAAACTACCTGGTTTTGTATATACAGTTTGAGAAAATTCATGGAAATAAATCTTGAAAAATAAGATGTGTTTGTTGGCCTTTTTTCTTACTTATGGTATTCCATATCTTATCTTGGATTCGATAAAGTAGTTAATATGGATTGGCATCAGTGAATTTCAGCACGTGTCTAAAAGCATATGCTGGAGTGCTTTGCTTAACTGGATGTCTTGCTTGTGTCCTGTGATTTATCTTGCCGTTACTATGCTCTCTAAGAAGTTCCTTTTTTCTTTTCGCCTTTGCTTTCACTTTGCTTAGATAATTTCTTGCTTTTAAAATTCTCTTTGCATTTGATGAGTAGTATGAAGTTTCACTTTTCCGTGTGAAAAGGAACCTGTTCTGTGAGAACTCTATGCAGCAGGGTTGACAAACAGAAGATGGCAAGATTGATCAGAGCCACTGAGGACTAGAAACAGGACCAAACCAGTGAAATTGCTTTTGTATGTTGTAAGGTAGGGAGACAATTCACCATACATAAGCTTGTTCAGTTTAGTCCACTGCCACCATCATGTCATAAATTTTCTCTAGTGTGAGCTACTCAAATTTTATTGAATGGTTTGGCAAATGTGTTAAATGTGCTTAAGGATGACGATAGAGATACAGAATCTTGTAGAAAATAAGATATTGCACCATAATGTTCCACCCAGCCACAGAAGCACTACTAGGAATGTTGTCTTCTGTCCATAGAGGGATGATAAGCCACATGCACATTACATAGGTGCTGCAGGGCAGTGTGTCTACATTTCTACTTCTCTGCATATGTCCACTTTCGACAGGCAGTGGATTTTAGCTGGAGTATATGGCAAAATGAGTACAAAACTGTAGATTTCAGGTTGCATAGCCTGATCTTGACACATGAATCTTGCAAGTATTTCTATACAGTCACTGAGTGGATTGTACTAATTCTGGATAAAACAGTTTCTTCCACAGTCATGGGCAGGCAGCAGAACATCATAATTCTGCTATATATGTTGGTCATAGCCTGTAATGAAAAAGGAGCAGACTGCCTTGATCTCAAGACATTGATATTTCTATGCCAAGTTAGCAATGCAGAACACACTACTAGAAGTACTTGAAGTCTTAAGTAAGTTCTAAATGCTTCTAAAATAATGCCTAAATAAGTTGCACAGTTACAGAAGAGAAATGTATTGAGTCTCAATTAAAAAAATCAAATAACAAAACATGGAGCTAGAAAGCTCAGCAATTAAGCTGGTATTCTGACAGATGTATACTTTTTTTGAGGCTATTTGGGAGTGAAAATCACTTGTATTAAAATAATTCGTGTTAAGTAACAAAGTCAGGTAATTTAAAGACATAACAAGGCTTAACTCACACTGAATTTTGTGAATTTAGTGTGGTATTACTTAGCCAATATGTTCTTTTTTTCTTCTCCTCTTTTATCATCTCTTTTTTGAAATCTTTTTTGTCCTTTAAATAATTCCACTACCACAGAAATTAAAGTACCATGAAGTCATTAAATAGTTTTTCCCCAAAAGACAGTTAATACAAAGTGTTCTTTAGCACTGATTCTAGATAATAAAAATGTCAATAAAAAATAGCTCCCACAAATTAAAAGTCCAACTAGTACTTCTTGCTTTCACAAAATTCAGTGGAAGATTTGCTGATGAAAGTAATGCACACCGAAGTCCTAAATAATTACACAATCACATACTTTCATTTTTTATCAGAGCTCCTACAATTACTAATTTGAAGAAATCAGATTATGTGAATGAATCATGTATTTAATAAATACAACACATTTGTGAAGCTAATCTGTCATTTATGTTTTACTCCTATTGTGTAGAAAGCCTTTTTTTTTTTTACATAACTATGTATAGCTGTCTCAAAATGTGCGAGTCTCTTTGGAATATAAGTCTGTTTATTTTATTGTGCTCTGTTTAGTTATTTAAAAAAAGGAAGGTTACAGACACGTAATTGTAGCCATCTGTTGTGTTTTAAGTCCAATCTAACCCAAAAGTCAAAAAAGTCATGGCAACAACTTATAAAAACAATGGCAATAATATGAACTCACTATGGTTACTGGTGAACCTTTATTTCTCCCTTAAAATGAAGTAAGTTTCCTCAGAGAATTATTTTAAAGTTTGATTTATTTCTTTATTAAATTTGCCCACAGTATGACCAGTTTCTCCATCAAAAGATTGTCATAGAGCTGCCTCTTTGATAGTAAATCTGTATTTCTCCAAAAAGCTAATACTATTTTTGTTCAAAATCAAGCAGTAAGGAAACTCTCAACATTTATCATATATTATTCTATCATAAACCAACAAGCAAAGTTGTTTAAGAAAATTTATTATGGGGGCTAAATAATATTTACCATGTAACATATTCAACTCATAATCTGTCAGATTTAAAAATCATTATTTATAGATTTAGATATTTGAAGTATATATTGAGCTATACAATTCACTCAAATATTTAGTAAATAATTTCTTCCATGAATTTCATTAATAGGTCAGTGGGCTTTTATGACATTTTTTCAGTTTTCAATATTATCCTATTTCCTAGAAATCTTCAGTTTGCAAGTGTACGCAAGTGATTATAACTGAGAGGTATGTGTATGTTAAGAATAGGTTTTTGGACTGTATGGAATAAATATTACACCTCTACATGTGCTGGATGAAATCAAATAGTAGAAGTTTCCTAATACTGCAGAGTGAGGTTTTGTTATGTTTCAGTCTTTAGTTCCCTTTCCCTTATATTTATTTAAGAATCATGTTATAAAAACCTGCATTTTTAATAGTCATTCATATTTATATATCTAATCTATATCTCGTGCTAAATAGAGAAAGTCAAAGACTGTTTGAGGAATGGTTCTCTCTTTTTGGTAGCATTATAAATTATAGAATCCTAAAGGATTGTAAGTACTTAAAAAATGTGAGGATGCATAAGGAAAGAAATATATATATAGCCACATCTTTGTTTTGACTATGCAGAGCCTAGGATTGCAGCAGTCCTCACTTGGTGCCTCGTTCATGCATATAGTAAATCAGGATGGGTAGATTCCATGTCACCTAGACATACATTGATCTTAATGAAATCAAAGTCATTTGCTCCAGATTATCAAGCAGTAGTCAGTGTTGTCTGCACTGTTACATTTCATAGTAGTCAACAGTAGGGATTGAGATCATTTCTTTGAAGCAAGATCTGACATTGTAATGATGAAGTAAGGGAGAAGAATAGCAAGAATCAGCTTCAAGGTATCTAAGCCACTTCCATGTAAAATGAGAGGAGATTTAAATAAGGAACAATGGGTTTAGAAGTTACGTAATTTAGCTAATAAAATACAAGTAAAATGACAGGCATTAAAAAATTTCGGAATATAAGAAATGTAAATGAGAGTACATGTGCAAACTTCATTCTCAGATATAAATGTCGTGGAAAAGGCAATAGCAGTTTCTTTTCCCTTTTCATTTGATGATTTAATTAAGATCATGTGTGCATGTCTGCTATTAGGCTTTGCTATAAGCTGTTTTTCTTTCACTTTTGATAAATATGTCTACTGAGCATGGGAGTGAACTCACTGTCATTGTTATCAGCCTCATACTACCACTAAAAGTGACTATGGACTTGCTTGTACAAGTTATTGCTAACTTTTTTGCAAGAGTGTACAAAAAGTATCAGTTTCTAGCATAAAGATGATGAATCTACAAAGTGATAGCAACTGCAAAAATGTGGGCCAAAACATCAACCCTCTTTTTTCACCAGCTGAAAAACTTGCACTGAAGAACTATTTACCTGGTCCTGATGTTTTCATAAGTTACAATGGAAAGCTTTCTCTCCAGTTTCATCTTGAATTTTCGTTTAGGAGGCCTTGGAGTCTTTCCCTTCATTGCTTTCCCACTCTTACTTCTATCAGACTTCTGATTCTCTCCCATTTTAAGTAGTTTTCCAAGAATTTATTATTATTTCCTGTCTATATTTCTATTTAGAGAAGCAGAGCTGTCTGCAGACATTGTTTTTTGAATCTTGATGCCTGAAAATAACTGGAATTCATTTTATTACCCCTTATCAAGCAATACGTCAAACAAATACATCAAGCAATGCAACAAGTAAAAAATTCCTTTTTTTACTATTCATGTTGTGAAACTGTCTGAGGCTTCCAGCATAAGGCTGTTAGAGTCAGATCATTGCATACCATAGAGCACTCGTGTGATTAGAAGGCAAAAGGTGGATGTCGTTGCACGAGGGAAAACGTGCCAAGCTCCGAATATGGCCAGTAGCAGAGTCCATAACCTCACGTGGTTCATCACCCCGATACAGCTGGGGCTATGTTGTGCAGCTGCAGGAGTTTCTATTTTTTTAAATACTGCATCATCAATGGCAAATAAGAGTAATAGTGTTAGGAATAGAAAAGACTTCATGACATTCCTCTTTTGTAGCTCAGAAAGCTGAAATACCGATGACACCAACCTTGAGTAAGTGAAATGAGTTTACATGACTTAAGGAAAAACAAAAAGGAAGATTAAAGATGAAAAATTAAGCACTGAAAATCTGAGACTTCTAGGTTTCCAATCAGTGATCTTGTCTGTTAAGCAGGTGGTTGTACATAATGTTTGAAAAGTATTAGAAAGATCAAAATACGAGAGTTGGATGTTGTCATGTTTGGTATTTCAATTCACTATAAACCTTGCTTTCCCACGTCAGCTCCTCCAATTTTCGGTTAATATTAATCCTGGGTAATGGTGCAAACATTCTGGGTGTGATGCAACAAGGTATCAAAGCATGTCCATAATTTGAATTATTTAGGTCATCCTTTTAACTGATAAGCATATGATTAAGTGCTTTGCTGGACCAGGGCCAGAGTACATTTTCCTGCTGGCCAGGGTGAGTTATCTAGCATATTGAAACATTTCTTCTAATCCTGCTCAGGGCAGACCCTCCCTGTGCAGGACAGAGGAGGTACCTTGTGGATCGTTATCACATTAAACAGACAGACAGCATCAAAACCACCCTCCAGCGCAGAACCAAAAAAAGAGTTAGGAATTCTGATGTGTGCCTGAATGAAGAAAGCGCGCCAATTTCCACAGTTTGCATGAAGGAAAAATCTCCCACTGACTTAATTAGGTGCTCTGCCTGCCTAAAGCCTGCATGATTTGGCCAACGTTTTCTATCATTCCACTGTTATGACAGAAATCACCATAATTCCACAATAATTCCAGCTGAGAAGTATCCATGCTCTCTGTTTCAGCTGGAGAACAAATGGAGGATTACTGCAGGACCTGAACACAGACTTAAAACAGTTAATGACACTGCATTATTTTGTTGGTCAGCTCCTGTTGAGCTAACAGGTTTAATGACCCTTTTATTTACACAGTGACATAAGATGGAAAAGTTTTCCTAATAGGTAAAACAGAATGAAGCTTTTCTCTCAGCACCTCTTGTAGATTTGTATAGAAAATGCTATTCAACAGTTCCTTTAAAAACAGTGTTTTATTTCCAACAGAGTCCCCTAGTATAATAAGTAGAAGAAAATACTAGGGGACTCTGTTGGATTTTTTCTGTCATTGATATCTGCAGGCAGACATTTATTTTCATTAGTTTCATATTCATATTCATTTCATATTCATAATTCATATATGCACATCATTGTTGTTAAAATGGCAACTAATTCTGATTTCTACCAAACACTTTCCAGAGTTTTTTTTTTGTTATCTCTCTTCCCTTCTTAAGGGGACAAAATCTTGGCAATAGCTCAAATACACTTTACCACTTTGAGACACTCCAAGATGAAAAGCTTTTGGTTTTCAAGAACTTTGTACCTGTTACACCTCTCTTGACTGTAGACAACTTCTTAGAAGTATATTGTCTTTTATTTTCTTTCTCTTCTACACTTTTTTTTTGTATTTTTTTTTCTGAACTGTATTCTCTTTTCCACGCGTTTTTTCCCTGTTAATTTTCAAAAGAGCTTGTTCACTTCCTTTCTGAATTGGAAAAAAAAAATCAAAAGAGCTGTAGTCAAACATGTTCTCCTAGGAAATGGATGCTTCTGATTTCTACTTTCACTTTTGTCAGTATCCTTTTGTGAGAATTAGAACAAGCCCCCAAACCAAAATAAAATAAAATAAAATAAAATAAAAGGGGGGGAATTGATAAACATGATGCCAAAACAATCAATTCTGTCTAGTTCTTTAAGGGAGTTAGAGAATGACGTTAGTGTTTTCTCTCTTTTTCATTGTCTGTCAAACATAGCCTGTTTGTTGTGATGTGAGTGGGACACAGGTGAAGAGATATTTAGCATTCAGCATATATCCAAGGGTGAAAAATGGAACTGAATCTACACTAGCACTTAATGCAATCATTCCTCATGCTCAGTCTTCAAAGGTGCTAAATTTTCTATGTCCTCGTGGACGTGCTCCATCCAGTTTCCTCCATCCTGCCCTCATGTCCACCTCATGCTCAGGTGCCTGATCCCACTCAGCTCCTTGATATCTCCCCCTGCCATCCAGAGGAAGGGTCCTTTTTCATTCTCATTGCATCGGCTCGCTGGATCTTGCTGAACAGTGAGTCACTTCTATATTCTACAGTTCACCTTAAAAGCCTCTCTGCTTCTGATTAAAAGCAAAGCATGGGTCCACATCCCAGAAGCGAATCCACCGTTGGATCTTTTGGATGTTGCTCTTCTTCGGAATTTCATTGGAAATCTGGCTAGAAGTAGGTAGCCTCTAATCTTTCCAGGCATCCCAGGGGTTATGGCTTCTTCTCCAATATTTCTTAGTGAGGACAACTTGTCACTTAAGAAAACTTTCCAACCTATTTTTCCCCCACACAGTTGAAATATGTACCACTCAATGAATAGCCGATGAAGGACATTTGAGATATCTGATACCACAGCATAGGAATTTGAGAAAGGCTTGTGCTATAATTTCTGTGCATTTTCTAGCAATTTTTCTTGCTATCTATTCCTCCTTTCTCTGCTTTGCATTTGTGCTCCAAGGACACAAGCTGAAAACAAAGACTGTATTTCTATTTTCGTTCAGCTGTTTGGCTATAATTTTAGCTCTTTGGTAATGTTGGCTGTTTCAGGATACAAAAGTGAACGACAAGACTGTATAATTATTTCCCTATTAATATTTTTTTCAAAGTTTGTGGTAGGAGACATCGTCTCCTGTGCTCTTTTCCCTGTGCTCTGCTTGGAAGATACAAAGGCAGCAAAGACTTGTTGAAGGTCCTCTTGGCAAGAGAGGAACTTCTGTAGGAGGGAATGGGGAGGGATCTGCTAGTAAAGCTGACTCCTCTATCGCTGTTCACAGCCCAACACTGTGCTGGAGACGAGAAAGGAAGTGACATAATTAACTCTGAAAATCTCCCGGGTCGGTAGGTAGTCCCTGGGGGGGCAGAACAACAGCGTGCTATTTGCTAGAATAGAATCACTCTGAGGCCAAACTGAGAGAATAAAGGAGCTGTGAGGAGCCCAGTATTTTCTAGAACAATATATATCCCAATTCATTTTTTCTGTGCTGGCTTACACTAAGCTTGGACTGTTTTGCCTTTTACTTTTTACATTTTTTAGCACTTCTACCGATCTCACGCTGTCTGTGTGTCTGTCTGGTTTTAGTACTGCATAATATTAAATTAGCCATGTGCTTATCTGCTCAGGCTTACTTGTTATGTCTGTCTCTGAATCTGTTTAATTGTCACTGCTGTTTTTCCTGTGCAAGTTAGGTGAATGACACTTATGTGCATGAAAACAATCAACAGCTCTTTTAGGCTATGAAAGACACATACTCCAGTAACATTAAGCAAAATGAAAATAAATCAAGAAGCAAATTTAGAATCTGAAAAATTACACAGCATATTTATAACTGTTATTAATGGGATGTTAATAACGGTTTAGTACTGAGTGCTATTTTCAGATGCCGGTGGTGTCACGGCCTTGTACATAGTGTACAACACCAAAAGGTGGCAGCATTCCATGCAACATCGTCTGGAGCAGCTACCGCTGCTGTGGACACTTGCTCAGGCTTGTCACCATAAAACATGCCTTGTTTCTGATGTGTTTCAGACTACAGCATGCTGTGATTCAGCTCCAACATTCAACAAAAGGCACTGCATGCACACAGCAAATTTTGCTTGGCATCGAGGAGCTGAAATCCTCTGTAGAAAACAGAAATTCATCTCAACTGAGAAAGATCACAGCAGAACCTAGTGAAATCTGCTTTTCAAAGTATAGGGAAGTTCTCTGTGTTACTATCTCTCTCAGTAGCAGAATCTGTATGTACTTGTCTAGTGTATTAAAGGAGGCCTAATGCCTTTTAAGCAGAGTGTAGCCAAAGAACTTACTTCCCTATTTAATGCCTATGTCATATAGAGTCAGGCAGAGGAGACACATACCATATAGCTTTATACTTTTCAGAGACCTTGACTGTAAACATTTCCTGGTCATAGATAACAGGAACAAAAGTCTCTATTAAAAAATTATAGAACAGTTGAAGTCACCAAAAGACAATTAATAATGATCTATAAAATGCATGCAATCTTCCAGTCAACAATATAAAATTTATTCAAAAAGTTCAACAAAGAAAGACTACTAGAGGCAAGAGTCTCTTTTACAAGAGTATCCTGGCAAGAAGGGCGGCATAACAGTCAATTATTACAAACAAAATCCAGGTTTCTTAATTAAAACACAAAATACTGGCTCTGCTGTATAGCCTGTAATAAGTTATATCTTGAGAAGACTGTAATTATGCTGGCGCCTGCTAGTGCCGCCATAGTTAAGTCTGTCACCATTTCCATTATAAACCTCATTTTTAAGCCATTTATAACTTAGCCATAAAAATAATTTTAGACTGAATCTTGGCAAAGAAATTCTTAGACCAAAATGTTTTTTTTTCTTCTTTTTTTAATACAAATAATCTGTTTGGTCATCTTTATGTTTTTAGGAGACACTAAACAAGCTGGAACTTTTATGGTTTTGAAGCTTTCTAGCCATCTTTGAAGATAAACACAGTTACTTTTCTTCATCTGCATCAAGAATATCCTTCATTGCTTGGATGCAGAGGATTTTAGTCCTTCAAAGATCTGTAAATACTTGAAAACAAACTTCATGATTCTTTACAGAAATGAACTGTGAAATATGACTAACATAAAACTGTAACTGAAATGAGAACAAATAGAGATTAGTTAATCCTGAGCCACAGAAGAAATCATTGCAAATGTTTGTCTCATGGCTATATTCTACCCATTAAAATGTTTTGAAGTTCATACTAGATATCTTATATAGGCGTATAGATAGGCATATGGCAACAGCAATACACGAAGAAGACAGCATAGCCAGTGGTGTTGGCACCTTGAGATTCCTCTCAGCAGAAGCCAATGGTAACTTCTTGGTGTGGAGGAATGAGGAAGGAGTCCCAAGAGATATTATTTCATGAGTCTCACGAGATGGGAGCTGAGGCCAAATCTTTTATGGCAGACTCTCATCTCTGTTCTCCAGGTGCTCCCAGGAGGATGAAGAGTATTTGTCCAAAAGTCACATTTTACTGTCCCATAGAAAATTCCAAGTAATTTGTCTCTATGCACATTTTATCACTGAGGGATGGTAAGAGAAAATGAGCATATAAAATAATGGGCATCTGCTCTGAAAAATAACCATAAGAAGGTACACTTGTGTCCTTAGGCTATGCTTCTGTAGTTATTTTCTAATTTACAAGATTTAACAAGAATTCCTAGATCTAGATATTACTGCTAAGAAGAAAAAATACCAAAGGTTGTGCAGAAACAAAGCAGATATGATGGTCCATTTGTGTGTACTATCTTTAGACTGTGGTGTAAGTTTAGATACAAAGCCTGTGATGTACATTATGTCTTGCTTGTGCCTGTCTTGTGAGGAATATGGTTGATGCTATCCAACATCAGGTAGATCCTGTTTTCAGAAGTTTGCTTACATGAAGGTTAGTGGCTAAAGCAGCCCCTCAACTACAATATATATGTTTTAGTGCAAAGTAGGTAAACAGTTTCCCCATTTTTTTTCTCAACTGTAGTAACAAAGAACTGAGGAGAACAAATGGCTTTTCCAGGCCAGCAGTGTAGATTGACTTTTGACTTGATTCCATTACTTCGTTAGCTTAACAAATTCTGCCTTGAACTGCAGTGTCTGTAGTAGTGAATTTTAGCAACTATTGCCCATTTCTGATTGAATGAATTTTTTTAACTTTGGCAGGTTCTAAATAATTTGCAAGATAAAGTTATCATTTGCTAGAAGGGCTTATAATAAGAGAAACTGAGGAAACTGCTCTTTTACTGTGACTGCTGCATTTGACATGTAATATGGTCATTGCCACCACATAGATCCAACAAACCTGGCCACTCTGCAGAAGTGTGTTCATACACTTGCTCATTGCAGTGCAGCTCAACTCCTATCTTCTTTCGGTTATTGTGATGATAGTTAAGTACTTAAATACAAAGATGTCCATTTGAGCTAGTAATGAAAAAGTGCTAGTGGACTATCCCTTTTTAATGTTACTGGAAAATTAAAAAAAAAAAAAAAAAAGCCTAGCGTGGTATTGCTGACTCTTGTTTGACTCTGAGTTGTCTATTTTCCTGAAAATGCTGTTGTGGTGTTGAGTACTTGCCAGTTCCTCAGCTGGATCTAGGCTGCTTCCCTGATGGATGGCCATGCCCCAAGAAGTCTGTGTAGAGAGAGCAGTCAGTGTGCAGGAAGGATTTCAGGGTTCGCACCATCTTGCAGTGGGCCTGCTCACATCCTTCCCTTTCGCAATCCTCTTTGAACAGTAAGAGAAGATCAGTCTCTCAAGGACTGCATGATTCATAGTAGTGCTCACTTAATTGAAAGTGCTGGAGCAGCAGCTCCTCTTTTACTGCCGGAGAGGCCAGCTGATCTCTTACAAAAGGGGAAACACATTGCTAAACAAAGGAAGTCATTTTAAAAGAAGAAAATAACATCTGTCTACAGATACGTGGGGAGGGAAAGAAGAAATATGAAGGACAGGAAAGGGGTAAAAGAAAATGGGGATAGTAAGGGGGAAAAGGTTTAAAGGTTAAAAAGCTGAAAATGAAGGCCACGTGGGAGCAGACGCAGCACTCCCAAGCAGTAGACGTAGAGGAGAGAGTTATGATGGGAAGAAGTATAGGAAAGAGAAGGAGAGGACATACAAAACAAGCTATGGGAAAAACAAAACTGTGATTTATGAAAGCAGATTGGGAGACTGCTGGATCATACAGTTTCCAGTAGAGGTGCTAAAGTCACAGCTATAGGATTTAGTGAATAAATGCTGCAGGTAAGAAGCAACCCCCAAATTTAGGCAAAGCATTTCAACAAGCAAACAATTCAGCTAATCAAAGAGCTATCAGTTTAGAAACAAAGTTTTGTGCATAGGTGTGTGTTTGAAAACCAAAAGGCAGTAAACAAGAGCTAGGAGAGGTTCGCACGGCACAGCACAGCACTGGCCTGGCACAAAGTGCTACTGGAAACGCTGCAGCTGGAGCAGTGAGACCAGTAGGTACCAGTGTGAGGCTGGGGCACAGTCCAGCCCCACTATGAGCACAGCCAAGAATAAGCTCATTGAGAAGTGCTACGTTTTGCTGTTCACAATTGTTGCTCTTGTCCAAGTGTTTTGTATTTGCTTCGGTACAGTCAATTCCTCCTCTTTTTGTGATATGTATATATATATATATATATATATATAAATTAATTAGAGACTTACTGTAAACCAGACAGGATCTTGGGAGCTCTCTAGGTTTATAAATTATGCAAATGACAGCACTCTTACGCTGAATTATATTATTACTTGTTGATTTTGTGTTTCATGTATGCTAAAGAACGTGTGTGAAACAAGTTTTCCCTTGTCTTCCCTAGACCTTGAACACAACAGGTTAAAAAAAAGTCTTCAGGCACATAGCAAAATTATTTTCCCTGCTTTCTTAATGCTGCAGACTATTCTGTGCTGATAGTTTTACAATGTTATATGTGTACTATGAATAGAACAAACTTCACAGATGATTATGCTTAAAGCTGGAGGTCTTTCTGTAAATTTAAAACAAAATGTTCTATTAAACACTGTCTATAAAATGCCTGATGACTTACCTCCTAGACTGATTTGTGATTTTGCCTAAGCTTTTGAAATTCTGGATGAAAAATTCTTGTGCTACAGGAAACTGGCTGGTAACTGAATAAATAGCACTGTAATCTGCATATTGAACATCTCTACATAGCGGGTATTATTTTGAACTGCATTCTTCTGCCTGGAATATAAAATGGAAGTGCTTTCTATATATAATGTGTAATGATCCCCAGAAATACGTATAAGGGGTATGGATATTGGGTAATACCCTAACGGTTATCCTAAAATTCCCCTGGGGTTGAAGAGAATTCAGCACAGCTAACTTTCCATCCTGCTATAAAGTTTAACGAAGAGATACCACTGAGAAAATTTTCTGTTCTAGAAATGGCAATTCCTGTCTTTCATTCAGCAATTAACAAATGTCATGAGGGTGCTTTGAACAAAAGATGTTTACACAGAGATATGACATTAAAAATATCCTAATCAATATATATCTTTTTGTCTTCAAAACCCGCCTGGATGCCGCCCTGTGCCACCTGCTCTAGGTGTGCCTGCTTGAGTGGGAAGGTTGGACCAGATGATCTCTAGAGGTCCCTTCCAACCTTGAAGATTCTGTGATTCTATGATCTCCAGCTGACTGTTTCTTCATCTATTTCTATCATTTTTTTTACATTGTGTCTGACCAACAGAATTCAAAATTAACTGAGTGAAAGATATATACACATTTTCTTGATTTGGAACAAATGCATGTAGGTATAATATGTGTGAATACTCATATGTATACCTTCTGTTGGCCATACCATTGTAAATACAGTTTAGAGGGTGGCAGTATAAAAGACACACAGTCGTGGTGTCTGTGCAATGTTTCTGCCCTGGGAAGAGAGGGGAAGACGTGCTTTCTTTTTGCTGGGGAATTGCTAGTTTTAACTCCTAATGATTTTCCTTCTTTTATGAAACCTTTTTCATACTAGTTTCTTTATCCATGTACTTCTTGTAACAACACCTTGCATATTTTTAATGCTGGATTATCTGTTCATGCGTAATATTGTTCTGATGGTCAGATTTTGCTGGTCTTTAAAGAGGAAAGAGTAAAAAAATAATCATTCATCTTGCATTTGTAGGCATCGGGTGTAGACTGTAAATATCTCAGAGTGAGCATGCATTTTCTTCTATTTATTTTCTGTATGACAAACAGCTACAGAGAGGTATTGCTATAGCAAATCACCCACAGTTTCTGTGATACTGGGGATCCAGTGGGCTGCTACCTTCAGCAGCCACTTGATAATTTTAATTTAGCTTGGTGGATGGTGCCCATAAAAATCATACCTGCTGTGATTGCTGTGGTCTGCCAGGTAATTATGGATTTTTTCCCTGTTGCAGTCTTATAATCTATTGGAATCTGAGATTGGAGAGATCTGGATTTCCCAGTTTCTTATTTTCCCACTTTCTAATACTGCCTAGGAAAGCGGGGCTGCCATAAGCTCTGAATTCACTCTTATATAGATATATGTGTGTGTGCCACAATGTTTAAGACACTCGTGCAACTGCTTCCTGCCTCCAGCAGTGCCTGCCCGAGCTGCGCTCGCTCCCACCACTGCGACCCCAGGCTCCAGATGCTCCGCGGGCTACGTGCTCATGTCTCAGCAGTCTATTCCTAGCGTGAGCTCACTCGCAGAGTCACTTTAGTTTTCTTTCGTAATGACAGGGTAAGGACAATTCTCGTAGTTTCCTACATTGCTCCCAGGTTGGGCATCTGGGGAAGAAGGCAGGTCAAGCTGCATGTGTGTTTTCCACCCCAGAAATTCTAGTTTAGAAACAGACTCTGTCTTGTCTTATTCAAATTCCTCACTTTGATTCTGGGTCAGTATTACACGAACTTGAAGTGTTACTTGTGTCTGTCTGTGGCTGAAACACTAAGAACATGGCATTTATTTCAAGTCACAGTACTATGCAAAGAGCTCTGAATATTTTTTGCTGGAAAACTGGAAATCTACGTCTAAGGTGACCTTGAAACTGAGCCGAAACCTAAACTATATCCAGATATCTGTGCCAGTGTATTTTTTTATATTATCAAATAAAATAGCTTGACATGCTTATATTGTATATCATGTTTTCCTTTAGAAGCCAATTTGCCTATTGGAAGTATAAAATGGAACCTAACAGCTACCAGAGACTCCTTTCATCCCTTTAGCAAAAGCTTTAATTTTTAGAGCTTACTGTATCTTAAATTTATCCCCACATTAGCAGTTGTTGTTTATGGAACAGAAGTTTATAACAAAAGGACCTTGTATTTATATTGACGAAAAACAGTTAAAGGCTTATATTTTCAGAGGTCATAGGCAAGGATGTCTGGTGGCTCAGTTTGGCTAGATTACTGAAAAATAAATCTTTTGTTTTTTAGGTTACACATTTGGTTGTGGCTCCATCGGAAAATGACAGGAGCTGTTTTCCTCAAATGTGTTATTACTGGCTTATACACTTTCTTCCTCTGTTTTTCTGTCTAGAAAGATGTTTACAACAGAAATGCACCCTGAAAGTTGAGGGCATTTTTGGCTTTTTAAACGGGAAAAGATTATCTAAATGTGGACGCCAG
This sequence comes from Nothura maculosa, assembly GCA_032353885.1. NCBI lineage: Eukaryota > Metazoa > Chordata > Aves > Tinamiformes > Tinamidae > Nothura > Nothura maculosa. The sequence continues at coordinate 366,729 of JAUBOD010000078.1, forward strand.
ACACTCTAGTGGGATAATATAGGAAGTTTCTATTGCTGGACGTACTGACTGGCTGAGGACTTAAATCCTCTGAGCAATCAATCCACTGGCTTTTATGAATGCTTTGGGAAAAAAGGAAATATATTGCTGGAAAAGAGAGAAAAAAATGGTTACAGAATACATGATGGTCTAATTCAGAAAAGACATATGTATAGTAAGGTCTCATACATCATTACAACTGTTTGAGCAGGACAAGTGAAAGCAAAACAAAAACAGGAAATAAGAGTTTTCAAATGGATTTGGAGTGGAAAAAAATAAATGAGAAAAGAAAGCACATTGTTCTTCCACAAAGAATAAGAGGACTTTTGCTAACTAATATAAACCACTTTTAATGTTAACTTAGCAGGTCTACTTCTTTCTCAGTAGAAGCGCTGTTATGCATGTTGATTTATGAGAAATAATTAGCCATACTTTAGCGCTAGTGGAACTAAACTATAAATGTAGAATAGGACTCGCAATATATGAGAAAAGCTCGTTTGTACTTGATATACTAGAGAAATTGTTCCTGGCTTTTTAGGGTGTGATTATACTTGCTGTCACACTCCCAAGTTTACTCAAGTGCTATGATTTGCTGAGTAGGTGCTAGTCATGTAAGGGGAAACCCGACGGGATGCATTTTATATACCTGTTTCTTTCCTTAACATTACATATTTTGTTAACTTTTCTTGTCCGTATTTTCTCTTTCATCAAAGACAAAGCTCTGCAAGACGTACGGCACATTACAGGAGTGAGAAAAAGACGACAGATAATGTGAGCAATATGAAATCTAACACTGTGATTTTGTTTTAGTGAGAGGAAAAACACAAGTTGCTGGCTATCATAAAATTCTTAGCTGAATGTGATTTTCATGCATAGCACTTAAAAAGCAAAATCTATTTAAAGTTTCTTAATTCTTGAGTTAAGCTATTTCTATCTGCAGCTAATAATAGGTTATGGATTTAAATCTTAGATTTTGGTATTTACTAGGAAGTATAGTGTAGCAATTTATGAGTCAAAATGTACTTTGAATAAATTATCATTGCAAATTACAGTTTATTAAAGTTGTGACTATAACTATAATTATACCATTCGCTATGCACAATTTGAAATCTTGCCTGCTGAATACATTTATTTTCTTTCCGATTGCATTCCTAGCAGTTTTAGAAAAGAGTAAATCGAGCCTCACTGACCAAATTTCCTACAGAGGGAAAGGTCACCCTTATTTGCTAAGCTTACCTAAAATATACACATTTCTTGAATTAATAAGATGCTCTTTTAGTTTGTTATGAGAGTTTCATATTCAAGTTTGTTAGCTATAGACTCGAGATCTTTCATATTTTGCCACAACCTTAGCTTTATATTCTAAAAGTTTTAGGTTAAAATGGATTGTTTGGATATTCTGGAAGCTTTCAGGAAAAATGCAGTCGATAGCCAAGTTAGGTTTACTACTGTAAGTTGGTGTGTGTTGGGAGCTTAAAGCTTTGTCTGGCAGCAGAAGGGTTAAGGACTTTTTTGCTATACCCGTTTCAAATTACAATGAGAAGCCTCTTCTTTCCCAGCAGGGTTGTGCTTACATTAGTCTTTAGATCTCTCTTGAAGAGAGCTGTTATATTTGTGCCTGCTAGAGTTGGAAATAACAGTCAAGAAGCAGCAAAGGGTTGAATGGATTTACAGAAGTTTTTTTTGTTTTTTTTTTCCTCGAGTAAATTCATGGCAACACATTAATTTGATTAGTACATGCTTTAGAATTACTTTACACTAAAGCGCTTCAAAAGATGTTAAAGTTATCACGAGGCTGCTGGACAAATATAGGTTGCACCACCAAGGTACAGATCAAGACAAATCTGTGACTCAGGATTTTATCTTGGAAAGAGCGCAAGGTGTCCGAAGAACTCAGAATAACAAGGGAAGATAACTCTGGGAACTACAATGTGTCAGAAGAACAGCTCTTGCTAATACAACTCCCCACCAAAGACCTGGTTATTTAAGATTTATATAGGAATGTCTAGGTCAGCTGACAAAATACTGGTCTTCTGCTCCATAAATGCAGAAAAAACGATAACAACAGTGGAAAATTGGAAGTCTGAATTTCAGCTTTCTTAGAAATAACTGCAACCTGACACATTCCGTAATATTTAAACAGGGTGGGGGGAAGAGAAATCACCAAAGATGTTACGCTTAGAGATGACACTGACATGAAGAATAGGTAAATTTTGCTTTTCAGCCACTGGGAAAGCAGACCTCGTAGGAACTCAGAACAAGTAGGAGAACGATCTTTTTTCTCTTGCTGTTTTTGTTCTTTTTCCTTTCCAAAGATGAACCTAACTGCGCTCAAAGCTTTTGTGGGCTTGCTCTGGAATTGCTGGGCTCTGGTGGGTCACGCACAGGGAGGGTTAGGAGACAATCATGTCCATTCGAGTTTTATTTACAGGAGGCTGCGGAACCATGAGCGAAGGGAGATTCAGAGAGAGATTCTCTCTATCTTGGGTCTGCCTCACAGACCCAGACCATTTTCACCAGGAAAGCAGGCTTCTTCTGCACCCCTCTTCATGCTGGACCTGTATAATGCTATGACAAATGAAGAGGAGCCCGAGGAGCTGGAGTATTCACTGAAGGGATCAGTGGCAGGAGAGAGCAGAGGGATGCAGAGAGGATACCCTTCCTCTCCAAATGGATATTCACGGAGGATACAACTGTCTCGCATGACCCCCCTGAGCACACAGAATCCTCCCTTGGCCAGCCTGCACGATACCAACTTTCTGAATGATGCTGACATGGTCATGAGCTTTGTCAATTTAGGTACGTCTCAATTTCTTTCTTTCTTTCTTTTTTTGTTGTTGTTTCTGCTCTGTCTGACAAACTGTTAGCCCCATCTCAAAGTCTTTACAAAGGGGCAAATCTCTTAGCTGCGCCTTAGCCTGCCTTTCGGCAGCAGGATTGGGCCCTGGCAGCTGTGCCACTTGTAAAAGGAAACTTGTATTAATGGCAAAGCCGCTACGTTGTAGGTGGCCAAGGAAAAAGATTTTTCTCACTGTTTATACAAAGTCAGTTTCTATAACTCCCCTCTGCTGGCTTCTGTTTTCTTTCTTTCATTGATGTAATGAAAATTCTAGCCTTAGGCCAACTAATTCCTTATTTTTTTAAATCTCAAAAAAATCAAACACTTATGCCTATTGCTAGTTTATTTCCCGTACTGGTTTGTTTAAAGCTTAGGCATGAACAAATATCAGTTGTTAATATTTTAAAGACTAGACTGTTATGAAAAGGGAAAAGTTAAGCCATTTCTGAAAAAGAAGAGAGGACTTCTTAGGTCACTTAGGTTTTTTTTTTGTGTGTGTGTCTGTTTTCATTCCTGTTAAGTAAATTTTCTTTTTCTGCTGGCTGACTGGATTTTAAATAATCTATTACTGTTTCTTTGTTATTTCTATTTAATAACCACAGCCTGGTTTATTAAATTGCCATGGTGCACAGAGTCTCCTTTGATTCTAATTTTGTGTCATAAATAGAGTATTAAATACAAGAAACATGCAGGCAAAGAATGCTTTTGAGGATGATAACATTTGAAATACAAAAGAAAAAAAAACTGATAGAACTAAATTATATTAGCTCCTGAGTGTAAATATGATTACCAGTTAGATTGTGGTTAAAAAAGCAAATGCTGATTTCTTTCATTGAAGACAATTTAAATATCACCAAGAAGGCTGCAAATAGTTGATTAAATGTATTTACTATTTTTATAAGCATTTCAATGCAAGGCTCATAAGGCTATCTAAAAATTTCTGAATAGCAAGGGATTGCATTGAAAACTTGAAGTTGCTTAATAAGCTTGTACAAAATGTGATAAAGTCTTGCTTTCTGAGATGATACTTTCTGTAGAAACTTTTTCAAAAATGGCACATGTTCTTAAATATCTTCAGATCATCATACATATTTTATACCTCTAATGTCTACCAGGTCAGTAATCCCAGCAGCAGGATTAAAAATATTTCCAATCATTAAACTCTTCAGCAACTAGAATTTGCAGGAAAATGACACTCTAGAGGTTAATTGTCAAAATAATAAAATTATATTTCATTATTATTTGGCAGATTAGAAATTGTTCAGTTCTGAGGTCTTTTTCCATAAGAGTAACATTTGTCCACAAGTCCAAATACATTTGTTTTTTGCCGTAATTTCTGAAAAAGGAGACTAGAAGCAAATGATATTCTCATTTCTTTCTTTTTTTTTTAAGTGTTATTCATCCTTAAAAAAGAAAGTTAAGTATTTTCCATGTATTGCCTTAAAGTTATCAGTTGTATAATTCGATTCACTCGGAATATCTGGAGCCTGATGCATTTAAAATGGCAATGTTATAAAAGAAAATAGGAAACACTCTTTTCTCCTAATCATTAGCCAAAGCCCTGATCCCACAAAGATTTTCCTCAAGGATCCTCAGACAAACTCTCATACGTACGTCGCAGACCATTTTATCGGTGGCTGCTGATTATTTGAGTGAATGGGACCTAGCCTTTAATTTTAAAAAATGTTTTTGATTTCAAAAGAACTTCTGATAATGCCTGTGTATAAGTCTTTGAAGGATCAATGTCAAAGACGTGCTAGCCTGATCCTGCTGCCCTTTCCTAGATAAAACTCGTTTGGGGAAGAATGCAAGTTTCAGCTGTCTTACTTTGGTTGGGAAATTTTAAATATTTGACTAATTTTGGCTAATTTTTCATATTTGACTAATTTTGGGGGGGAAACTCTATCTCCCCTTAACCAAGCAATTTTAGGAAGCCAGAGTGCATCTTTCATTTTCATATATCTGTACATGTATATTGAGGTCTGGATATATTATTTTTCTAGTAATTTTAATTAATTGACACAATTAGCTCACCAAAAATACCATACAAATCTGTAAATTTAAAATAAGTCTTAGCTTTAAGTGAGCCTAAACCCTAAATCACTTGAAATGCTCCTTCATACATGTTTGTTATTGTGGTTTCTTACACCTCCTGCCATGTAACATTCATAACAAATATTGATGACTGGTATATATTTGCTTCAACATTTTTATTAAACAAACCTATGTTTCAGTATAATTAACATCATAATGAAATAAATCAGGGAAACAAGTAAGCCTTTTATATGATTTATACAATATAAGATCATGACAGATGAGGGCAAGCTCTTTTAATGTACAAGAGGGAAAAATATGCAGTGATAAGTGAATGTTAACACCATACCTTAAAATCAATAAATGCTGATGCAGTACTGTAATAACTCAACTAAGTTTTAGAATTGAAGCATCAGTCAACTTGAATTAAATTAATCTGCTCTGGAAATAGTATTCACCATGTTCAAACTTGCACACCATTAATTACATAAGGTGCAATCATACAGCTTTATTAATCATCATAGTATTTTAAGTGGAATCTTCTGTATATAGTTGTAGCAGTGTATAATAATTTAAAACACATTTATATTAAAACAAGATGTGCACCTGAGATATTTGATAAGAATTATGAAGCATGACCATCAGAAAATACAATCGAGTAAGATTAGAAATTAGACTAAAAAGAGAGGTAAGGACAAATGATTTTTATTAAAGAATAAAAAAAGAAATCTAAATGCTAATTTCAGTAGAAATCACCTCTCAAGTCTTTCAAATGCCTCACTTTCAAAAATAAATTAGAAAAATACCATCACGGGAATTGTAATTATAAGTCTGTCAAGCAACGAGAGAGAAAAACAAGACTGCATTTACTTCTCCTGAGGTTAAAATTATAAACACCTGCTCTTTATGCTGGAATTTATGCTGCAATTTTCATCTCTTTCTGTCTTGAGCGATACAACAAGACAGACACTGTGCCTTGTCTTCTGCTTCGTATAAGACTCTGCACGTTGGCAGCTCTCCATAAATACTGATGATTGTAACAGAAGAGTTAACTGGGGTTGGTCCAGCAGTCAAAAAATAAATCCTTCACTAAATACACTGGGGTTTTCAAAGATCTGATTATATCACCTACAAGTTCAGAACTCTGTTTTCCTCACTGGATATTTTTTATCCTGTTGTTATAGTTTATTATAGTGTTGCAAATCACTGCCTGCTTAGAGTTCTGGCATCTTCTTTTTGGCCAATTACTCAAAATAACATATATAGCATAGGATACCCTTTCCTCAGAGAACAGACATATAGCACTCATGTAGTCCTATACACTTTAACGCTCACTCAAAATATAGCTGGGGAAGGACTTTGCAAGGATAAATGTTAGCATTTCCACTCTTCACCTCTCACCAGAATAGTGGGATTGAATAAAAAATAAATGCATGAATGAAACTTGGAGGAACTTGACACTTTTAACAATTGCATTTAAAGATTTCCTGAAGTGATTTTTCCATGTATTACCAAAGCAATCATTAAGTTTACTGTTTTTAAGAATTCCTTCACATGGAATTCAAATATTTGGTATTTTCATTTGTTACAACACTTCTGTAGATTTTTCTCTAAACAGATTCCTGCATTTGCTAAGCAACTCCGTTTTCTTTCTCTGCATTTTCCTATGAATTTATCCAACCTCTTTATATGATGGGTAAGAAAAATAAAAAAGCTTTGTGTTTTTAAGTCACACTTTTCATTCTTAACATATACAATTAACTTTAAAAAATGTCTGGGTCACTATAAAATTTAGGTCTTTGACCTGCACATGTTAATGTGTTATTGTGAAAAATTTTATTTAAATATCCAATGCAACATGAAAAATCACCTTTTCTTTTTTAGGGCTTTTCAGGATAGATTCTGCAAAGTTTAATTGCAATAATTCTCAAGCCACATCCACTTTTTTTCTGTTAAATAAGACCCAGGAATCAAAGCAAATTTTGTCTGAGGCAGAGAAGCTAGTTCATGTTTCTCTGGCTTCTCCACCCCAACTGTGTACTCTGCCTTGAGGAGTATGTTTTTCTCTAAAGCACAAGTAACTAACCAAGTACATAATTCTACAATGTTTACAGCCCACTATCTTCCTCTGAGAATGCTCATGGAGTAGAAAACTATTTTTACAGAACTCTTTTGAGCTCCCTGTTGCATGTAAATCCATACTGAATAACTCTGCAAATATATTTTTGTTGCATAAGAAAAAGAACGGATTCCTAAGTGCTTTTAGACCTTGAGTATATATAGTAGCTGGTTTCTTAAATTAAACTAATTCAGTTTCTACAGCCTCCTACTGAAGCTAACATATCACCAGCAAGGGATATGGAGTGCTAAGCTATAAAAGCTCAGGAATTGTGCAAGTGGAGCTGGTTTCGAAGTATACATGCAAAAAGCCTCAGAATCATTAACTTCTCCATTCATTTAAAGCTTTGAAATGAGCACAGTTTTTTCACTCCTTTTTTCTTTCTTTTTTTTTTCTTTCTTTTCCACACAGTTGCAGTTATTACTGTTTTAATTTTAAACTTAAGTGAATTTGTTAGTCTGTGGTACAGTTTTAGCCTATAAAATGCTGACTTCTAATGAAAATATTGACACAATCTTAATTGAAGTGACGGAAATAGTGCTATTATCCTGTGTTAGACAGAGGGATTCTATTAGGGAGATAAAACATGTTAAATAACAAATAGATTGCATGGCTTTATTTGTAGAGTTGAGTCAATACCAAGAAAAAATGAGAAAACACTTATAAAGATCTGGCAACCCAAAGTTAATGCAAAGGTGTTTTTCAATCTCTTATTTAATATTTAAAATAAATGAGATCTAGTGCTTCTTCACCCAAATCTTGAGATTCTAATACTTTCCTTTATAATATTTTAGTTACCCGGTCAGTAAGCAAAAATATTTTACTGTGACTGACATAAGCTAGATACCCAATCAGATACCCAATCAGATATTAGAAATAACTATTAAGAATGAAATCATTTTCTATGTGCAAATTAAATGTCAAGATGGCTTTTTACAAAATAGGATATTTATTTCCAAAACAAAAGAGCTTGACTCATGGGCTAACATTTCTTAGAAGTCCTCACCCAATCTTAGCAATTCTTTTGGCAGTTTTAACTATTTTTCTGTGATGACAGAGTAGGTTGTCAGGAATTGTTTTTGATTTCAAGTATGACATTTTCTCCATATTCTTTTTTGGAATTACGCTACATTTCTTGCTTTATAGTGAAATATTTTATATTTCCTTTGAAATCTCTCATGTTACATGAACTTTATGAACTATATAGCTCTACCTCTAAATAGGTCTGTGTGTGTGTTCCATAAATATGGTCTAACAAAATAATGTTTTTATAACTGCCATTTTTTTTGCCAAAGTTAACGCTTTAAATCTGAGTAAATTATTCTATCACCTCCGCCAAAGAAACGTCAAACTCTCCATTAAATGGGATATAAAACTGTCTGACTTTCTTTGCCGACAAATTTGAAAGAAATTGTAGATAACTGAAGAGAAATTGATTTAGCAGATGGTTCGATGGGTGAAAAGTTATATATATACATGTATATATATGTGAATAAATATGTATTATTCTTAATATTTTTCCCATTTGGAAGAATGGCAGACCTAGTTCCGCTTCTTTAGCATGTCCTGCTTTCCAGACTAAACACAGACTTTGGGTGGGGTTGTGGGGATTGTATGTATTGTACAGTACATATTTTCCCAGGAAAACACAATCTCGTGGCGACACTGGCTAGCTATGAAAGGCAGAAAACAGGGCTTGCGGAGCCTCACTCTGCATGGAGGATATGAGGCAGGAACAAACCCACCATGGACTGTATGGGGAATGGGTTGATCCTGTTCCTAAACCACAGTTTATTTTTTCAGATAACAGGACAACTTTGGCACAAAGGGTCTCCCACACTTATTGCTTCTATTCTTACTTCCTCTTAATGCTAAATTATGTGAAGAATTTTGCCATGGCCACCTGCCTCCTGACGCCTGAGTTATGGGGGCAATTATGAGAGCTATGGGAGCATGGACCGCTGCTTTTTCTCCTCTTTTCAGCCACGGCAGCTTCTTTGAGCTTGCTTTCACAGGCCTTCTGACTAATAGTGTTTCCCAGAAAATTGATTGATTATAGTCTGATCATTCTAGGTGTCCTCTGGCGTTTCCACGTAGCTGAGAATGAACAGTTTATGAAGTGCCAATTGCAGCCTCCAGCAAAAGAAAGGCTCCCCAGGGTTTCAGGAGAGCTCTGGCTGCTACCAGACTTTATAATTATATTTCCCACACTTCTCCTCATCCTCTCCCACTTGTCCTTCCCCTTGTCTCTGCCCCGGCAGGGTCATCAAACTTTAATTTTGTGGCCATGTCACTTGGCTGCCAAGGGGATTAGAGGCAGAAAAGCGCTGAGAATAGAAGCGAACACAGAAGACAGACAGAGAGGGAATTTAGAAAGGAATGGGAGAAAAAACAGCGAAGCACAGGCCAAGACTTACGGGAAAGTGTTGGACATGAAGATGATGGGAACGGGGAAGGGCCAACACAGAGATGTGCTCCTGAGCACCGTGGTGGTGCAGTCCCATGGGAGCATTTCCAAACTCCATAAGGTTACACAGCTGAGGGACACATGGGGGGCACATTGTGGTAGTCAGAAGAAGGTATATGCAAGCAGAAATGGAGGACACATGAGAGAAATGAGAGAGTACAAGATGAAATGAGTCCAAGAACATAAAATGAGTGTGGCTTTGACTGCTTCTTCTTGCAAGCTCTGCAGGTGAAGGGAGCGGTTTTTCTCACGTTGCCTCAGGGCAGAGCAGCCACTTGGTGCCCTGGACAAACCTTTTTGTTCCTGCACAGTAAAGCTCAGCCCCCCACCACCCATTCCATGTGCGTGCGGGGAGCATGCAGACAATCTACTAACATTTACAGCCATAAATAACATGGAACGCTAGCTTTTATAAACCGCAGGTTAAAGGATGAGGGCTGCCATGACGCACACAGAGAGGCTGAGATCAGAGGGGCGGCTAAAAGGGGTCGGGAGAAACAATGAATCCCCTTGTTCTGAGTCATATTTATGAGTGCTCCACTGCACCTAGAGTTCATATTTTATTGGCTGGACTGTGGGGTTTCCCCATTTGCTCATCTCTTAAAATAACACCCCTGGTTAAAATTTCCTATAAAAGACAGAAGTGCTACAGCAGGCACAACTTGTCATCCCTGACAACAAGATTATTTAGGTTTGTGGGTGGGGTAGACAGGAGTTGGTTTGCGTTATGTTGATTACACTGAATTACAGATTTATTTCTATTCAAATATATATATATATTTATTTATAAGCCTAGCTGGACAAGAGAGATTTTACCATTCAGTTCTCCACTCAGAAACTTCCCATGGGCCGCTACTACTGAGAACAATTGATAGTAATTTGATGTTTTGAACTTCCTAACAAGTAGTTTCATCTTCTACATATTTAGCATCATTATCCACTTAAATCCCTTGAAAATATGGTCTCTAAAATCCCTGTGTAGATTGAATCTATCAAATGATTTTTTTGTTGTTCTGATTATCATATATTTAACTGTATCTTAATGTTATCTAGAGGCTATATTATCTAGAAAAGATTTAACCACAATCTCATATGATTATTAAAAACTGTTTTTTTTTCTAAGTAAGTTTATTTAAAATATCCTCTTTTAAAAAGTAAGGGATAAAACGAGGTAGGACATTCAGTTACAAGAAACCACAGCATAGTTCCAAAAGATGTCATGTTGGATTTTGACAAAATGGAATTTTGTCCAAATTTTGTCCATCCATTTACTACTAGAATTAATTTTGGTGGTAGATGTGCTAACTTTTTGCTAAAAAAGGAGAACCATCAGCGATGTTAAAAGATTTGTGAATTTGGTTTTGGAGCAGTGAGCAAAAGGCACCGAATTGCAGCTCATGCCTAGAGCTCCTGGAATATTGCACACACACACACACACAAGAGCTGGCTAAGAGTACAAAGAGGTGACTGAAGAGTGAGGTAGATGTTAAAACCACAAATGCACCATGACAGCTGTAGTCTTTATGTTAATTTATGAAAGCTGAGATACAGCAGGAAGGTTGTGCTGTATCTCATCCTTTGGGAGGATTGCCCTCAAGGTTACTTCAGCTGGTGTATCTGTCAATGACTAGGAGTCCTAATGTGTCAGTGACCCAGAAATCTAATCTGCTGCTCCAGAGCAGGTAACCTCATGGTACCATGTGTGAAATATTGTGTGAAGATCTTGCAGTGAGTCTGTAACAGCCCCAGTGTCACTTATATCTGAAAGTCAGTGTGTGAAATATCTGAGGTTTAAAAGAGGAAAAACCTAAAGACAGCAAACCAAACCCATATGCTTCAGTTTCTCAGTCTGTAAAACAAGGATTGGCAAATACCTGTGTTTGTATTTCATCTCTAATGCTCTACCTGTTCTCTTTGTCCTTGCAGAGTATTAGAATGGCTTTCTTCCCTTGTGGCCTCTTGTTCCTGTGGCAGTGTGTAGAAAAGCTAGCTTCCGAGAGCCTTGTAGGACCTTGCATTTCCTGCAACTGTTAACCCTGGAAAACACATTATTTACTAATCTCAAGGCAGACAATTGGGTAAAATAATGAAGTAGAAAAAGAAGTACTGGAATTCACTCACCAAGATCCAAATTTAAATCCCATTGCAATGAAAAGATAGCTAGTGATTGACTGAGCGCTTGTTCTCAATATACAGAACTGTGCCTCTTTGCAACATGTGTGCATGTGTAACAGCATGTGAGCATGTCTGTGTAATATAGAAAGCATGTAAATCTCTTCAGTTTTAGTCATTCAGATTTTTTCCCCCTTAAATAATAATATTTTTTTCCCGTCAATACGATGTGGCCTGAGCATTCCCAATCTTTCCAAGCTGACTGTTTGGATTAGTGTTTATCAGATGACCATTTGACCTCCTTGTTAATTGTAGTTAATTGCATCCTGTTGTAACATTTTGAAATACGGAGGAGAGTTTATGGATCTACTGCAATGAGCTGAACACTGAAACAGCAACAAAATCCAGTGGCATGAGGTGCTGAGTAATCTCCTAATTAGCTCAGTAAGAGCTGTTCTTTGCTCAGTTGACTGCAAAATTAGATCCTTAAACTCCTCCTGTTCCATTTATGATCCTTCGTGTTTCTGAAAATAAAATCATACCACTTTGTCATGGATGTCTCTCAGAAATAAAGCTTGGAATTTTCTCTAAAGATATGAAGGAAGGACTGAAAGGCCTACAAACATCTTTGCAAGGACTGAAGTTCACATATGATGACATAAGAGATGAGCTTCTTTCTGCGGTTTTCCAAAACTTCATAGTTCCTTATGTTTCTTCCCTAGATTTGCTGGTTCCCATGAGCTTACTGAGAGTGGGATAATATTTGGTATGAGATTTTCTAAGAGTTGATGATTTATGAGAACATCTTAAGCTTTCATTAAAAAGGAGCACTTATCCCCTGTAGATGCAGAAAAAAAATAAAAATAAAAACAAATCAACATCAACAGAAATAAATGTAGTTCTTCAAAGAAGGCATCCTAATGGCTTAGAAAGCAACTTCAAACCCTTCCTATTTTATATTTTTTGTATAGCTGATGCCTTTTGAAGCACATTGGGTTGCCCATATTGCTTTTCTCCTCAATAAAGATGATATATATGTTTTCTCTGTTATTGTTCCACAACTCACTTGGCAACAAGTTTGCAAAAAAAGTTGGATTAAACTTGATTTCCTAACATGAAATATAAAAAAAAAGGAATAGGAACAATAAATTAAAAGGGAGGTAATTATATCACAACAACAACAAATCCCTACAAAGAAGGACTGGGATCCTGAGCATGATCAAGGGCCTGGAATATCTCCCCTATGAGGAAAGACTGAGAGAGCTGGGCCTGTTTAGCCTAAAGAAGAGAAGGCTGAGGAGGGGAGGTGATCAGTGTCTACAAATATCTCAAGGGAGGGAGCGAGAAGGATGAGGACAGCCTCTTTTCAGTGGTGGCCACCAATAAACCATGAACTGAAACATCTAAAGCTTCACGGAAACTTGAGGGAAAACTTCTTGACAGTGAGGGGTGACAGAGAACTAGAACAGGGAGGTTGTGGAGTCTCCTCTGGAGATCTTCCAAACCTGCTTGGATGCAATCCTGTGCCACATACTCTAGGTGACCCTGTGTATATGCAAAGGGATTGATGATCTCTAAAGATCCTTTCCAACCTTAAAGATTATATAATTTTGTATTTTTATTTTGTATATAAACCTATATAGATATATATATGTAAAAATATCCTTTTCTTATGTAAATCTCATGTCCCCGGATATCAGAAGAGCAGTGCTGATGAATACCAACTGACAGTCTAGCCCAGGATGAGAAATGCAGGATGGTAAAAAAGATCATTAATTTTGTTTTATCGATGCAGATAATGAGACTCACTGGAGGATGAAAGCGACATGAAGAATTAAGTAGGTCTATGGCAATAAAACACCTACAATTATGATATCACTATAAAAAGTCATATTTTAGATAGAAAAGACAAAGTACTTGTCCATATGCTGTAAGACTCTAGTCTGATATAGTGCTGCCTGTGAATATCATTGTAAAGTTAACGTTGTTGCAGGAGCTTGAAATCTGTGCTGTCTTTGAGGTAGCAAAGAGTAAATCTACAGTTTAAACTATACACAGTTGTATTTACATAGCTATGTATGTTGATTTAGATTATAAGCATCTCTCCCCCAGCCCATCCAAAGTAATAGGAATTTGCCTACTTTGAGGGATCACCACTCATTTTTGTGTTGCTTAGAGCTAATCTGAGGTCCTCAGTGGCACAAATATTTTTTTAGAAAGACTGTTTTTTTTCCTTGATAATAGTGGATGGATAGTAGCACATGGATAATAGTGGGTGGTCAGCACAGAGGACTTTTAATTTGCTATCCATTAGTGAGTTTCTGCACTGAAAAAGAGACTAAAACATTTGTTAACCTGGGTAAGATTTGATTAAGCATCCTCACAGGAAAAGAAGATCTAAGTGTTTGTTGCTTCCTAGTGATGGGACTCATTTAGTGTGGGATTATTTATGGGTGAAATATCCTCTCCTTGTGATGAATAAATTCTGATCAGAATCCAGGATACCAGAGCTGCAGAGGAGAGAGCCTGAATCAGTATAACAAGCTGTTAAAATCACAGCCAGCTCCCAGCCCGGCTGTTAAAACCTGCCTCCTGGAAGTGCCCGTGTTCACCAGGACTGCCCGCTGCCCTGGCCCTGCTTCTTGGGCTCGGGGAGGGCCCCGCGTTCCTGCCCTGCCTCTGCCTCAGCTCTGCTCTCCTTCCCCAGCGCTCAGGATTACCCAGGGATGTGATGTGGTAGGTTATTGACCCACAGCAAGTATGCATAGTGCATGCCTTCCAAAGAAGGGCTAAAAATGCAGATGTAAAAATACATCTTTGTATTATTGTATTATTAATCATTAAGTAAAAGTTGTATTATCATACAAGTAATTATTGTATTATTATTATTATATCGCCAAATTTTTAGTTTTTAAGGTGATGATTTAGTTGATGCAACAATTAGCCTAGTTTATGCATGTGCATACAAACTCTCATTAAGTGGAACTATACTGCCGTTTCAAAAAGGAATGTGGCCTTAGATCAGTTATTTTTTTGTGAATGTGTTTATTTAATATTCTATATAAAGTACAGTATATCAAAATAACTTTTAAATTATTGAATATTGTAAGAATTTTTCGGATTTCTGAATGAGATATTCTAGAGGTTTTTCCCATGATGGTAACAGCTGAATTGATTTTATTGAGTATTTGATCTGTGTTTGGGACATTTGGAAAAGAAAATATAGCAGGGTAATAGTAATTGCCTACTCAGTCTCAGGCTCCTGAAAGATATGTTGTAGTCTGGAACAGCTTCCACAATTCAGTCAAATACATTTTATTGAAATCTGTACTTATAAATCTGAAGTAAGTGTAGCATGGGTAATATTAAAATAATCTAATATGACTATAAGGTAAATAGAAAACAGTGCATCCTCAGCCGTATACAGCTGGATATGTGGAAACAACTTCTATAGAAGATTTTCAAACAAATTCTACTGTGGGAAATGGATGGAGATTATTAGACAATATGGTAAACAGTAGAGTAACTTGCTGCCATTTGGTGGGAGTGAGTAGAGGGTTAATGTGAGAAGGAGCTAAGATGTGGGAAGATAGAATGTTCTTTAATGTTTAACTTCTACTCCCTTGTCAGTTGCCCCGTGATGATATATGCCCTTTCACCCTTCTCAGAAGTTACGTTCCATCTGTATACTTTTACAGTGTCAAAACAGTTATAACTTACACCTATTTTCTGACCATTGAATCCCAGAGGTATAACTTTTGTTCCTATTCAGTTGCAGTTGAACCCAAGAGAGATTTTGTTTTATCTGTCATTTGTTAACCTTGAGGTTGTGTTGATCTGACATCCTGACTTTCACACGTAGTCAGAAACCCAGGAATTAATGTTAGTTTTCTTTGTGACAATTTGTGATTGGAGAAAAAATGAAATATCTGAAAAAAAGGGAGACTATTGACAGACAGCATCAAAATGTACCAGGTATGTCAAAATTAAGCAGACAGCAGCAAAAATGCAAATTAATAGCTTCATTCATGAGGTGTAAGGATTAACTAATTAGCCCACAGCTACCTTGTATAGCATATGAATAGACTCTAGTCTATTCAAGTGAATTTTTTTTGTCATTGATGAAATTGACTAAGAGGAAAAATCTACTCACTTCATGGACAATTTAGTGTTTCAGACTAATTTTAGTTTCCAAATGTATATTTCTAACTGATAAGAAGATCTAATTAACAACAATATTAAGGGCCTACAATTTTCTTGACTTTCCTGATCTTTCTTAAATAATGTAAAAATAAAGTACTTGAGTTAGATTCCTGAGTATTCTAATTCATGTTTGTGAAATATGAGTTATTGGGTTACTTTTCATCTATGGAAGATAAAGAATTATCACTAATTTGGAAAAAAATGTCCACGTTATGTATTGTCATGGTTTTAATTGTGTTTTCCTTGTTCACTCTTGCAGTCTTGTTGCAGTTAATACTTTTTTTTCACTGACTTTGTCTTGTCTTGAATAACTTTGTGATACATACATTTCAGTAATTCTATGTAATCATAGAAGTGATAGTCTATACTAAGTCTGTATTCAATAAACAAAAGATGATTTTTCATATATTGAAACTGCCAGTAACTACATAGTATTTCACCAGACATTTTTAAAGCTGTCTCTAATTTAGCTGAACAGAATAGCCAGATATTTATGTCAGTAACTGACAGAAAAAAGTTCAAGACTTTTTAGTGAAATAACTCTGAACTTTCAGCAGTAGAGCTTGCTTAAAATATCAGCCACCATGCGCTGTGTTTTAATAAAATAGAAATGTAAAAGCCATTTAAATCACTCATTCAGAACCACATTTGTAAATCTATAATTATTTTAATATTAATGCAGAACAGCTCAAATGTACAATACTGCAATAGAGCAGCTTTTAAGAAACTGAAATATTGCAATATCTTAATATGTGTTGATCTATTTTGATTAGAGAGAAGTTCGTCAAATACCTAATTTCAGAAAGTAAATTCTGAACATGCTTATGACATCACAGAATCTTACACAATATATTTTCTTGCAGAAAGAAGGTGATAATGATGCCATCTCTCTGAACACCTTTCACTATTCAATGCCAGGGAGGAAAGAGTGATGGGGCTTTAGCTTCCTTTCCAGCCTAGGGACAGATGTGGGGAGGGAAAGTCTATATCATTCATTTTCCCCTACAACTGACTACTGTTGTAACCCGCTCTGCTTTTGAAAATGTGTTTCAATGCAGAAAAACTTGCAGAAGTAAAAACAATGCAGAAGACTTGATACAAGAAGGAGAATAAGTTAGCATATCACTCTGAAGCTTTGGGACACTCAACTGAGTATTGATTATTCAATAAATACCAGATGAATAAAAATTCAATTGTGGGAACTGAAACTTATTTGTTCTTATTTTGATCCCAGCTCTTCATTTACGGTGTGGAGTGGCACAGGATGTCCCTCTACCAGGCTACTCAATATCCTGGCACTTGAGATATAGTCATAAAAAGTAGCTGATACAGATTGAAATTCTCTTTGGCCAGGAAAGGACTATCTCCTATTTATGGTCTCTGGGATTCCAGCTGACTTGAGAGGAAGTGCAGATACATTCGTCTGTTCTTCTTACTGGCTGTCTCTAGATGTCTGATCCTTAGCTAACAAAAGTGTCTCTCTGTTGACCGTATCAGGCAGATACTTCTTGTGTCCAAAACATTCTTATGAGGACAGGTGATGATCTTTATGAATCACAGTGTTTAACTTGAAATAGACTTTCGGCATCCTGATGTTAGTAAAACTCTGAGGCTAGTCTTTACATTCTCTGGTTTGGGGTTTTTTTGATTAATAATCACTTCTGTAAAATACTTTTTACAAAAATTTTACTTCAAAAAGTATTTTAAAACACCTTTGGAAGAACTAGTTCATACTCAAAGGCCATTGGTGAAATACAAAGAGTGTCATTTACTTCAATGAGCCATTTAAACAGATTTAGTGTTTTCTAGGGCTTCTGGAGAACAAAAATGAAAGATGCACTTGTTGAACCAAGCTTTCTTTAAATTTCTAAAGTCAATGTGGGTTTGTTTTCTTCTGTGTTTATGTCTTTAGAAAATTACAATGCTTTAAAAATGCTTTTTGAAAATCTGTTATGTGGTTTCCTTAGCTATTTGTTCTGCAGAGTGTCAATGGCATTCGGCCTAAAGTGCTTCTTAATGACTCTCGCATACATTTCATTAAGATATTTTCATCTAGCAAAGTTTTTTTTAAGCTTTCTCTCACCCCCTGTATCACATCCTTTATGAAAACTACTCACTCTGTTGCCTTATTTTGAATGCGTTACCTCTTTAAATAGTCTACCATGGCGGGAGAGAATGGGACTCTATAATCTGAGTTTTGGAGAGAAATGCAAGAATGAAGTAAATAGCTATTTTATGTCTGTCTTTTCACAGTAGCACAATAGCTAATTCCTAGGGCCTCTGACCTTTTAGTGTCCTGCAACAGAGTGCTTGCATTAATCTGTTGCTTATCTGTCACCTACCACATTTGATATTTCCAGCCTCTGCTTTCAATTATCAGTCATTAGAGGCAGCACTGAGTAATTTCAGGAGAAAATGCCCAGAACCTTTGACCTGCTTCTGTCAGATAACCACAAGTGGTCACTGTAGATAAACTATCATTTCATTATATTCAAGATGTAAACGAGTGTCGTTTGTAGTGTATCAGCTTACTGTAACCTTTATCACCTTGAAGTGATTAAAACTGCCTGGTTTACTTAGTGCTTATGCAAAGAATTCAGAGTCAAACAGTGAAATTCAGTGAGATTAGTGTAAATGGCCCCTGACAGTCACATGGTCTGCAAGCCCCCTGGTTTTATCTTGATATGTACATTTAGTAGTTAAATAGTGTCATTAAGTGGGTTAGTGAAGCTTCATTATGTGCATTCAGTCAGGATCTCAGAATCTTGCACCGCAAATCAGCGTGTTACAACATAGATTTGATTTGGTCTTTAGTTTGATAAAGCAGCTTTCACCTTTCACCAGGACACAACATACCAGCCTCTTTGGTTGGTCAAAGGCAAAATACATGACTAGTTGCTAATGAAAGAACACCACTCATAAATTGTTGTGTAAAATAGTGTACTCACTATTTTACATAAGTGAGTATTTGTGATGTTTCCCTAAGCTACATTTTGCATGATATAACCAGAGTACTAAATATACTGATTTCAAGTGGTATTTTTAAGTTGATGCTAAGAATCCTGATTAATGAGAGCAAATGAACTTTCATCTAATCAGCCCTGATATTTTATTGGCACTGATACACTAGGCTAATTTTTAGCTAGAAAAATTATATTCCTCTGATAGTTTAAAATGTACTTGCCCAATTTTCTAGTCAACTGTTTGTTAGATGTTATGATCAAAACCAGAAATAGATGTATTTTGGCAGATGAAAAGAATAATGTTGGGATGACATGAGAACAATAGAGAAAAGTAAAATGAATGTAATTAAAAATCTTATTCTACATTTTACAGACTGTCACTGTTGAAAAGCTCTTACACATGAAATAAAGATATTGAGGCATAGTGCGCCACAGCAATTTGTGCTATTTCAGCAGAACAAAGGACCTGAGAGATAACCTGACTAAACATTCAGGGATTCATCCTTCAGTAATGTATAAGGGAGCTCCTTATACATTGTGTATTGGAGACTTGTGTATTATCCTCAGTATTTAAATATTTATTTTCATTAAATAATATTTCTCTTTCTTATGACTTAAACTTGTCATTGTAGTCATTAGACAATATTGCAACTTTCTTATTTGGAGGGCAGTCTGCCATATAAGGCAAAACTTTAGCCTGTCTGGATTTGTTTTTAGGTTTTGTACATTGGCCTACAGACATGTATAGTTTGACCTTCTCGCTTCATTGTGGATGGTGGGACTCGCTTGGACTCAGAGTCTTTCACAGTTTGGATTGACTGCTTGTTCATTTGTACAGCCTGTCATTACTCTGTAATCATAACCTACCTGTAAATTTTGTCCTAAAAAGTTTAGGCCTATATTGGAACATGGATAAACAATATCTGCATTAACTCTATTAATTAATTTTACACTCAACAGGAAATCACTATCTATATTCTTTCAGAAGTTTTCAGATCTGAAAGAACGTGATCAATGTTATCACAGCACACTGGAGATTTTTATGTCCAAACTCTAACCTATATGGACAGAATTACTCTTTCCTAACTAACATTATTCATTCAAATGTATTTGTAAGAAACTAGGCTAAAGAAATTCTGAAACCCAGATAAAAGCAAAACAACACATATTTACTGGTATTTAAAACCTTGGCATCTAATTCTGTAGTACTTGCTCATATTGTACAGTACATATTGTACAGGAACCCTTAAATGCTGGAAAATATTTGAATAAATATTAATCAAAGAGTATCAGAAGTGATTGCTGCTTAATTCTAATTTGAAGATATTTTACATATGAAGATTATCGTTGCTGTTCTGCTGTATTACTTTAAATTAGATCTTTATGCTAGAAAAAAAATGCTGACCACTCACTGCATTTGCATATGATAATCCTTGCCAGGTTCTCTCAGAAATGAAAATATTTACATGAATTAAAAAAATAAAAAGCAAACATGTCCCAAACCCCAAGTTTGATCTCTGTATCTATCTCCCACTTTAAAACCTAGCAATGCAGCTGCTAAATAGATGGTATCCTGTTTCTCTTCAGTAGCAGCCCATTCATTTTCAGATGCAGAACAGCCTGTTTATATGTTTCTGCCTCTTCTCTGCTTTACTTTTTCTATGTAGTGTAAGATGGCAACCCCATGGAAGCTTTATATGCATTTGAGCCAAGGAAATCTCACATTTAGCATACAATTATCCTTTTGTACAGAAAGTTCATTTTCACTGCAGTAAAGAGTGTTCTTACAGCCTATACATTTTATTTTCTGTGGTTCTTATGGCAACATAGATTTGCACATTTTAAAGAATTAAGATAATATCAGCAATGATGGATTGTATTTTTGAAAGCATGAAAAGGAAGTGTAGGACTAGATATAAGGTAGCTTAAGGACATCTCTGAGAATGAAAATACTTTTGTAACTAGATCTCAGCTCCATACTTCCATAACTATACCATTTTATGGCTCTCCCCAAACCTGGTTGTTTCTATTTTGCAATCCTCTACATGTATTACATTAATACACATACTTACATGTACAAGCACATATTATTTTGCATTCCTGTTTGTATTTTGTATCAATTTAAAATATGTGTGAATGTACATATAGATATGTGCATATAAATATGTGTATTGTAAATTGTAATATTTTATTACAGAATTTATGTTTGCAACATATTGTAATTTAGATGTGTACTTTTTCAGGCCTAACAGTGCTTTTCTCCCAGATCTACGGAGAATCAGTACTTAAGCCAAGTAGATGACAGGAGTTTAGTGGGCGCAGTACTGGATACAGTCATATGTGTTTAGCTCCTTATCTAAGCTGAAACTCGTGTATGGATGCTTTAGGCTTTGTCCATCCTTGGTGAACAAGAACACCTACATGATGAGGCCAATAGAAGAGCTCATGAGCAGCCACAGGACATGGAGCACTACCTCTGTGCTACTGAACTACTGTTCAGAGGCCAAAAACGTTGTACTCTGTGAGAATGAAAACTACAAATATACAAAATCCAAAATACTAATCCCATAAATTAGTCTGCAGTCAATATCTTGGCCTGTAGTTTTGCTTGTTATGTTAGACCAATTATTCTGTTAGAAAAGTCACTCCTAATTCTGCATCTGCACTGAGTGTCTTACTCCAAAACCCTGCAGGTCTGGCCCTTCTTTATAACCCTATGCAACCCAGAGCAAGCTGAAAGGCTTTCCCTTGGGAAAGGGTGGCAGCATCTGGAGTGCTGGAAGCTGCCGCTGCAGCGTCTTGGAGGAGCCTTCTGCAGGAACCTGGCTCCAGCACCATGCAGCTCTCCTCAACATGCCTTCCTCTTGCCAGAAGGACCCTCATGTCATGGCTTCACAACGTGCTGATTTATACCATGCAGCTGCTTCTTAAATGAGTGGGAGCTGTACTGCAGTTTAGCATCACTTCTGAATTTATTATGTTGAGTGGAAGCAATCGGCCTTCCTCCCCTCTGCCCACTTATTCCTGCAGCAGGATTTTCCAGATTTGACAACGTGCCTGACATTACTGCTGCTGCACTTATAACTGAACTCAACTCCTAAATCCTTTCACAGGTTTTAGTTTGCCCATATTTCTAGCTACTTTAACAACATGCCCTCTTTCAGCTTTTTTTTTATATTCTTTCCACTCCGACTTCTGGAATTTGTATAAAAGCCACTGAGAGTTTTTTCTTTTGAACTGAAGACACTTGGCTTGTGGAATTTCCTTTAACTGGAAGTATGTCTGGACTTGTGGTTTTATGATTTGCACAGTTTTGTATTGTTCTGTTTGTTTACTTCGAAGCCCAGGGAATGCTCCATTAATCATAGGAAATGTTCATTCATTCCACCTCTCTCACTTAAATTCAACTCTTTTTCGAACAGTTGAAAGAGACAAGGACTTCTCTCATCAACGAAGGCACTACAAGGAATTTCGATTTGACCTTACTCAAATCCCGCATGGAGAAGCAGTGACAGCAGCTGAATTCCGAATTTATAAAGATCGGAGCAACAGCCGATTTGGGAATGAAACTATTCAGATTAGCGTATATCAGATCATCAAGGAATACCCAAACAGGTATCTTATTTGTGTGCATGTGTTAGGTTTTAAATAATGTCTTATCAGATGATAACTGATTCATGGAGTTGGAAGGCGTTATTGCTGTCAGCATGGTTTTACATGGTACTAATTCCCAAACAACAACAGCAAATAACGGAGTGAGAATCAAACATCTTCAGTGCAATTTGTTCTAGTGTTATGGAAAGGTGCATATTGAATATCACTAAATGATTTGCAAGGACAACACTCTACTGCTGCAAGTGAAGAGGGGCAAGGATGAATTTCTCAGAGAAAGGTGGAATCCCATGCACAGTTTGGGGCTGGAATGGGGAAAAGCACTATTTGCTGACACAGAGGTACAATGAGCCAAGATTCATTTAGCTCCTTAAAGGCAGATAAATTATTCAGTTTTGTTTACTTTTGAAGGAGCATTGCTTTTGTGCAATGCTTTAATTTGTGCAATGGTTTAATATTTTATAGAATGTAATTAAACAGATAAAGTCATGCACTAACATTTGGATGATAAATGCACATTTATTACTAAAATATACCAAATTGAACATTAAAGCAAGTAAGACATTGCCTATGAACAAATCTCTAGTTATAAATTTTCAGAACACTCTATATCACATATTTCCAAGACAAATCTGAGTAAATGACCATATTAGACCTCCACAGCTGAAATTACCACTAAAAACTGTTAGGAATTCCATAGCACTTCTAAAAAAAAACCTTAGCTTTTGGTTTTGTGGCTGGAATGTTGAACATTTTGGAATATAATTGTTGCATGTCTTTTCTCAACAAAGTTAAAAATAGTTTTGAGACAAATAAAAACTCTCCCTCATACTGGAGCAGATAACGCATTTCCATTCTGGTTGTGTTTAACCAAAGCAAAGAAAATGGTAGCCTAAACCTGTCCCCAATCACCAGGGGCCTCTACAGGACAGAGGTTAAATCCACTTTCTGCTCACAATGACTTCAGCTTTTACATTTCAGGAGACAGCCTGAGCATATAAACATATAAAATTGCTGTGATATTTTTCTTTCTGGCCTAATAAACAGTAAGGTATTTTATATCAAGTAGAGCAGAACCAATAACAAGAGCGAATGAACTCATCCTTCCAGAATATCTTCTGCTTCTTGAGGGTCACAATGCAGAAATTGCTTTCCTCTATGTGTGCCTTGTAGAAGTGCTGTTGACATATATCCTCAAAAAACTTCTTGGAAGAAGGAAGGATGTAGTGAGGCAGGAGTCAATCTCTTCAGAATAACTACTGATAGAACAAGAGGAAATGGCCTCAAGTTGTGCAATGGGAGGTTCAGCTTGGATATTAGGGAAAGAATCTGCACAGAAAGAGTGCAAAAACACTGGAACAGGCTGCTCAGGGAAGTGACGGAGTCACAATCCATGGAAGTGTTCAAGAAATGTGTAGATAAGGTGCTCAGGGATGTGGTTTAGCAGGCATGGTATTGAAGGCCTTGTGGTTGGAGTAGATGATCTTGATGGTCTTTTCCAACATAGTGATTCTCTGATTCTAAAGAACAGGAGAGAAGAGAATGCATCTATTTAAAAGGCACAAGCCAAGGCTAGCATGATGTAAATTCTGTAAAAACCAAAGGTTGGTATTTTTTAGGAATTAGTTGGTAAGGTTAATTTTCTGAATCATTTAGCATTTTTCCCCCCCAGTGTTATCTTTTTTTTAAAAAAAAAAAAAAAACAGGAGAAAAGTGCTTGCTACTTGGAAACAAGGTCACTCCTTAATAGTATCTGGCCTTTAAAACTGACAATGGCCTCTATGCAATTAGCAATGGTGAACCAGCGAAGAATTCTACTGATTTCTTTCCATGTCCCATCAGCAAAGCACACTGATTACCATTTATAAACAAAAAAAGCCCCAAGTTGATACTGGAAAGGGGCATACACAACAGTATAGTTTCATCTATTTATTTTTTACCAATTTGCCTGAGGAAACTCCAGGCTTCTTAGTCTAATGGTCAAGTATTTACTTACTATTGGTGATCTTGCCATGGAGTAGAAGACCACAGGCTCTTTTCCCATATTTAAAACAAGGAACATTTTGCTCTTTTCCAAGTTGCTTCTTGATGCCGCTAGACATACAAGCTCCCAAGAATATTTTATCATTGGTGTTAGAAATAATATTACAGCTTTCGCTTTTGAGTTCAGACCTCATTAGCATTATTCTTGACTTGTTGCCTCAGTTTTGTCCTACTTATGTATATGAGATTTCAGAAGAAACTTTCTTAGAAGCTGCAGATGCTCCCAACTCCCTCCTAGTGTGATGCTATAGCAAAACCACTCATTTCAGTCCTGCTCTCAGGCTTTACACAGGGATTTTGAGTGTCTGCTAGACTTCTGCAATCTACCATGTGTTTCTGCTATGCTTGTAGACCATGGTCTACAGACCATGTAGACCATTGGTCTGCTTGTAGACCATTGGTCTGCTCTGCTAGACCAGTAGTGATCATGGGTTATGAATTTTGAGTTGGAGACTAAGGATTACTTATATTTTATATTTTCTGTGGCAGTCTCTGTGGCAGTATGGCCTCTTAAATGTGTACATTCGCTTGGAATTTGCAGAAAGGACAGTGTTTCAGATTGAAGTTTTCTATTTATTCTACAGAAATGTGTAATGTATGGCAAGGCAAACTTTCCTACATAATCCTGCCAATATACTCCTACCCTGATCTTTTCTCATGACAAAAGTAAAGTATTCTAACAGGCCAAATGCTTGCTCAAGATCTGATGGCAACTAACTACTGATTTATCTAAAGACCCAAGGATGCTTCCCACATTAAGAAATCCTCCAGAGGAGGAATGAGGTGAGAACGGAAGCATCATTATGGGGATGGCCTGTTGCATAGCAATGATGATTCTTTTCTGGTCTAAAACTTTGCTAAGTTTTAAGGAACAATAGGTGGTTTGTTCCATCTTTACTTTTTTAAGGGATCCAGGAGATCTGGAGCTCCTTAGACAGTCAGCCAATAGCCTCTCTGCTGAAATTCTTGACCATGGTAGCATTTCTGTTGTAGACTGGCCCTTTGAGACCAGTCTAAGGTCACTAAGCTTAAACAAGCCCCATAAACGTAAAACAATCAGCTGTATTCTGCTTGAACATGTTCACTATTGTATTTCAGGCTACTTATGACATAATCGTTTACTTTCTTATTATGTGTTGTAGGTTATTTTTGAATAGATTTAAAAAAAAAATAGAGCCAAATTTTGCAGCTGCTTTTCATTTTAAGTGTGAGAGTTTTTGCTTTTCTCAAAATGAAGGAGAATTTTGAAATTAAAAATGTCACAAAATAAGTTGCTAGATCTTAGTGAACAACACCAGTTTGTGGTGGAATAGTGATACTGGAGCTGTCACTACATTTATGATGAATTCTGAAGAAAAAGATTTTTTTTTCCTGGCAGTTATTTTCAATTTATGTAGTATGTTACATGGTTTAAATCACTAACATTCATTTAGAGAATTTATTTTCTATTCTTTTGCCTGTTCTTGAGAATCAGCCCTAGTTTTCTGTTTCTTATTTAGTATGTGGTTCATTAGTAATGGTAATAGTTGAGACTAATCTACTCATTTGAGTCTGTGTACCCATTGTTTCTGCTGCAGTACAGAATAATAAAGTCACATTAAGAAAGGATTCCGAGAAGAAATTTGTGCTTTATAAGTATTTCAGGGATGTATCCATTGGTAGTGACCACTTATTTTGGCATAAAGAACATAGTTCCTCTGAGACATTTTATTCAGTCAAAGCTTAATGTAGAGCTGAATGAATACATATAGAATATAATTATGTGTTCTCACAGAAAGTAAAATGTGCATTTTACAGTATAGCATTGCTATATTATAAATTTTTTATTCCAAACATCTATATAGTTTTCTTTAAATTTCCTCAATGATACAAGAAATATTAACAAATAGCTGTCTTAAAAACTGTCTCTTTCAGATAAAATCCTTTCAGTTTTAAAGTTCTGATAAAACTGCTTATTAGAGAAAAAAATGGCATTTAAGACTCCAGAGAGTACCATTTATGAGCTTGTGCTACGTTGTTAATTTGTTCAGCACTAGCATAGCAGGTCAGGCTTGTTAGAATTGTAGGAGTGTTTTTCATGTTAGCTCCAGAGGGAGAAGGTATATTTTCTCCTTGTGTGGTCATTAACTCAGTCCTGCTAGGATAATAGTTGCAAGATCCAGTTCAACAGAAGAAAAAAAAAAAGGAAAAGGTAGAATTAAAATTTTCATAGAAAAACTCAAATTTTCATAGAAAAAGAAAAGAACTATGAAATTTGATTTCTTTTTCATTTCTGTTTTCTTTAACCTGACATTTCAGATACTTCTCACACTAAAATAAACAAGAAAATTCTGTCAGTTCTTTTGCACTTAGTTTCGAGTGTTGAACAATCACAGTTTCAAGAGCTACATAATGATTTCTTTTTTTTTCTGTTCAAGACCTTTTAGATGCATTTAAAGTAGTTAATAAGTAATTACCAGTCAGGACACTATGATTAAGCAGCATTAGACTGCAATGACAAGACCACCTTAATTTTAACTTCATTTATTATACAGACATATATTACATGTCTTACTTTCTTGAGTGTATGTTCATGCTGTGTGTAAGGTAATGGTACCATTCCAAGGCTTGTATAAGCCAAGTCCGTCTTTAGTTGACGTGGACAGTCAAAATATAGAAAAAAATATTCTAGCCTACTAGTGTTTTGATTACAGAAAAGAAATTAGTTTCTATAGCTATAGATTTCATTTAAGGAAGGTAAAAGGTGAAAGCAATTTTTAATAATGCTTCATCGGAGGAGGGTAAAATGATTGTGAGAGTTAAATATCTTGTTTTTAGTTTGGTCATTGAATGACATTATTTGTAATATAGATGTGGGAAACTAATTGTGTCAGGAGATACAGAAACAGAGTAAAGAAAGGATCCATGTGACACATTTAGTAGCATAATTATACTAACTCCCTGAGTATTCCTTCTGAACTACTGGACAGTTTCATGAGAACAAATTTCAGAATATATCAGGAAACTGATGGTTGAAATGTATGTCATTGAATAGATATATAATTTCTACTTTGCTATATGCACTTATTTTCTGAAAATAAGTACTAATGTTAAACTGTCTAAACAGTCATATATTCATGTTTTGTCATGTGATACAGATGCTTTCATAGGTTATTAATAACAGATTTTTTTAGCAATGCTTGCCCTTTCAACTTTAGTTGATATTGTAATGTGATTTTGACTTTTTTAAAATCTTTCTTAGTGTACAGTTTATAAAAGTTTATCTTCCTGAGACATACTAAAGTTGAAAGACACATCTTTTATGAACAATCTTGACTTTTTATTTTGTGTGTGTGTTACAATAGGAAGCTAGATTTTTCAGATTTCTCAGAACCATAATTTTTGCTTGCTTAGACTCACTTCAGAAAGACCACTAAAGAGAAATACTTGTATTATACTTAACAACTGTATTAGTTATAGTGTATGCTGTACTCTGTCGTGATGAGGATCTGTCAAAGATTTATTCATTTGGACTTGAGGATGATATTTTCAGCAAGAAAACTAGGGATAAAAAATAATGATATTTGAGTGCCCTAATTCTCTATTTTCCTTACCTTAGGGATGCAGACTTGTTCCTGTTAGACACAAGAAAAGCTCAGGCTTCTGATGTGGGCTGGTTTGTATTTGACATTACCGCGACCAGCAATCACTGGGTCATTAATCCACAGAACAATCTGGGCTTGCAACTCTGTGCTGAAACAGGCGATGGTAAGAAAACTATAGATGATAATTTTGTTTATGCTCTCAGGGTCTGATTCTGGGCAGTGTGTATTTTAACTCCAAGGGATGATAATTCACTGAGAGTTCAGAAGAGAAGACAATTTTGCCCTGCTATAGCCATTGCCATTAAACCTTGAAATATTCTCAATTCTGTAGAATATGACAATTGTAAGAGTAAATTGATTCTTGTTAAATTAAACGAAATTTGAGATAAAAGCTCTTATAAAAAAATCAAGTTTCATTTTAAGGTTCTTCCACTGGTGACTGAATACATACATTCAGGAAACTCAAGCAGATTTGTGGGGTTTTTGTTTATCCAGTTTCTAAAGATGCTGAGCTAGAGCATGGAGAAAGCCATAAAGAAATCTTAGGACTGCTAAGAAATTACTTTATTACCTAGCAATGCTGCTAGAGAAATGTTAAGAAGAACAGTGTAATGTAGGAAATATTTTCTATTTTTTGAAAAAGCAATTAGATTTAAAAACTTTTTATCTTGAAATGGTCAAAAATTGAAATCTTGAAAATTTTCATTAGCTGAAAATTGGAAAGCAAATTATCAAATTAATCAAATTTATATTTTTTTAGTTTAAAATTAAACTAAATTTGTCATATTCATAAAAAAGTGAAAATGTATCTTGATGGAAAATAATATTTTTAGAAGAATTGCCTGTTACTTAGACTTCTTTAGAAACTAATAAAAGGAATGTGATATACTGTTTTCTTTGAGATGATTCATGTAATCCACACTATTTTACATGCAAACTTCTAGATTTAGTTCTTTCTTGTCAAAAAGCTTTTTATGTCAAAGGTCGGGAAATCAATGATGCCAGTTAATCTAAACCTTAGCTGACACAATGTTAATGAGTAGCAGAAGAAATCCTGATGTGAGGATTTATATATATATATAGATAGATAGATATAGATATATATATTTCTTGCTTGCTGTCTTCTGGCTATGTTTTCTCATTGTTTTTTATCTGAATTCTCCCTTGGGCTCCACCAGGCCGTGAACAAAACTATTTGGGCTTTTTCAGCAAGTGCTGGGGAATTACATAAAGATCGCCGTAGCCTCTGAGAAGCATCATGCTGAGAAAAGGTGCTTGTTGACTTCAGCCAGGGGGGTCATAACATCTCCGTTGCCATCCCAATAGAGTCATGCAAAAGGAAGACACTGCTATGGAGTGGACCACTGTCCATCAGTGGTCCCTCACCAGAGTGCAGACTACAGAGGAACCACTCCAATCCTTGCAGAGCTGAGTTCAGCTTCAGCCCTCACTGTTGTGGGGAGGTGATAACTCCGTCAGGCATCCAAATTAGGTGGGCTGGCATCCACTCAGTTTTCTGGCTCCAGTATAAACTCCGTCCTTGCCTTTTATTTTCCAGGAGGTTCAAATGGATGAATTCTCAAAAATTAAATAGCCATGAAAGGCATTCATTAAGAAACCCTGGAACTAGAAATAGTCAGAGCAATTTGTTGGTTCTAGCCTTGAGATTATATTGGTTCAGTAAACATCAGGAAAGTTTGTATGGGTAAAAGGAAACCTTTGGATTAATACACTGAATAAATTGTAAAAGAACTGCTTTATGTAAATATTTCCTCTGTCTTATTCCCAAGATCAGGAAGGTGATAGATAATTTTCTTCCATAAATTCCAAAGCCACAGACAGCTCTACTTTTTGCACTGCGCTTATTTGAATTTCTCTAGGTAGTTGCTCCGTGAGGAGGGAATTCCCTTCTTTTCTCAGTTCCTGTTCACTTTTCAGTTTATTCATAGAAGAGGAGTGCCATTTTAGGAACTATACTTTTCAAAACTATAATAAAGAGCTGTGCAGAGCTGTGCTGTTGCTACTTCAGCTTAGTATAAGTAAAATTATCCTTTCATGCTCTTACAATTTTGCTCTTAAGGCTTTGATTATTTTTATTGGGTTGTTATTTCTTCTGGAAGCTATTAGAAACACCAGCAGTTGAATGACATGTTTGTGTACAGATGGAACATGAAGTTTTATACATGAGTCAGTATGCAGTGGGTCCTGTTCATAGCACAGAGAACTCCACCCACCTTTCCTACAATAATTTTTCTCTGAAAGCTCAGGGATTAATTTAAGCCAATTGAAAAACCTTCAACTGACTTAAGTGAACTTTAAACTGTGCAACTCTGAAGGACATTTCTTCATGTCTTCAGCTGACCATTGAGCTGTGTGTACAAGACTGGTTCTGCCGCAGGACCCAATAGGATTTCTATAATAAGGTTCACACAAATCTATTGCAAAAAAATAGGATTCTGTTAAGCAATAGGGTTCACATTTGAGGTATTCAGATGCTGCTTTGGGCTCCTGGAATAAAAAGTCTGTAGGTGCACAGTTTTTTTTTTTTTTTTTTAATTTATTCATATAGCAGCTTTAAAATGGAGCACCATTAATTATTGAGACTCTGGAGTGCTCCTATACTGTTATCATTAGCATTAATAGTAATCTTTCTTATAGTTATACTTCAGTGAATTTTCAGGCACTTAGTTGTGTAGATATATTTCTTTGGTGAAGAAATTTTATTTCCCCGAAGATAGGAATTTTATTTTCCCTAAATATGACACATAAATAATAATGATGTCTATATGAGGAATAAAAACAATTTTGGAGCTATTTAATGCAACAGTTTGATAAAAACAAGTTTGGAATAAGTTCTGGTTGCTATAATTCTTATTTTCTCCCCTTTGAAAATGCTGCAAAAGTACAGAAGGTCACATGACATAGGAATGTGCTGTCTTTTTTTTCTCTAAGATAGTATTTGATATCAGATATATCGTTTTAGCATGAAATGTAGACTTTTTCTCTTAATAGGGCATTTTATTTTGAATAATAAAAAGAAAGGTTTGCATGACACATGTGGAAGCTGTCAACATATAATGCACTCTTTCCCTGGGGCTGTTGTAAATTACGGATCAAGTTTTTTTATTCTCATTTTTTAACAGCTCCTCAACATTCTGCTGCATCCTCCTTTGGCTGATTCCCTTCTTTTGACACCAAAACTCTTGATGGTCTTTAAAATGAGAGGTGATCATTTTCACACTGATGGAAGTAAGGGTGTTAGATGGACTGCAGCATAAAATCAGTGCAGATGCAGAAACAATTTGAGAAGCTCCATATGA
The DNA here is from genome assembly GCA_032353885.1 of Nothura maculosa. Classification (NCBI taxonomy): domain Eukaryota; kingdom Metazoa; phylum Chordata; class Aves; order Tinamiformes; family Tinamidae; genus Nothura; species Nothura maculosa. The sequence continues at coordinate 398,043 of JAUBOD010000078.1, forward strand.
CACTTTTTCTGTATGTATACCATATGTCTCGTAAGACTTAAAACATGTTCCAGTGAATCAGCACCTTGGTATTAACACTTAACGTTTTTATAATTGGAAGTTAGCAACAGTTCGCACATCATTTTAGCTGGAGGTGTATCCAAAGCTGCCAGAGTGCTCCTTTGGCTGTTTTTTTTTGTTCTTGCTGAAGAGAACCTGGTTTTGTTTACTCAAAATGGGAGAGAAAGAAAATATCTAAATCTGATGGTGCACACAATAAGATCTCAAACACACATATCCCAATATCATATCCTGGGTAGCCTGCAGTCTTTTCCTGGATCATTGTGGCTGTTAGTGATTTTCCTTCTGCCTGTGCATCCCAGGGGAAGAAACTGATGGCAACTTTGACAAGGCCAAGAGAATTAACGTGGTATCTATTGCCACATAGTTCTCAGAGACATTTTCTTAGAGCTTTCTTGCTGTTTGAAGTAGGCAGGAATCGTCTGTCACTTGACTCAAGTGTCTTTTTTTCTCCTTCAGCACAAAGGGAAACTTGAAAGAAATGAGTTTTCTGAACAAAGTGAAATTTGGGAAAGGCCAGAGCTCTCTCCATAATCTTTGGGGTCACTTCTACATGTGTCCCCAGGAAGGTGATTTAGCACTGTTTCTATATGCTGCGAGAGGGAATGTCAAATTCCTTCTTCAGTGATGGTGGTGAGACACTAAGAGATACAGTCTATCTCATTTCTGCCCTCTTTCTCTCAGCCTAGAGCTTTCAAGATCCCTTTCTCCTATTATATTTTGCATCACATCCACCACCTCCTTTAGAGTCTATATTGCAGATGGCTGGCTTGCCTCTGGCTCATTCTGCACTCTAACATTCTGCAGTAGAACCTTATTATTTTCAGTTAGTTGGTAATGGTGCTATGACCTTTCCTACTGTCCTTGCCCTCACCTTCACAGCACTGTTACAATTTTCCTTCTGAGGTCACCCCCAGTCAAACTGGACACCTAACTTACAAAAACAAGGTAGCTCTCAGCTACTCCAGAGCTGTTGAGTTCTTTCACTTAAGGTTCTTGGTGGAGCTCACATTTGCAAAACAAAGCATGAGAAGTGATAGTACCTTGATCAGTGTGGTTAGGGTGGGGGGGCTGGATTTAGGATATATGCATGTATATATATGTATGCATGTATTTTATATACATATATGGACTTTGGCAGGCAATAGCTCTGCCTAAGTTCTGCGCCATCTGGAAGCCATATAGCCATGTTAGCACAGCACTGAACCCGAGCTAATATATCCTGCCCCTCAGCAGGTTTTATTAGCTTGGGCTCAGGCACTGGCTAAGTACAGCTACATGAGTTCTGGTTCAGAGCTGACTTTGGCCAAAGTTATACTAGCAAATGAAGCATGCTCAGGAATACAGTGGGGCACTAGCCTCTACTGGCACGAAACAAGCCAGGAAGCTGGCGCTCTCGACTGCCAGAACAGGGTAGCTATATTCAACTTACCCACTGGGAGAGGTCTCTGCAGCACCAGATGCCAAGATGGGTTGAGAAAGCGTGGGAGAGTGGTACCTGGCCAGGGCCGAAGGCATGTGAGGAGCCTCCTTTTCTTCCATGAACAGCGTCAGTGATGTAGATGCAGTGCCTGGGAGCACTCCTGAGCAGGCTTTGATTTACTCAACTAGGTTGTGCTTGTTTCCAGCTGCGTCACAATGGAGTGAGCATTTTCATATATCTGCTTGTCAATGGCACCGTGAAAACACCCTTCGTTAGCAAGGTCAGCAAGCAACAGTGCCTGCTGGTGCATAATGGTCATTCTGTAAAGCCGAGCAGTTCTTACTCCTTGCCCTTCTTCCCAGACAAATGAAGGATGTGTCTGCTTCTAAGCACAGTATTTAGTAGCAATAATTGGCTTTTCTATTTAGTTTCATTTGAAAGGCTTTTATCCATTTAATTCTTCAATTCTCTGCTTTATAATCCTGCTGATGATATTTTAACTGTGCAGAAGAGGCCTAGGACTTCCCAAAACTATTCACTATTTGAGTACATTAAACTCAAGGATAAATTAAGTAATTAACAGACTGTATTTGTTTATAATTATATCTTTTTATTTAAGCATGCATGGTACTGCCCTATTATACAGTTTAGCATGGTTACTAACATTTTCACAAATGTTAGTAACATTTCACAAATGTGAAAATGTCCTTCAAGACCCTTATAAATACCAAAATTGGCTCAAAAAGCTATGCAAATTTAGCTCAACTGAACTGAATGAAAACAACAGAAGGAACAATTTAAAAAAAGCAAAATATGAATCTTTAGATTTGGCTAAAACTGAGAAACCTGGGAAATGTAGAATAGATATCCAAGACCACCCATTTTTTCAGAATTCCTTTAAGTCTTAAGGGAGCAGAAGAGTTTACAAAACACATGAAACATTTTTCAAAAGCTGTATATTACATCCATATAGATAGATGTGTTCACCAAAGAAAAAGTTTGCGAAACTGTATATGTAAGTTACACAACTGAAATAGGAGAAAATATCTTGGAGTGTTGTTGTTGCCTTATAGATAGATTCATCATATTTTTGTCATTTGGTTGAATAAATCTTCATTTAGTCTTTGATAAGCAAGTTCTACGTCAATTATTTTGTCTCTGTGACGTACCTTCTCTCTTTTGTTCTGTAAGTGCTCTTCTCTCAAGAGCATTGTTCAAGAATAAGAAATGACAGAAGTTTCTATATAATTCTGAAGTTACCTTGTAAGCTTTCAAACTCAGAGTTTCAGGAGAACGTTTTCCTCAAGGATTAGATGCTGTTGGACCCCACACACTCAGCATCTTTCTCCAAAATGCCTTTCCCAATTCTCATTTTGATTATTATTCCCCACAAGAAGGAAAATATAGATGTGTTATGAGATTATTTTTGGCAAACCAAAAAATGAATTCTCAACATAAATAGAATTTTAGTTCTACAAATATATGTAATTATTACCACAATTAACTACTGTGACCCAAAAGTACTAGTTAATCTGTAAAATGTGTTTTGTGGCTTGTTGAACACTTTTGCAAGTAAATAAGTGCTTGTTTTTCATAACAAAATGAGTGGTTTGCTGTAGTTCGATGACTCAGGACAAAATAATGGATCTTGGAATCACTCATTGTCCTGCATTGCCAGGGTACATCTGGCCAAGATGCAGAGTGGCTGAAAATTCTTGCAAAATTAGTGTCTGCTCAGTGCCTTACATAAAATATATGCTGCCTGGAAAGAAAGATCCAAGTCACAAATCTTACTGCTGTCATTGGTATTCATATGGGCAGTCTCCAAAAAAGTCATGATTCTGAATGTCATGAAAAACGAGGTGATGTCTCCAGGTCAGGATTGTGAGACACTCTGTTATACAAAGGTTGAAGAGCTTATGCATTTCCAGTTGGAGCAGCTGAGGGAAAAATGATTTTTTTAAGATGGAACTTGACTGGATCATTAAAGTAAATGTAAGATAGAGCTGCACGTGACAGCAGAAACCTAGGTGCAGTGACACAGCAACTAGCTCTAGAGTTATATTTCTGATTGCGAACTCTTTTCTGTGAGCATAAAAGGAGAACAAAATTCTCAGCACTTTTGGAATAGTATCTCTTTATAAGCTGAACTGCATAGTCATTTTCTAAGCAGTTATTCTTTAGTTATAAAAGGATAGAAGGTAAAAGGATAGATAATATTCATTCAGTTGAGTCAGTCAAACCAGCACTTTTGCAGAACCTTTTGTACTTACTGCTAAGGGCATTTTACTATCAAATGGAATAAAAGCCAAAAATAAGTTTAAATGCCAAGTCAAACAAATACATCTTGCCAAAGGCTCAAAATTATATGAATAAAGAGTAGAGGGTTCACCAGGTTTGGAACATAAGGCCTTATACAGACTTTAGTCTACAAATATATCTGTCAATATGGAAAAGAAACAATAAATTATTTGAGTGGGATTGAGAAGTACATGACAGCATGCAAGAAACACAAAGGCTCCGAATCATCCCTGTACAAAGTAACTCCATCTGTTTTGATTATTTATTTTGGTTAGGTGTGGGGGCGATTACAGTGGCTGGATTCAGCAGAGCGGGTGCACAGCTTGGACTGTGCTTCAGTGCTATGAACAATGTATAGATACCATGTGTGTTTACAGTCTGAAGAAAGATCTTTAAAATCTTCAGGATTAAAGATGTGATAGAAATATCAAACAATTTTTTCTGAATGCTTGGCCACAATCAGCTCTCGTCCGGAGGAGCAGCAGGGAGCTATGTGCTGCTGTTTTGTTTTCACCCGTTTCACGTGGGTGAAGCGCCGAAGGGACGATGCGGTCAAGCAGGTCAGCCTGAGTCACCCAGCTGCTTTTAGCAAATATTGCCCTAACACCACAGGATGGAACAACTGCATGCTGGAGAGATCTGATTTTTCACTTGACGCTGAAGCCAAGAGGAAAGCTCTCAAAATGCTTACTGAAAATATTAGGTTTTGGTCCATGGTCCCTTCCTGCCACAAAGGGCAATCTAGGTCAGACGGAGGATTCCCTTACTTTAGGTAGTTTGAAGTTCACCGTGCAGGACAGTTGTGGGCTCTCTATCATGATGAACATCGTGTATGGATGGAGCTGAGGGCAGGACCAAAGGCAAAGGGCATTCCCTGAGCCAGATACTGCAATACCTCTTGATCAGCGAGGAGCAAACTTGGACTTCTTTGATGAAGGAAATCTGCCCCTCTCTCTCTCTCTTTATTTTTTTTTCCTGAAGGATACTAGAAGTTCTGTAAATGCAAACTTTCTTTTGCACAGAAGCAACCTAAAATGAACACAGCGTATTGTTTTGAATTTCCAAACCAAACAGTTCAGAGCTTGTCCTCAGAAGAAATATAGCATCTCAAGGGAAGTGTATATTTTGATTGCTTCATCTTTTGAAAGCTACAGATAATCTACAGTATATGACAAACTGAGAGAGAGAAAAGTTTAATGATGAACCCACTGAAGCCAATAAAAGTTTTCCTGTTGACTTCACTGGAAGCAGATTTCAATGCTCAGACTATTCAGAAATCGAAAAAAAAAAAAAAAAAGAAAAAAAAAGTTTCCTAAAAACTTATGTTGGTAGCTTTTAAGATCAAGCAAATAAAGGAATAAAGTAATATAAACTGATTTTCTGTGTTTAAAAAGAGACCTGGGTTACAGGCTTAATTTTTTTATGGTATATCTCTATACCTTGAATAATGAAGTAAGCCTTAACTTATGGAATCTTAATAGCATCTATAGCTGAAGTCTAAAGGAAACCCAGAGGAAACTTAATAATATTAAAAGTTATTTTAAAGGGAGTTCACACTGGTTTGAAGGATATTTTGCTTCTCACACAATATCTACCATTGTAAATTCAGAGAACCTAGATTTAAATTCAGAGAACCTACACACATCTTTATAGCCTCAGTATATAAATCTAACAGTATTCTTAAAAAGTCCACTGGTAAGATATTAATCTTTTACAGATAAAATTAAAATTCTGAAAGTCATAGGAACAAAAAATAAAGAAAAATAATAAAAATATTCCCTCTAGAAATGAGGAGAAAATTGGAACTTTGTGGTAAGAGGTTAGTTTGTCCATAGTGCAATGAATAGAGAATAGTCTGTACAGTTTTTCATATCTGACTTGCTACAGAAATTTGAACATAGAGAAATTAATATTATTGAATTATTTAATAGAAACTTAAATAAATACATGAAAAGGAGAATTAAAGAAACACAAGATTAAAAAGCCATTTAAAATGAAATCAGAAGCTTCAACAAATATATTTTTTCCTTGCAGTCAAAAAAGTAATTATCAAAATTGTTCAGAATATGTTGCCAATTACTTTGCTCCATAGCTGCTAACTTTCTCAGTTCTTCTCCTGCCTTTGCTGAGCTCTCTGTCACTGGAAACATCTTAAACCAATTTAAAGTGCTACACCTGAATAAACATGTTGTAAAAGTGTTTATGTATTGAAGTGGGTCAGTTCAAGGTATGGTATTTGGCTGGAACTTCTAATTTCTCTTTTTACTGCAAAAGGGCTGCCAGAAGGAGGAAGTCTGAGCTGAATTAATACATTTGTTACAGTGGAAGTAGAATGGAAACTACATTAACCACAAATCAAACTGCCTCTTTCATTTATGCCAATGATAGAGTTTTTCTAAGAAATATAGACTCTGGCATTCAGCCACTGTAGGTTTGCGTTTGAAAAGGAAATCTATATGCTTGTTTCTCAAAGGTTTGCTCCTAGGATTATTTGCAAGTTCTTTTTCTTCTTTTTGGAGGATTGAGCTAGGGGCACTGTACATTCGTGAGGCAGATGCTTCTGGGTCATCCGTCTAACAGACTTTTCTGCGCTGGCTCCGGAGGCTCCCCATAGTGTATGGGGCTCACGGCACACGCAGTGTCTGTGCCCATACCTCCTGCTTAAAGGACCTCTGTGTCCCCCACCCAGCACAGCTGCACAGCTTCACATGACACTGTCTCATTTTCTGACGCTTGAAGGGCTCTGCATAATACGCGTACGCACAAAAGTGTTTACGCTGCCAAAATAAATTCTGTTCAGAGCAAGGGTTTATTTGCTAAAATGTCACTGATGCCATTTTGGTCACTCGTTTTGCTTTCTTTCCTTTTAGCGAAGTCTAGATTCTGTAATATAGTGAGGTTACCGCAGAGGCCTGACTGAACAAATATTTTAAAGAAATATGCACATCCCTTGGGAAAAGAACCAGAGTCAATAACGTATATTTTTCAAACTCTGTTAGAGATTTCTTTCAAACGACGGGATGCCTTCATACTTTTGCTAGTGAATGAACATGAGTTTGAGTAACACTGTACAATATTTATTTTTCAAAGCAGAAGTATATTTATTATCTATGCTTCCCTGCTACCGCTTTGCCTTTGGGGATATAAGGTTCCACATCTGACACCCTTACGATGCAAAGATTAGGTGACCACATTGCATTATTCTTTTGATAGCCTCTCAGCTTGAACGGGCCTCATTTATTTTTCGCTTCTAAAGATGTGTACATGAGATTGAATTAAAATCTCCATGTATCAAGTAAGATATGTAGCATATAGAGGCACAATTTTATGCTATGGCAGACTGCCTGTAAGGTTGTTGAAACTTTTGTAAATTGTTGGATTTTCTGTCTTCTCTGGGCTCTGTTCAACAAAGTTAGGCTATGATTCTTAATAATGTAAACTCAGAATTATGAGCAAAGTCCTTGCCAGGCTTCAGTCAGTGGCAGAATTCCCACCAGGGCTTCAGGAGGACCAGAAGTTCACCTTTGTGAATTTAACTTACGATTTCCATTACTTTACAGGTCGAAGTATCAATGTTAAATCTGCTGGCCTCGTTGGAAGACATGGGCCTCAGTCAAAGCAACCATTCATGGTTGCGTTCTTCAAGGCAAGTGAAGTGCTTTTCCGTTCTGTCCGGGCAGCCAACAATAAAAGGAAAAATCAGAACCGCAACAAGTCCAGTAGTCATCAGGAGTCTTCCAGGATGCCAAGTGTCGGGGGTAAGATGATGCCATGATTTACTAGCTTCTGTTTATGGGAGTCACAGGCAGCTGCTCAACTGTAGGGCAGTCACAGCTACTTAACAAGACCCTGCTCATGGATCCAACAGTCAGAAATACTGCAGTTTTAAGAAAAAGAAATTTATGTAAGTTTGAAGTGAGTCCTCTGGAGCAGGCAGTTTCACAAACTGTCTGCCATGTGTGACAAGGAGGTAGACAAGGAGTTGATGCCAGCTGCTTGCCTAGAAACCCTCAGTCAGGCATAGTGTTTGGACTCTGTTTAGCAGTTTTCCAGTTAAAGAACCTGAGATGTAAGACAGAAATGTGAATATTTAAAATGAGGAAGCTTAGTCAGTTTGTGAAGGTGTAAACAGTTTATGAGTTCAGACCAGCTGTCTCTTGGTATGAATACATGCTGTATCCCCGAACAAGACTGACTTGATCCCTTATTGACCGGAAAGGTACTTGCAATAAAGCATGGGGAAATGGTAGTTCCATTAGGAACACGGAATAAGTTTTGCTCAAATTCTTTCCTGAAAAAGCTCTTTTCAGTTAGGAGTATACTGTTACTTTCTATGTTCTCACTGGCAAACAAAATTTCTACCATTTGAAGACAGGATGCAAGGACCTCAAAATAAATCTTTCCAAAAACATGCCAGATTTAGTATCATAGTATCAAAAACTCAGGGTTGACACTACTCTTAAACTCAGTGGATGTTTATAAGCAAGCAAATTAGTATCTTGTTATGGAAAGAATTCAGTCTCACAGTAGAACTCCTCTGTTTGTGGAGAACCATTATAGGCATTATGCATTACTTAAATCTCACTCAAAACCTCAAAAATGGCATATTAGAGACCTCTCTAATGTAATACATAAGCCTTTCCCTGATCCTCTCCACATGGATGAATTTTAGCCACATATACAATTTCTTCTTGAGTTGCTTAAGAAATCATAGAAATAAGTTTCAAAGCATCTCTTTTAAATCTACTTATGATTTACTTGGTGATCTACGAGAATAAAATATCATTTTTAAGTTAAAAATGACTCGTAAAATAATAACAGAAAGAAAAAGAACTTTCAATCCACACCAAGAATTATTACCAGATTAGTAGTGAGTTCAGTTTTGTGTGTATAACATATAGGTAGAAAAAACACTGTGCTCTTTGCAGAAAACAGTTCATTTTTCTCCACTTTCTATTCAGGACCTGGAACATGCTTATTTGTAAGGTAGATGAATTGGAGAGGTGCACATGTTCCCTTTGAGGACCCTAGCTTTTTAAAAAGGCTCAGAATGTGATCCTTTATTTACAATTCTTATTTCACTGGTATTTTGGTGGTGAAGTTCCATGATATTCTGTACCACAAGCAGTTGTCTGCACAATTAAGTCAATATTGCAGGTGAGCAATCAAATTAATATGAAAAGATGGCTCAAATTGCAAAACTTAAACTTTTATTAAGAAAATCAAAAAACCTGCATGTTTTCTAATACAAGGCTTTTTAAAATGATTTATTATATATAAAATTATATTGACTAAACTTTCTCCTTTCATTAACTATTTTACTTATTCAGTAACCATAAGTGTATTTTCAGAAACAATATAGGTTAGAAGTGGCTAAGCATTCTGCAATTCATATAATAATATCTGTTAAGTTTTCTAGCTTAAATTGACCTTAAATTCATTGATTGTGATAAAGGAATTGAATATACTGTTTGTGTAATTCCAGTATGATAATTTGGTTCTGCAAAAATAGTTTCTTTTGTTTTACTGGTATGATAGGGTGTACTAATTTATTTATTTTTCTTAAAATATAGTCAGACATACTCTGTGTAACTGCCTTAATTCCAAAAAATACAATTCTCTGCTTCCAAAGTAATATTCTTTCTGCACAAAAATATCGTGCAAAGCAACAACAAAAACAAACAAAGCCCAACAAAAACCATAAAATCATGTTTTATACTTGCCAGAAAATGTCTACTAATTTGACAATTAAGTAATGGAAATTTAAAAAAAAAAAGAACTAAGTCTACCAATGGCTGTGTATTTTATTTCTTTGTCTACCTTTCAGGAAAGACGTTTTAAAATTTAAACATGCATCAAACAGAATTTGATAATTTTATTACTCTTTTTGTCAATGAATCTTGGCCCAGCTCATCAAATTATTTCAATATCTACTATTTGATTGCTGCTTCTGTTTCTTTTAAAAGTTAAATTAAAACCTGATAAAGTACCTTATTTTCTGATGAATGAGAAGCAGCACTATGATTTTTAAATCTATTGATTAATTCTTCACTTTGTTGATGATTTTAATGGTCACAGTGATGGGGTAGTTTCTTTTTGAATCACACATAAGGTGAAATTAACATTTTTGTTCATTTCATCTTCAATGTGATTTTAAAACTTTAAGGCAAAAAAATCTTACCCAGTTGCCTCTCAAAGACAACTATGTTTCATCTAGGTACCCTCTTTTATCTATAAAATACATTGAAGGCATTTAGGAAAACCAATACATTGAACGCATACCAAGATACAGCAGTATCTTAGGCTTTTAGGCAGTTTTAAGGTTGAGATGAAGACTCATATAAAATGAGGTATATACTGATGTCTACCTGTGTAGACAGCTACTGTGTAGACAGTAGGCAGCTACTGGGAATCTAAGGTTTAATTAAGATGTCACACAGATGTCTAGATTCACCTGAGATCTTCTAGTATTATTTCAGATGGATCTGCCACAGTTCCTGTGTCATATGTGTCACTAACCACATATCATTTTCTAATATCCTGAGGTTTATGAAGTGGTGATAGATGAACCTTCTGTAAACTGCATTCTGCATCTTGTCAAGCATGTCAACAATGTCTAGGTATCAGTTCAGCTAATTAGGTTGAGCTGGATTGCTACCCAATCTCCTTTGACTGCATTGCCTTACTTTTCATCAAATATTTTGGGATCTTAGACTTCTGTCATGTCTGTAGGCATTTACATGCAGATACCTAATTTTAAGTATCTCAGTTTCAAAGTTAATCCTATCTTTCTACCCTAAAAGGAAATGAGAGTTGAACAAATTAGTTAGGCCTGTGTGATTACAGCAGGAAAGCTGTACACAAGCTCCCTACTGCTTTAACCTTGGAAAACAAACAGCCTTAACTGTCCTAGCCCTGTCTTTACTTCAATAATTCCTTCTTTTTTTCTTTTTTTTCTCCTGTTACTTTGGTATTTTTTTTCTTTTTCTTTTGGATATCAAGGATAGGCTTTCCTGTATTCTCAGCAAATCAAAAAGGGTTGCTGGGCAGCTAGTTCTTCCCTTTCTTCTTTCCAGCATAGTATCACTGAGAGACATGTTTCTGAATTATTCATGAGGAATTATAACACAAACAAACATAGCACAGAGAAAATAAAATCTATATGTGTTAGTTGTTATTATAACAGCTGGGCAAATGTTGACAGATCTGGGGTCAGCATCCCTGTGTTGCTAAGAACTTCAAGAAAACATGACCTCATTGCAGTGCAAAAACACAGAAAACTAAACTTAGCATTTAGACCCCACCTGCCTGCTATGCACAGAGGACTGAAGTGTTTATTACTTACCTCAGTTCTGTTTTGGTCAAGCTGCAGATAAAAAGATAAATAACTAAACCAAATCAAAGCAAGACATCTTGTTCCCTAAAGTACATCACATAAAGCTTTATTCTTTTTTTCTTTTCTTTTTTTTTTTTTAACATTATCCTTTGGATAGAATTGCAATATAATTGGGCACTAATGCATATCCACTTTAAAATATTTAATATTGACTTCTACTAGGAAATGCAAAAACAAAGCTACTTATTTTTTGGTCAGATAAGATCATATTTTGTGATGTAATTTCTTGCCCTCTTTCCGCAGCCTTTTCTGATATATAAATGTTTGGACCCTTTTTGCAGTTCCTTAATAGCTCAGGAACTTTTAGTTAGTCATGATATCCTATGGTTTTGATTTTTCACAGAATAAGGATGTGGGCTTGACGAAGTTTGTGAAATTGGATCCTTGACATCAGCTGATATTATAAATATCACATTTGAAACTTATATGTAATATGTGTATTGTAATTTTGTATTACACACAATATATGCTCTATATGACAGATAGAATTTAAGGAATGAATATGAATTTGTGTAAATCTAACCTTCTTCATAGGTAGGTATGTGGGTGAAATGGTTTGCCGATAACATATCTTCACATAAAACACAGACTGTCACATCCAGTGTTCTGGTGTGATGTTGCTCATCCAATCCAGGTTAATCTATAATAAAATAATTCAGGGTATAAGATAATGAATATGTACAAAGTGTTGTTTTAATTATTTAGTATTCAATTCTTTTTTTCTTTAGTTCTAGAGACTTCTGGTGCTAAAACTTCTGAAAATACCATGAATGAGGAAAAACTTGAAAAAGATTAATCTTTAGCTTTCATCTCTTTTTCTAATTGGGTGCTATCTAAAACTGAGTTCTGACTTTCCTGACTTTCTCATCTGCACATCTTTCCCACATTTTTCAGTCATATTTTGCAAGATACTTGCAAAATGAAGTGCATTCTCTGTGACTGCATTAAAATTGCTTTTAATAACTGAAAGTCTTAATATTTACCTCCTACCAGCGTTCATGTTTTTCAAAATCAATAAACAGGTGCTTGTAGAAAGTGACTGATGAAACAGCTGAAGTACTTTTAACTTCAGGACCTTTATTAGCCTTTACCTTCTTGCTTCTAATGTATTTGTGGAACTTATTAGATTCTTATGGACAATTCAGAACAGTGGATGACAGTTCTTCTTTATATTAAAGGAATATAGATACTTGAAAAATCTTGATACAGGAGTCACATAGGGTTTGGATATATCTTTTGACCTTACATTGCCTGAGGTAATGGCAACTATGCCCTTAATGACTGCCACTGAGACTCAAATCATTAAAGATCAGAATTACACTGTAGAAAAAAAGTAGCATCCATAAAAAGAAATGAAATTTAGAAGCATTATGGCATGGTAAGACTAATTTCAGCACCAATCATGATATTATGACAAGTTATTTAGTAGTGCAAATGATTAGTTAAGCTCTAAAGGGAGCCATGTCTATGGTGTATCTTGACTTGTGTACAGTTTTTGATGCAATATTGAGAGATATTTTGTGTTATAGATGTATTTGTTAGAAAGTGCATACATTGCTGGTTAAAAAAATTCATATTCAAATAATATTTTGAAAATATTTTAGGTAGTTATTATTTCCAAATAATTTACCCCAAAAGTTAAATCTGAGCCAAGAAAATAATGCTTCAGTATACCTTGGGATGGGCTCTCAGTGGCCTCCTTTGATGGCCTTTGCCACTATTATCAAAGTTGTTACTTAGCTAACCAGAAAATACATGTCATGCAAACTTAATCCCTCTAATAGTGGAGGCATCATTTCCACTGTGTACACAAATGATATCATACTGACACCACTGATTTTGAATTTCCAAATTTACACAGAATTTAAGAGCTACCCTATGAATATGAATGTCAACCCTACAAGTGACAGTAAACATGTTCCTTTCTATCGTACTGCTTGTTCAGCTACAACAGCTTGGAAAAAACAGCTAAGTATTATCAGTTGTGGCAGTATTTCTAAATATATATTTTTTAATTATTTTCTTCCTATAGATTACAATACAAGCGAGCAAAAACAAGCATGCAAGAAACATGAACTTTATGTGAGTTTCCGAGACTTAGGATGGCAGGTATGGCTACAAATATCGTTTCCTATCAATTCTGAAAATGAAAATTTATTTTACTGTCTCTCATTTGTTATATTTAGCTATTTCCTCGTGGTATTTAATACATGAGAGAAAAATTGTGTGTTTTGCAAAGGCATGTTAAACTTTCAAGACCATCAGAACACAACTCAGAGCATGGTAATTCAAGGTTACCACAGAGAAAAGCACATATATTTTGTCACAAATGTCACAGAATCACAGAATGGTTGAGGTTGGAAGGGACCTCTAGAGATCATCTGGTCCTACCCCCCTGCTCAAGCAGGGACACCTAGAGTATGTATTGGGTGCTTTGAAGACCTGCAGAGGAGACTCCACAACCTCCCTGGACAGTCTTTTCCAGGGCTCTGTTACCCTCACAGTGAAGAAGTTCTTCCTCATATGGAGATAGAAATTCCTGTGTTTCAGTTTACCTTTATTCTATCAGTGGCCACCACTGAGAAGAGTTTTGCTCCTTCCTCCCTACATTGACCCTTCAGATACTTATACATATTGATCAGATCTCCTCTCAACCTTCTCCTCTCCAGGCTAAACAGGCCCAACTCACTTGGTCTTTCATCATAAGGTAGATCCAGTCCCTTAATGATCTTTGCTGCTCTTTGATGGACCCTCTCTAGAAGCTCCATGTCCTTCTTATACTGGGGAGCCCAGAACTGCACCCAATACTCTAGGTGTGGCCTCACCAGAGCTGAGGAGAAGGGCAGGATCCCCTCCCTCGACCTGCTGGCAACATTCCTCCTGATGCAGGCCAGGATCCCATTGGCTTTCTTGGGCACGAGGGCACGCTGCTGACTCATGGTTAGCTTGGTGTCAATCATCAGGACTCCCAGGTCCCTCTCTGCAGAGCTGCTCTCCACAGGTCAACCCCTAATCTGTAACCCCTGATGCCTTGGGTTATTCCTGCTGAGGCGCAGGACCCTACACTTGTCCTCGTTAAACCTCAGGAGTTTCCTCTCTGCAGAACTCTCTAGTCTATCCAGGGTCCTCTGAATGGCACCACAGTCCTCTGGAGTGTCAGCCACTCCACTTAGCTTGGTGGCAAACTTGCTCAGGGTGCCCTCTGTGCCCTCGTCCAAGTCGTTGATGATGAAGTTGAACAGCACTGGGCCGAGCACTGACCCCTGGGGGACATCACTGGCTACAGGCCTCCAACTGGACTCAGCCCCATTTATGACCACCCTCTGAGCCCTGCCAACCAGCCAGTTCTCAATCCACCTCACTCTGCACCTGTCCAGTCCACACTTCCAGGGTTTCCCTATGAGGATATTACGGGAGACGGTGTTGAAAGCCTTGCTGATGTCAAGGCAGCAATCATCCATGGCTCTCCCATCATCTATCCGACCAGTCATCCCATCATAGAAGGCTATCAGGTTTGTCAAACATGACTTTCCCTTTGTGATAAACAAGTTGTAAATCACAGAACAAGCTGTAAAAGAACAGGCTTATCACAAGTGTTGTAAGCTGTGAGTGTAAAATAGCACAAAGAAGCAGTGTCATACAGTATCATCACAAGATTAAAAAAAAAAAGCAGGAACTTGAGCATGCATAGAGCCCAGAAGAAAAGGTCAGCAAGGAAGAGTATATTCTTCCTATGTGGCCTGGCCACATGCTGTATGCTCTCTTTTTCTCATTAAGTATTCCCAACAGCTCCTTGCCCATCCACACAGCCCTCCTGTCCCTCTTATTTGACTTCTTTCTTGTAGGAATGCACCAATCCTGAGCTTGGAGATAGTGGTGATTGATTAAATATACTAGAAGAATTAGAAGAAGTTGGAGAAAATTAGAAGCTTCAGTTGGAGAACAAAATATATTTTGTACAAAATTTGATCAATGAAATTTAGGATGAAGTGAGATAAAAGGAAACTAATTTCATAGAATATGCACTTCGTTCTTACCCCTCTTCCCACCATAGCTCATTACCTTTGCCTGGTGAAGAAATTCAACAGCCTTTATATATGTGTAGTCTTTATTAAAATTTTAAAATATTTTCCGGGATGTGACCTTTTCCTATGCTGTCAGTAATGCTAGAAATAATCAAAATGCACCTTGCAGTGACAATTCTAGTAGGTAATCACTTGTAATCTTTTGTCTCATGCCGTAATAACATTAATAATATTGAATATACTGAGAAAATTTCAATTACATTTCAATTACATTTAAATTGCATTTCAATTACATTTAAAAAGTGCTCAGGAATTTCAGTTAGGTATGGTATATGTTTGGTAACTTTATCTTAATTTACATTTGAGTTTTGTAGGAACAAATAAAATACTTTATTTGACCAAAAAAAAATATCTTTACATCTCATACTATGGAGTTCATTTTGTCATTGGACAAGTTTTAGTTAGCTTTGTAAAGTTTTAAATTCTCTCTACTAAAGCAGTATAAATAAGTATGTTCAATTGTTTTTCTGTGTTAGGACTGGATTATTGCCCCGGAAGGCTATGCTGCGTTTTATTGTGACGGAGAGTGTTCGTTCCCACTGAATGCCCACATGAATGCAACGAACCATGCCATAGTGCAGACACTGGTATGCTACTGCCTAGATTATCCTTGTCTGTTTTGTAGTTGCAAGCATCTTGGCACAAGATCTGTCTTTCTCTTCCTCTCTGTTTGCTACTATTAGATTTTGATTATGTTTCTGTAAATGATAACCTATTTCAATGGGTTTGAGGATTACACTGCCATGCTTTGAGGATTACACTGAATAGTGTATGAGCAGTCCAGGGTGTATGATGGGTTTACTTTCCATCTCAAATACAATGGTACATGAAAAGACTATGACATTCTACTGAAGAATTTTGTAGTCATGAACCAAAGCAAGGGAGCCTCATTTCAGAGAGTTTCTCATAGCCCCATCATGTTAACATCTACGTGTTATACCTTCCAGAAATGTGGACACGTTGCTCTGTGGACCTCTGCCGTTAACTGCTGGCAGAGAAGCTCAAAATGTAGTGTAATTGGAAGCTGTTTAAGCAGATACATTAGCATGTGAGACACTAAGTTCAGTCATGCCTGGCTAACACAATTTCTAAACAAATGTGTTTGGATTTGTTGCTCTGCCTGGTACATGTAATAGGAGATCAGCAGCCAGCTTTCTGCTTCTGCCAGTTATTAGGCTAGTCTTTAGTATCAACTAGAGCAGCCAAAAGGTTATAACTGAGCTGTATCAGCTGGCAAGGCTCCCTCTACTCCCAAAATGCCTAGTTATGGTGCGGTAAGCACTGCTCTTCCAGAAGACAAGACACTCAGGACATGCTGAAGTGTTATGCTTTGAGTCTGATATCTAGTCTTAATTTTCCACTTATGTCAGCTAAATAATTGCCTCTTGATGGCATTAATATTGACAGATTAAGAAACAGAAGGATGAGAGTTGGAAGATAATGCTTGCCATTTCAAGATAGGAAATACTTGCCAATCCTAATTAGTTTCTAGAAAGGTCAAGGTATTCGACTGACTAGAGTAACATGGGTTTAAGAATCTCTCTGATTTCAGTTGGTGATCAAGAAGGTATCCTGACTACCAGATTATGTTCATGAATCTCTTTCTGGATGATGATCTTTTTCTTTGCTTTTGGCCACAAAACCCAGAGAAACCTGCTCAACTTCAGAAGCTGGTGCACCTATTACTCTCCTGGGTAAAAATAAACACCTCCCACTTGCTCAAGCAAAGAAACTTGTTTTTTTCTTGATCCTTTCTAACAGAAAGCAGATTTTGCCTGTGAAAATTGCTAAGTATTCCTATATGACAGGGAGATTTTAAAAAAACTACATAGTCTGAGACCTTTTTCTTTCCTTTTCCTTTCAATTTTTTTGTTTATGCACCTTCCACAATTAATTCCACTACTGCAATATTTTATTCCTTTAGCCCAAAATTCAAGTCAGCAAGATTCACAAAAAGAAGGGAAAAAGTCAAAGGCTGGGAATAAACAGAAGGACTGTGGTAAGGGGTTCAGGTGCAGGGGAAAAGCCAATCCTAGTCAGGTAGGAATATAGTAATGTGTCCGTGAGATGATGAACAGCACATATCCAGCCATGAAATGAAAAGAAATGTCAGCAAAGCAATAGTTTAGCATTATGTAAACATTGCCCAGAAAAGTTGCCAATACCAATGAGATCCCTAGGCTAAAGTTCTTCCTACAGTTATGGACTTTAAAATGAAAAGCCCCTCACTGCTATTTTCACTTCTGCATCTACCTTTTCCAAAAATCATGAATTTCCCATGGTTAAAAAATTTCTGCATAATGTATTTTTTTTTAATTGGATACTTACATTTTCCCTCCTTTTATTGGCCTTTTTGGAATTGTGCGTCTCCCTCTGCATGTCCTGTTCATGCATTCAGCTATGCAGCCAAAAAATCATGAGGCTAATTAAATTTTAACTGCACATAAATTAGATGAGATAACAGTAGTTGAATGCTTTC
>JAUBOD010000078.1:415886-468488 GCA_032353885.1 Nothura maculosa
TAGTTTAGCATTATGTAAACATTGCCCAGAAAAGTTGCCAATACCAATGAGATCCCTAGGCTAAAGTTCTTCCTACAATTATGGACTTTAAAATGAAAAGCCCCTCACTGCTATTTTCACTTGTGCATCTACCTTTTCCAAAAATCATGAATTTCCCATGGTTACAAAATTTCTGCATAATGTATTTTTTTTAAATTGGATACTTACATTTTCCCTCCTTTTATTGGCCTTTTTGGAATTGTGCGTCTCCCTCTGCATGTCCTGTTTATGCATTCAGCTACGCAGCCAAAAAATCATGAGGCTAATTAAATTTTAACTGCACATAAATTAGATGAGATAACAGTAGTTGAATGCTTTCTGGTTTAAATTATATAAAATTCAGATTTACACAAGGTGTGCACATGGGGATGGCTTGGGAAACAATTATTCATACACCCCACCCTAATCCAAATGTAATCACGTTCCAGCCATACTGATTACACCATGCTGAAAAAGCCCACTCTTCGGGTTGGGAAGTGATTGTTCCTTGGTACCCCTCCAAACTTGCCTGACTCATTTTTTTTTCTTTTGTAACAAACACAGGAGAAATGTTGGGCCAGTACCTCCCTCTTCTTTTTGTTCTGCAAGAGGAATGATACTAAACTTAGATAGAACACATAGATGCATATAAATGCATGAAGATGCATATAAATGCAAGATAGATCATGTTTAAATGAGTTAATATCCTTTTCTTCTCCTCTCTCTCTTCCATGAGCCTTGGAAAAAGTATTAAGGTGGCCTTGACCGCTTGGTTATTGCTGTTAGCAGATTAGCAGGCAGCCTCGGGCTGACTTGCAAGCTTTTGAAGTTCTCACCTTAATAAAGATAGTATCTAAAAGCATGTTCATGTAACTCAGTGGAAAAAAGGCAGCTCAGAGAGAGAGAAAGACTCAGTGGCCCATTTCAAAAGCTTGTGGCTGGTGAGAGTTTTCCAGACTGTTTTTCTGCTGAAAAAAGACCAGCATGTCTAATACATTCACAGAGCTGTGAAGCTCCTAGCTAGAGAGGAAGAGGCTAGTGGAACCAGAAGTTATGGCAGGGTAAACATCTGCTTAGGCAAGACACAATCATTCTTCAGTGCTTTGCTGTTCATTTGTTAAACTGTTTTTAAATGTGTGTCTAAACCCTTACTAAACTGCTACTTCAGGATTTATTATTGCTCATTTCAAAAGACCTTCTCATGGTAACAGTTATGTAAAAATCGTTTCCTGATAGACTGTTCTCTCTTGTCTGGCAAAGACTCTGGGTTTATATCACTGCAAGACAGATGGCTATAACAGATTTACAAAGACTTACAATACAAAGGAAAGCTATTACTGCTGAAGTCTTCATCCATGCCTTAATAATCTTTTGCCCTCTCTATTACAACTCCCTCCTTTCTGGCCTCCCCACTTTCCAAGTCTTCAGCATGTGTAGAATATTACATCCAACTTTAAAGTACAAAGACCGTGCATTTCCCCCATTTTCAGATATTTCCACTAGATCTTGTTCATTCTGGGATGCTGTTCAAAACTGTTTTCTTTCTCAATAAACTTCCTTTGATATATTCCAGCCTAGTGTACAGAAAGCCTTCTCTGTCTCAAGCCCTTCCCCAAACCTTCTCTCCAGCTGGCACTCACCTTGTGAATTGATTTTGACTTCAGTAGAATTGGATCCATAAATCCCTAGATAAGACCTTAAAAATACACTGATGTCTGCAAACCCACATCTTACTGTTTGACAGGCTGAGACTAGTGTTTCAGAATGAGCCTTTGTTGTTCTGAAAAGCTCTGTCTCCCTTCATGCTGAGAAGACTCTTGCTCAGGGAAGTATTTTAGCACATGCGCAAGTCCCATTGAGTCCAGGGTCCTGAGTGCTGGCTTCATGTTAAGTGCTGTTCTGAACAAAGATGGTACTAACCATATGTTTAAGTATTTTCCTAAAGAGTAACATAACTCTGATGCTTTCCTAAATTTCATCTGAAAACCGCTTTTCTATCTTGGCTGCTCCTCCTAATTTATCTCTCCATCTGCTATTGTGTAAGTCTGGCCATACGTTGAAATCAGTGGAAAGCTCACAAAGTAAGGTGGGATTTAAAGCTGCTAACTGAAGAAAATGTGTAACCACAGGACCCTTTGAATTCTGTAGCCATGTTTTGCACTGACCTAATCCATGTACTGCTCTATTTGATATATGAGCAATGTATTTATCTGTCTTTCAGGTTCATTTGATGTTCCCTGATCATGTACCAAAGCCATGCTGTGCACCAACAAAACTGAATGCAATCTCCGTGCTCTACTTTGATGACAGTTCCAATGTTATTCTAAAAAAATACAGGAATATGGTAGTGCGTTCATGTGGTTGCCACTAGAACAAAAAAATAGTAATCTAAAGCAGAGGGTTTTATTCAGAATTGTAATAAAGTCAAGTTATGAGCCTTGCTGATGAAAAGGCAACCTTAAATTTATTCCATTTCATGTCATCTCTCATTTAAATGTACAGTATAATGTATATAGTAGCTTTTATTTATTTAAAAGTATATAGTTTCCTTTGTATGAACAAAATTTCAAAACCATTTATTTTATGGATCACCTTACTATGCAGTAGAACTTCAAAAAGTGATTTTTTATTTGGACATACTGGAACCCCCTTCATTCCATTTCAATATTTTAAAGTGAAACCTTTGTATAGATTTTAAGTGAGAAACTCCAGTACTTATGTAACTGCTTTATATTGTTAAGGAAACTAAAATATGTTTGGTCATACGTTTGGTCATACTGTGCCAATGAAAACTGTGGTGGGATATTTATTTAGAAAAAGGCACAAAAAAAAAAAACTAAACAAGACTGCTTGGCTAAACATATTTTTTCTTTTAGAAGTTCTGCTCCATTAGAAAAAGTGAGATGTTGAACAGTTTTTAAGTAAATAAATAGTAGATAGAATATAGAAGTTAAAAGGTTGCACATAATTGTTTTAACTATTTTCTTTAACAAGATGAGTGTAACTGGAGGAGTATGTTATTTCTTGGCTTATGGGTTGTAGATTTTGCAAAAGACTCAAAGCTTCGGGAATTCTATGGAGACAGACTCCAGCCTTTATCTGTAACTTTTCCATGTTGACACTAAAAATTGAACTACAACATTCTTACCTCAAATCAGGTCAGTTTATTATCTATGGCAATACTGTGGTAAATATTTTTTAATAACAGAAAAAGGTAAAATCAAACAAACACAAAAGCCTTCTTCCCTTCCACTCCACATCCCACCAATATATTGGCTGAGTATCTATGGGTATCTATAATACTCAAATCACACAAAAGTCCAGAGTTTGGGAGGCTAGGTCCCACTTCCTAATGTGTTTTCTGGCTGTCCTGTCTAACCCAGGGTAACGTCTCTGGTGTTGCCTCTCCTTCGAAGAAAGTGTAAAAAAACACCCTTCACAAGGAACCATTGGGTAACAATTTGTAGCCTGTTTTAGGCTGCCTATTCTTTTCTATTTGTTAGAGATTGCGGGAATCATGAGGCATGAGATTTCACCTTATTTTCTATTAGCATTAACTTTTGCCACTTTGAAAATTCTCAAATCCACTCCAAATAAGTCTATGATTATTTTTTAAAATACCCCTAAATTCTTGGCCTCCCATAAACTCCTGTGGTGTGAAATGCAGTTTATTTCCAGATAGCAATCATTCTCACCACCACAACCATATGCTTGTTTTGGATTTACAAGATTTAATATCTCTGGAATCCCCTTTGTTTTAGTATTATGAAAACAGGAAAATATTTCCTGCTTTCTCTTTATTAGGTGGTTAATTATAGTATATGCTTTTATCATCAATTGCCTTGATTAAAAATGCTACAGTTAAACAGTTCTCAGAATATTGTTAAAAAGTGAATAGACCATTTCAAATTCTCCTATCAGAGAGAATCTATTCATTTAAACTATAACTTCAGTGATTATTTGAAGTATATTTCCGAAAAACTCAAAACTCATATTATAACAGATCGATAAGAACAATGTGTGTGTGTGTGTGTGTGTGTGTGTGTGTGTGTGTGTGTGTGTGTGTGTGTGTGTGTGTGTGTGTCTGGTCTTTTTTTCAAGAAACTAAGTTATTTTATCTTACTATTGGAATACTACCTTTTTTTTTTCTTTTCTATGCATGCACTCTTTTTTTTTTAATATTAACAATTCTGTGAGTCTCGTGAACTCTTTTCTCCTACTTTCCTCTTAATATTATGGTTCCATTTTATATTTCCATTTCTAAGTTATACTTGCTTTCCCTACATAACTATGTCTAGTTGCAGTTTGTTGTCAATGATGTGTTACTAAATATAAGGTCTCCTATTGAATTTCCACTTCAAAATACTTAAATAATGAAATTTAAATTTTATAGGGCAGTTTTCAAAAACTGCACTGTTTTGTGTATAAATCAGGTAGATGGATATTCTTTTCGAACTTGAGTTATTCTAAATAGAATTTGATGAAAACTAAATTCGGGGTACATTAAGTAATATATTTTTGAATAATGGTGTACCATTTTAAGAATAAGAAACTGAAGATTATTGTTATATTATTCTTTAAAATATGCTGTTGGAATATATTTCTATATTTTAAGACATAATAAACCTGTAATACTATTTTGTTGTGCTGTGATTTTGATCCTGAGCCACATTATAAAAGGAGGCCAGCTTCGTATATTCTTTGAAAGTCAAAAGCAGGAATTTGTCAATAATTTTGGATAGATCTTGCTGGGGTTTATTAATACAGAATTTTGCAAATGACTTTTGTCTTTTTACTTCTTAAACTGCAGCTAGTTGTACCATCTACATACAGTATTAAAGTCATGCCACTGTCTCCAAACTACTACCACTCTAGTATAAATACATTAAAAGAACAAAGGTTTTTTTTTAAAAAAAAAATTGATAAATAGTTAACTTGTCATTCCTGTCTTTGAAATGAAGGAATCTGACATCACAACCTCTGCATGCTCAGAAACGTATATATATTTCTCTATGTGTTTGATATAAACTTGTTCGGGTACTATTTTTATTCCTTTGCTATGTCCTATCCAAAATCTCTAATTCTATATATATGTATAAGTTAAGTAAATATATGATTATATAATATTGAATTCTATTTTGTTGTACTGTATATTTTATATATGATTACTAGCACCATTCTCCTACGTTATCATTTAGGACACATGACAAAACTTTGTTCTTTTCAAAGTTGTTAAAAGTTTCATTTATTCTAAACAACAGGAGTTTTCAGTTCAGTCCACTGATTACACTGTGCTACCAGTGACCCTCTCCATGGCTTTGCACTAATCGGCAAGTAGAAGTCAGAGTTCAAAAGTGAATAGTAATACAACAGCAATTAGTTTGTTTTCCTTTAAAAGTAAACAGTTCTCAGAGCATAATTTTAATACTTAAGAGAAGGTGAGGTCTGATAGAAACTTGGCACCTTTGCAAGTTTTCTTCTATGATAAATTATGATCCCACATAGCAACGTTTCCTTCAATCTGGTTGCTTGATGTGCATTTCTGCTCTATTAGGATGTCCATTTCTACAAAGTTTAAGGTGATCTCTGTCAGGTTTTTCTGAATTTGGCCAAAGGTTTTAAAAATTATTAATTAGGGAATTAATAACTAATAATTAATTGGGAGAAGCTCACTTAACAAGACACCCTTGTTACAATTGCATTAAGCTTGTTTTTGTTTGTTTGCTTGTTTTTGCTTTGTTTGGTTTTTAATACAAGTTCAAGGTAAAATTTCTATAAAACTGGCTGATAGGACACCACAAGATCACTACAAAACTCAATTAAAGATATCTCAGACAAACTAACATAGATGACAAATGATTGCCGCGTTCTGTTCATATATAATAAAAATGTTTATCCTAAACAATATATCCTTTTAACCCTATCACTCTTCCTTCTGCAATAGTTTCTTTGGATTTTTAAATAAATTTGCATTTATGTTGAGTAACTAGGTAGGTTATATAAAAGAACCATATGAGGAGTCGATATCCTTTATGGCTGCACAGGACTTTGCAGCTGTCTTTTTTTATATACTGGTATCTACAGAATTATGATGCAGTATGTAGTTTTCTTTTTATGATGAGATTCAAGTGTCAGACAATTTGGGACTTCATTTTACTAAGCACTACATACATGAGTGCTATGAATTACATCTATACTGTAGACACCTGAATTTAGACTTCCTGTAAGGTCAATAGAGAGAAACTGCACTTTTGGATTACAATTCACCTATTTCTCTCCAAAGATTATAAAGATTCCTCCAGACAACATTATGTGCTATAGGCCTTCGTGTCTGAGCATATGTAGCAAATGATGATCCCCGATAACTTTAAAATAATGTTATGCTGTTGTAAAAATTCTATTTGTTATCTTGATGTCAGACATTTCCATTTTGGTATACGACTTTCCATTTATTTTAAAGAATATCATTTATTTTAATGAAATTGCCTAGATGGCTTGCTGGGTATTCCTTCTGTTTCATTTTTTCATCACCTCCTTTTTTGAAACAACTTGATGATAAATTGACTTTGAAACAGAATGCTATCGAGATGGGTAAGACAAAAAAAAAAAAAAGGCATGTACTCATAAGAATCTGCACTGGTTATTCAAGAAACAAAGGAATCTAATAGCCAAGACTTTAAAATTGTGTTCCTTATATTCTGTGCTAACATTTCTGCTCACATATTCAGCTGTGCGTAGGGAGAATTTGACATGTGGTGCTTGAATGATGAACAAGCCACATGTGAGTTATATAGCATTATCTTTTACTATCTCATCTGCAGTCACAGGACTTGCAAACTGTGATTTACAATGTGTTACTGAATTCTTACTCACATGGCTTGAGCAAGAACTTGATTAAAAACAAAAGAAACCTACACTAAAAATTCCAAGGGAAAAAAAAAACAGCAAGAGTTGTTTTTTTGGTTTTCTTGCCATTTTAATTTCAATAAATCAATGCCAAAAGTGGTACATGAGGAATCGGGAATCTCTTGAGATTTAACTGTCTTTTGTATTCTGTTTTCCATATTTACAACACATGGCACAGATACTGCTTATGACTGCTGTATTTCCAATTAAATACTTTTTGCTCTGTTCTTGCATTTCTTTGCTTCCAGATGAGTACCATCAATTATTATTGTTAATATGAATTAAGATATATTCATTAAAGGTTTTCAGTGAGGACTAATGGTTTATGAAAAGATAAGTGCTATTATTATCATTGCTGCTTTACAGCAATGGTAACAGATACAGAAAGCTGGAGAGACTTAGGTGCCTAAGATAACAGAAAATGTCAATGCAAGAGAGACAACTTGATCTCTTAAATCCCAGGGCTCCAACTACTACTTCACATCATTTTTGAACTGATATATACATCTTAAGTTCCTGTCTCTCTTGGCTTTTGATGACTATAGGCACTCTTAGAGGTTTAGCTGGACCTAGACCTTATATTTGCCAGGTAGTTTTGCCAATTCAGAATTTTTTGCTGAAATCTGGGTAGTGACTGATAATAGTGAGAGATGTTCAGTGTGTAGACTGCAACTTTCCTATGTAGGAATGGTTATATTTTAATGTTACTCCTTTGGAAACAACCAGTATTTCCCTGAAGCAGATCTTGAAGCACCTTTTCAATGGTCTACATTAGTAGAATTGAGGTCAGTGATACACTCCTGACTTTTTATCCTCGCATTTTCTTCCTGCTCCCCGGAAAGTTTATCAATGAGTTAAGGCTGTTAATGTTTTTGTAGCTGGGAATCTCAGGGCAGATGTTGGCTTGAGATATGAAGACAAAATATTTCCTAGGGAACAGCTCTGTTGCAGGATTAACTTGAAGGAGAGGTATGGGAGCAGGATATCTGTATAATTTGCCCTGGTCTCCTCTGGGTCTACAACAGAAATGCAGGCAGAAACAATTGTAAAAATGAGAAAGGCTTTCAGTGAAATTTTGAGGAGAAAGTTTGACGGGGCTTTTTCTGTCTCTCAGAAGTCCTCCCATGAAAGAGAAATCCAGGCTCAAACCTGGAGGTACTACTCAACTGTATAAAGACTAAAAGTCAGACAAGATGTGGTGAAGAAACAGGGCACATACATCAAACTCCCTAAATTGATCTAATTGAAAAACAAAGCTTTCCATGCCTGATTATTTTCTTGATTGCTGAGACAACATGTATTAACTTGCCACAATAAAGTATGTTCCCCTTTATTTGGGCCAATTATATATCCACTACTGGGATTCATTTTCAAAATCAGTGTTTCTCCCTCAACCTCTGAAACAGCTCTTTTCAGCCTTCTCAGCATGTTATCTGTTTTATTATTCAAAACTAACAACTCCCACAGAGAATGTGCTTTCCTAGACTGTGCTGCAGGGATGGAACAAAGACAAGACCTGCCAAGTCAGTTACTCATTTAATTGTGATGTGAAACTAAGAGAAATTCATTTGTTTTCTCACTTTTTAAAATTTTTGCATGTATTTGGGAAGTTTCTTGGTTTATTCTCATTTTATAAAATCTGTGGATAAAGTTACGTAACTAACTGCATGGTGTTGTGTGAAAGCTTCCTCTGAATATTATTTGTTTCATTTAGCAAGAAACACAATAAATTGTATTTGGTCTCTTCTATAGTAGTTGGTAAAAATCACTAATGCCTTTTATGGAGACTAGCAGAATATTGAGCTAGCTTACATTTGCTGGTTTGTAATTAGCTTAGTCAAAATTAATGGGTTGTTAATTAGCATGATCTAAAATTTTTGCCTCGGGATGCCAGAATCAGAAGTTTATTCTCTAATACACTGATTTCAATATGAAATTCATCATAATTAACAATGGCCTTGAAATGAACATATTTCTGATTCTTTCTGTTTATCATTATTGTGCAGTGAGGTAATCAGAACAGAAAATAATTAACCACTTACTTTTCTTATTTATTCAGATTTATCTTCATAACAAAAATCCCATGCTTTATCCTTTCCTCTCACCTGTCCACCGTGAGAATCAGATGAAAGTCAGGATTTAAAGTTCTTCGGAGTCTGAAAAGAAAATAATGTTTCAGAATGGAATTGAAAGACGAAATTCCAAAATTTCTTTTGAGAGGTTAAAAAAAAAACCCTTATTACTGATCCGCAGAGCCCAAACAAGGGCAGGGAAGCAGGTTGCTTCCATACCTTATGGGAAGGCTTGGCAGCCTGGCTGGCAGGAGCTGTGCCTGTGGGGTGTCTCTGTAACTTGATGAGGAGCCAGGACTCCCAGGGACTGTGAGTTCCCAGATTCATGGAAAGGAGCCTGGAAGCTGCAGGGTTCCCTGCTCTGACACAATCCAGACAGCAGGGCTGTCCGGGAACTGTGCATCTTCATGCATCCAAGGCAGACACACAGGAGGAGCTTCTAATAGAGCAGTGCATGGAAAAGTCTGCTGAAAATGCCTGTATTTCATTAGGAAAGTGCTTTAAAGTATGTCTCTGTTTCAATAAATTGACTTTTTTTCTGACAGTTGAAGTTCTCGTGCTATTATTGGCTAAAATTTCTACTGATAATTTTGAGTGAAGTCTTATATTTTCCTGCTCACTTTTAGCACGAAAGGATTTGACCCCTATCTTCAATCACCTTACACCTCATTTCCACTGACCATCTTGCAAGATTTTACAATTCTAGTAGTTTTTCCCATAATATAAATGCAAACTACATTAGAAGCAATAGTGCTTGTCCTCATTTACTCTGAAATAGATGAGTAGCATCAAAAATGCTTTCTACAGTGTTTTGTTGCCAGACCTTTAGTCCTCTGAACCTTTGCCCTTAACTGACCTCTGCTGTTGAAAAAGCTGTAAGAAATGAGTCAAGTAATAATGGTCAATGCAAGAATCAGACTAGATCCTTGTATTACATTTATATATATACATGATATAATACACATCTATTACCTTTCAGTCTTTAACGGCAGGGCAGAGAGAGCAGCTTTGAGAGCTTCCAGATGTACACCTCATTAAAAGCCCTTGGTTTAACCATGTCTTATACAGCAAGGGTATATTTGAAATCAGGAGAGATGTCCTTTTCTATATGTAGCAATAGCTGTGTAAAATGCTTATATCCTAGCCCTGCTCCAGTGCTAGAGTAAATTAACATTTTCTATTGTTAAACAAAGCAGTTCATTTGAATGGTTCAAGCAATATCAGGTTAATTAAGCTGTTTATTCAAGCAAATCTTTGCATTTTTTTAAACTGAGTGTTTCACTACTGGTAATTACTAAATATGGTAACTTCCTTGGGGAGAGTGCTGAAGTACAGACAGGACTAGCAACCTCCTCCATTTCCTTATCTGGATCATGAAGGTGACACCTCAGTTTGATTTTCATTAAATATATTCTTTATTTTCCAGATATTAAAAATGATACTGTATTTTTCTACTAGCTAAGAGAAATCTGCCACATATTAGAACTCACTTCTCTTGTTCTTTGCTCAAAGGTTCTGCTTACCTCTTTAGCTTCTATGATTATCCAAAGCTTGCAGAAGGTATCTCACTCATCATTTCAATCACTACAATTAACTTCCCTGTGGGCAATTCCAATTTCATGCATTCCTAATCATCCTTTTGATATCTAGATAATTAACGTGTTCATTTATGTGCACCCAGATGTTTTGGTAATTACATTCTTGTCTGCTCATTTTCCCACCAACTCTCTTATTCAGTCATATTTTAATCTTTTTACACCACATACGCACATAAAAAAGATATTCTGTTTGTGGAAAATTAGTCAAGTTGCATTTAGTCTCTTAGAAATAGACAAGAACATGTTTCTAAGGCTATTCTATGTGACATAATCCAGTTCTGTGTACATGCTTGAGCTAATCCTGCTCCAGAGGTACTCCTCTGCAGTAACTCTATTACTGTGTAACTCTATTACTGCAGTAACTCTGTCACTGGCCAAGCTTTTTTCAGTGGTGGCCAGTGATAGGACAAGGGGTAATGGGTGTTAGCTGAAGCACAGGAGGTTCCACCTGCAGGTGAGGGGGAACTTCTTTACTGTGAGGGTGACAGAGCAGTGGAACAGGCTGCCCAGGGAGGTTGTGGAGTCTCCTTCTCTGGAGGTCTTCAAAATCCGCCTGGATGCTGCCCTGTGCCACCTGCTCTAGGTGCGCCTGCTGGAGCGGGAAGGTTGGACTAGACCTCTCTAGAGGTCCCTTCCAACCTTGAAGATTCTGTGATTCTATGATTCTATGAGTCTGTGAGGTAAACTGAGAAGATCTAAATGAATTTGCAAAGATCTATGAAAGACCATGTTTTAATTTTTTTGTTTTATTTTTCTGTGATGTGAATAATGCAAGCAAGCCAAAGCATAAAATGTAAGGGTCTTTCATTTCAGCAATTCTTTTTCTGTAATCACAGTGAGTCTGTGTTCAATAACATCCTGAGCTTCAATTCTCTTTGAAATCAAATTTTCATTAACAATTAGGTTTTCCTTTCTCTTGCATCTGTGTTGTATGCTTTGGTAAATGTTTAGTTTCTGCTGCCTTAGAAGTTCTATTATAATAGCACCATCTTCTGACTAACTTCCTTTTAAGAGTACTTTTGCCTGTTTTTATTTTTGGTTCATTGCATCTATGAGAATCCTAGTTTCGTAAAATCTCACAGCTTCAATGCTTCTTGCATTGCTTCAAAGATGTGGTAAAGTGGTTAATCCAATTAGATAATAAATAGCACAGTCATCTGTGCAGATCTGAGAATTCCTTACCCTTGGCAGGATATGCGCATACATTTTCAATGAAAACTCTGAGAGAAATAAATGAAAATAGAAAATATTCCACTGATAGTTTTGATGTTAGCTAAATTGTCTATGAATGGAAGCCACTGACAGCACTTGTCTTCTCAATCTCTATCAAAGTCAAGATTTTCCTCAAGAGTCTATCACAGTATAAATACAGTCCTACAAAGCAGTCTTATTTCATCTTTGCTTAGCATACACAAAGATATAAACCTTTAGATCAATAAAAGCAGTCTAGTGTTTTCCTAAAGCAGTGTCTATATTTGTATAATTTTCAGATCATAGGTACTCTTGCCTATGTTCTAGAACATATGGTTGCTTCCTTCGCATTTTGGTCAGTTTGTAAAGAGAAGTTATTATTTTTTAATTAACTAATTTAAGGAAATCTGTGAACTGTTTATTAAAGTCCAGGTCGCAAAAATCCAGGTCAATTTATATAAGTAACTATTATAATTTAAGAATAGTTTCAAGAGTAAATAAATAAAATATTGTCCTTCACTTCTAGGAAAGAGAAAAGACCTTGGAAGTTCTGGGTTGTCTCTTTTCTTCTATCGTGGATTCCATATGAAATTTTGGAAAAAAAAATCCATGTCTATATGTATTTATGAAACAGAAGTGAAAATACAAAAGTAAAAAATTTTGAAATAAATTAGTATTATTGACACATTTAAAGATTCAAATATGTAAGACAAAGTAGATTTTCCTATTATGTTTCACTATGAACTTCTTTTTCAAATATATGTTTAGATAAGTAGGATTTCAGTACCTTTTTCAGGTCTTACGTGTAATACAGAAAAAAACAACATTTCTTACTTTCACAGGAGAACGATGAGGATAATTAATGATATTGAGAGACTCAGATATATCAGTAGTCCTTTAAGTGCATATATGCTATTAATATATAAATACCATCTGATAAATTTCATCATTAGATCATAATAAAACTTGTTACTTATCTTGTTACTACTCTTATTTTCCATTTTTTCTCTTATTATGCTTACTTTGATTAATCTAATAGCTTCCTCCTGCTTAAAAAGCTCTTTTGCCACCCCAAGAAAGAGATTATTTGCTGGGGCTCTCCATTATTTTATAAATAAATAAAATAATGGTGATAAACGGGGAACTGGCTGAATTGCAGTGCTCAGAGGGTGGTCATAAATGGGGCCAATCCAGTTGGAGGCCTGTGGCCAGTGATGTCCCCCAGGGGTCAGTGCTGGGCCCGGTGCTGTTTAATTTGTTCATCAACGACCTGGATGAGGGCACAGAGGGCACCCTGAGCAAGTTTGCCACCAAGCTAAGTGGAGTGGCTGACACTCCAGAGGGCTGTGGTGCCATTCAGAGGATCCTGGATAGACTAGAGAGTTGTGCAGAGAAGAAACTCCTGAGATTTAACAAGGACAAGTGCAGGGTCCTGCACCTGGGCATCAGTACAGATTAAGGGTTGATGTGCTGGAAAGTAGTTGGCAAATGATAGGACAAGGGACAATGGGTGTAAGTTGAAACACAGGAAGTTCCACCTGCATATGAGGAACATTTTCTTTCCTGTGAGGTGACAGAGTGGTGGAACAGGCTGCCCAGGGAGGTTGTGGAGTCTTCTTGTTTCTTGTTTGGAGATCTTCAAAACCCACCTGAATGCCACCCTGTGCCACATGCTCTAGGTGTACCCACCTGAGCAAGAGGCTTGGACTAGAAGGTGTTTAGAGGTTCCTTCCATACTTAAGGATTCTGTGATTCTGTGATTCTCTATTTAGTTACAAAATGGAATGATTTACCATATCACATGAATCTTTGCAGAGGTATAAATGCTGGTGTGAGGTACCAGACATTAGAGAACTGAAATCAATGCCTATGCAGAAATTGCAGCTACATTGACCTCTGTTTCTCTGATGGCATTGATTTGTCTGTAAATATTGCTGAAAGAAGTAAAGATGCCCATGTGATGTGCTTTACAGCACACCTCCACTAGGAAGTTTGTTTAGTGTCATTAGAAGCAAAAGGATTGTTTTTTATGCTTCAGTTTTATTATACCCATTCCCATCTACAATTTTTCCTTTGGAAGCAAATCTCTAAAATTCTGGTGAACTTCGTACAAAGAAGGAGGCATTGTTCCCATCTCTTAATTTTTTTTCAGATAAAAAATCAAAGAGAGAAAAAATAGATGGAATTGTAGAGTTCAAAGGTCATGAGAAAGAGCAGAACTATCTTAAAATAGCTTAGGAAAGAAGACTGTGCATTCAATTAAAATACTGATGAAGTGATATCCCCAGGTGAGTTTAGTTCTTGTTTTGATTTCTGGCTGTGTAAACTTGTATCACCTCCTGCATAGCTACTGGTATTTTCAGAATATCCTGAGAGACTGAGTTCCCTTAAGGGAGAACATAGATGTTCACAGAAATATTGTCGTCATAACTTTCTCTATAGCTTTTCATCCTCTTGCCCTGCTTACCCTTCTAAACTGTAAGTATATTCATTGTATCTACAATACTGATTCCGTCCTGCTTATCCTCTTGATATCTCAGCACTTCCAAGGGCAAAATCTTCATCAGTTGCTCCTCTGTCTTGCACTATCATACCTCAGATAATTTCCTTATTGCCTTGATGATTAAAAATGGTCACGTTTCACACTAAGGTCTGTTCGAATATTTCTTTTTTGAACAGCCTTTTCTTGTTTATTCCCACATCTCTTATTATGTAACCTGTTAGAATCACAAACTGCAAGCAACCTTACCTGTCTCTTTTTTTTTCATATTGTTTCTGTATTTTTTCTAATCACTATTCCCTATGAGTTGATCCATAAACTTTCCACCCATTACCTTCAGATTGCTTTTCAAGCTCAGCCTTGTAAGAAAAATCTAAGGTGTTCTCTGAGCAGTACCCGGTTCAAGAAAGTATGAGCCTGAGGTAATGAAACATCATAAATAATAATGCAAAAGATATGGCAATGCAAAATGCATTTTATCAGATATACCATCTGTTCCTTTAGGTCAGTCTGCCATAAAGTACTACAGATTCTTTATGAAAATTTACTTCTATATATATTACATTAAGCCATGATATTCTACAAATTCTATATCATGATAATTCTCCCTGTACTAGTTTTACCTTTTTCAATCTCACTAGTTGCTCTGCACCTTTCTTTTTCCTCTCTGCGTACTATTTTTGAGAAATGATTTAAGAAGTCCATTTGTTAGTGGCCCTAATTTTCTGATTACTTGCAAATATGTGCGTCTTTGAGTGTGATTTTTATTGTTCATGTACTTTACTTGCATGTATGTGTGTGTATATAAATATATATATACAGAAACTCCTGCTGGGGTACAGACCAGCTTTCTCTAAAATGCTTTTTAGTCTTCATTTCACTTGATCTATTTCAAACAAGCAATACACTGTTGAGTGCAGTGAATTGTTTTATGGACATAGAATCCCACTAGAAAGTACAAAACACAATATGATGGCCTCAAACTCTAGATTTTGCTTTTACCTTTCTGAATTTCCTGGACGAGAGTTAAAAATCCTTTGTAAAAAGATAGGTCTCTCTGGATTATGAATCTGTACTTGTCTGATTTGTGGCTTCATCCAGATACTGTATGCAGCACAATATACTCCTGAGTACAGTAAACTTTTTCCCTAAAGGACAACCTAGAAAGAAGCATGTGGTTTAAGGCTTTCACATCCTCCTTTAGTCAAACTTTGCTCTTATTTGAGGTTTGTTGAGCACAGATGTTCAGTCCACATATATCTGTCACAATGCATGTTGTCAAGAGGCTGCAGTGACTTTGCATGAAAATAATAGTGCTTAGACAGTTTCTTTGTTATTATCATATGTCAGTGTACTCTGAGATGTCATGCATACAACTTAAAATTTCAATCTCTGAACTAGATCTGCAGCTGGTGCTTCTTAATGTAGCTTTATAATATTTGATTGACGTCACGTGAAGGAGTTGACACTCATTTGCAGCAGTGAAAAATGAAGCTTTCTCATCTCACAGCACACAATGACAGTTCTGTGCATATAGAAATGAAACCTGGATATGGACTTTATCCAACAGCCAGCATACATCTCAATGACAAATAATGGAAAGAAGGAAAAGCTCAGGCTTTAACCTCATGGGTTCTTCTAGTAATTGAAACAATCTTGAATTTCTATAATTTATAAACTTACTCGTCTAGTTAGATAAAAAGCATTTACAACAATTTTATTACACGATGGAAATGCGATTAGCATCCTAGCATAAACTCTTGTTCCCTCTCTGACTCCTACATTTATTTTCCCTTTTACTGCTGTTGAAATAGATTTAGAGTAAGAAAAATAACTTTTTTGATATTTAGAGTACTTCTCAATTCTCAGGCTTCAGATGCCTGTACAAAGATATGCTGAATAAAAATAAAGAGGATCTTCTATCTTTTCAGCTATGGTGCTTGTGTTTTAACTGCTGCTGTCTTACACTTTAAAACTCTTTTTCTATGAAGGTTTGAAAAAGTAGGTGAAAGTGTGAGAATGGTAGACTCTGGTTGAACTGTTGAATAGTGATCAGACCCCCTGGAAGATCTGAGAAAGCAAGAGAAATCTACCCAGAATTTGAGTGAAACTCCTTGTTAGAAATAAAACATTACAGATCCATTTTTTATAATGACTGACTTAATGTGAACAAAATTATGTGAAAGTAAACTAATGTCTATTCCTGGGCATCCAAGGACTGGCAACACTTGCTATGTTCCTAAACTCTTTGTGCTTAAAGCAAAGACCAGGTAATCCTACCGGTTTCACTGGCAGTTTTAATGAATTGGTTTGCAAGTATAACCTGACTGAACTGTTGGATGTCAGAGTCCTCAGAGTTTGTTTGGTCCTCTCTGTGATGAGTCATTTCAGTGTGCAAATCCAATAAAAAATTAACACAAGAGAACAAAGCATTTTTTTCTTAGCACCTTGATTGAGTTCAAAGCAATGTTGGCCAAAAGTGGCAGTTGATGTAGAGGAAAGGGTGGAACAGCAAGGCTGGGAGCAAAGGATGGGCAGGACTGTCACTAGTGGTGAGGCCAGCTCAGGCTGTGAAACTCATCATCAGGACACACTGGTTTAGGCTACTAAATGCAAGTGAAAAGAAGGATGTTTTCCTCATTACTGAATAACCCAGTGATCATAAATGTTTAGTTTTGAATCATACTAATTGAATTTTTTCTACCTTTCCTACTTTTTATTTTTCTTTGCTGTATTCCTGTTTGTTCATGAGCAGTATAAGTCTGGTTCATCTGTTCAGGCCAAATCATCTGCCTGTGCTATATGAGCTGTGGCCTATCCAAAATTATCACTGTGACAGCAAGCGACTGAAGAGTTGAAGCGGCACTGCCAGAGCTTCTTGAGACCTAGCCTACTCCATTGCATTGGAAAGTGGGGACCCATCGTCATCATCCATCTATGGACTGCTCCTACAGCTCCTCTTCATCTTGTCTGCTCTCTCAGGTATGTGAAATGCAGCCTGTTATCAGCCATAGAAGAATTAAGTGGATATCTACAGACGTGTCTCATGGGTTATGAATAGTGGCTTTCAGTTCTAAAGATTATTTGGGGATAAAGCACTGCTTGACACAATTCTTCTTCTCCTGGAGGTTTATATGTATATGTCTCATATGGGAGACATGAGCTACAATCCTCTTAAGGTCTTCTGAATACCAAATCTCCACATATTTGCCTATAACACCCAATTTTCAAGTTAAAGGGAGTACTTTTTCCATCAGCTTTTATCACTGGAACAGATTTTTGGGCAGACTGTCTTTGTAGTCTTTGTAAGACTGCAAAAATATTAATTTGCAAAAGAATTAATGATATGAATTCCATCTATATGGAGCCTTCTTCATGCAGTACCGACTCTGGCAAATCTTCCAAAACTGCTTTATCACCATGTGTTCATTAGCTTAGTCAATTCCCAATCAGCTTTCCAGGAGCCAGATATGATACCTAACTCTCCCTAAGTACCAGACAACTGCATCTAAACACTCTTGGGAACAGTAAGGTATGTAAGCCACTGGTGCTGAGGAGCTCTGTTTTTTAATGGGTATACCATATATAGAAGAGAGGCCCAGTAAAAAAAGAGGACTTTTAAGTCACTTAGAAGCTTTCAAAAGTATCACCGCTTGCCATATTAGCTGAAAAATTCTTAATATAGAATGTGATACTCCCCAGCTGCTTCAGGATATATAATCTGGACTCTGAACCTTTTGGTCACTCTGAAGCCTTCCATTCACAGAAATGTTAAGCTTGCTGCAGTTCTCTGGTGAATGTAATATGAGATCTTTACATAGCAGTTGATCTAATTTTCACACACCCAGCTCACTATTTTTGAGGGATCTCACTGAAAATAAAATAAAAAAGTGCTCTCAGAAAGTTTGTCTGTTTGCTTCATCTATATATTTGAAACATTTCTTATGAATCAGGTTGACAATTCTTGTCATCCCATCTATGTCTATGCTAATAAATTAAACACGGCCAGGGCATACGCTTGTCCTGCTGTCCACTTCTGTCTTGTCCTGGTTTGTCTTGTTGTTCACATACAAACTGCTCATTTCTGAGGGTAATATCAGCTAGTAGGACTGTTTCCTACTGGCCATCTTACCTGGGCAAAATAGGTCTACATGGATGTGTACCTTGCCAAACCATTTGTCCTGTGAGCAACAGTGGAATCTGGGTAAGTCCTGGCTCAGTTTACTCACTTGTAGGTAGACATATGCCTACGGGACTGAAAAGAGCATTCAGCAAGGATAAGGGAGCTTGGACAGGAACTGTTCTCAGGTGAAAAGGATTGCTGTGGTGAGCAAAGGAACAGCAGCTCAAGACTACCCACACAGCTAGCAGGGATGCAGGAGACTCATGATGGTGTAAATAGCTCTAAAGGGGAACAGTCTCTAACTAAAGTTCTTTTATTTTTTTCATCTCCACCTCATTTAGATATGATTGACACTTTCTGATTGAACCCTACTAGTTTCTGAATTAAAAGAAAAAAAAAATAAGAGACTAATTATTGAGACTGTCTTAAATAATGTCATTTTGAATGGTACTTGCTATATTGGATCAAATCAGTATGATATGGAGCCTCATAGGATTTAAAAAATTCTCTTTAATATTAGCTGGATCATTACAG
Organism: Nothura maculosa; assembly: GCA_032353885.1. Lineage (NCBI taxonomy): Eukaryota > Metazoa > Chordata > Aves > Tinamiformes > Tinamidae > Nothura > Nothura maculosa. The sequence continues at coordinate 434,829 of JAUBOD010000078.1, forward strand.
TGACTTTAAAGGTTTATATAAAATACACAATTTTCTTTATTAAACTTAGCTCTAATAAACTCTTTATCAATATCTGTTTGTCTGATTCTGATAAGCTTGCAATCTAGAGTTAAACAATGGTTAAAAATTATTTTACTTTAATTCAATTTTTCTATTTTTGTTCTCTTTTAAATTCTTTCTGCTTATTGTATCATAAAAAGATGATCAGAAATAACCTCATTTTCCTAACAGTGCTTATATAATATTCATTTTTCTAAGGTAGTAGAACCAGTCCTTTTCCTGTGATTAAGAAATAAAAAAAAAAGAAACCAATGTTGGAAAATACTTGTGTCTTAAAGTATAAATAAAAGTAAAAATAAGGGAAAAATAGAATCAAATTTTGAATCTTATGCTTGAAATGAAAAAGAAAAATAACTTTTCCTGAAAAGAAGGAAACAGAAGTACTTAGTCTTCTGCAACATCTCCAAAAGTATCAGATTTCAAAAAAAAAGTATATGATTCCTCTGAATTGAATACCACTATTGTGATTGCTTTGAATGTGCTGAATTTTGAACATTTTTTCACCAGTATTGCTGTTGGTTTGTAAATCATGAATGCATCCCCTCAGTCAACATTTGCTGAAGATGGTAATAACGTAACTTTGGGAGTTCGTTTTCTGCTAACACAGCCACTTAAGTTTGCACAGCTGGAAGACTTCTATTTTTTTAGAGCCTTTTCTTTCCCCTCCCCCATACTGATTTGTTATTGTTTGAAATTCTGAGAATGTTTTACACACATTTCCAGTGTACAACAAGGGGACACTGATAAACGAATGACAAGTATGATATAAAGCCAAGTGGAAGACCCTCGAGGGTCTATCTAGGGAGAAGTACACATCTGTCTCCAGCTGTGCAGCTATTTAGGAGTGAAATGACTTGTCCTGGGTTGGGCAGAGATGGTAATTATTTTTGTTGTTGATGTGAAGATCAAAGGTTATTCTCAGGAAGTAAGGACAGGACTGTGGTATTTAGCAGGAAAGATTTATACAGGACATAATTTAGTACATGGTTTGCACATTAACCTGATGCTAATGCATGTAGATGACAGAGAAAATGTAAACAGTTCTGTTGTAAGATAAATTATAATTGGTGAAAAGCAAATTAATCTACTGGTCATGAATCTCCCGCAAGTTAGCAAAATCTCAAGCAGCTGTTACATTCCAGAATCACACTTTGAAAAGAGCTGCTTGATCTGAGCATTTTTTGCTACAGTGCAAATAACTTGTTCCTCCTGTCTCAGCAAGGCTTTCTTTTTAACAAGAAAACCTCTGCATTTAGTGACAGCATTCGGTGCTGAACTAACCTAACTCTGTTTTTTTCCTTAAGGGTGAATCCTTAGGGTTTATAGTATTCATAAGTGCAAAATAAGAGCACCCTGTTCAATGAAAACACAGAGGAGTTAGTAGTTTCTAAATGACTTTTCATAACTGTGTGTACTATGACCTCATGGTCAGTAGATGAGATGTAATGTTTACTTCTCCACAGTTCCCTGATACAAGGCCAGAAATCCATGAAATAGCTTTCTCGCTTTTCTGGATCTAAATTTGACTTGCAAATAGCTTTCTCTATTAAAAGTTCTTCAGTATGAAAATTGTGTGAGCAGAGAAAAGAAGAAATGGCATGGGAAGAAATACTGAGATTCCTAACAGCAAACCAAGGTTTAATTAGGATTTATATACTAAGTATCATGATATGAAGCATTTTTCAGTAATACTGATATATGCATAAAAGCTCTTCTGTTTAAGCAGTGTATTCTAGTATCAATAGGACCTCAGTTCTCTTCACTAAGTCTGACTCTGCTCTTTCAATAAGAAAAAAAATCATGAGCTAAAATGAGCTATACTGATACTTTTCACAATGGTATAAATGAGCTTTGAGTACGCAGACAATGTTCATTACAGATTTCAATGACAAACAGCTGTCTCAGCCTCAGCCTGAAGAAGGCTTGGCAAAAGAGGCAGAGGTAGAAAAAGTCATTTAATAGTAGTAACTCATTCACAAATAGGCTTATTCCTAGAATATCTATTCCTAGAAGAGAATATTCTTAAATAGAAACATAAACAGTCATCTTGTGTATTAAAATTAAGGCACCTTTCTCTTGAATAATCTTATGTTATGGAGAAACAATGAAAAGACAGAAGTTGCAGACCTTTTCCCTTCTTTGTCTGACTGCTCAACGTTCATATTGTCAGGAAAGCACATCTAAGGATTAAAAGACCTCTTCTCATATGGTTTTGTTTCTGTGATCTAAACATAAGGTGTTTAACGGAGGCAGGTAGTGGTGGATTGCCTAGAGAATACCTATGAGGGCTTTTACAGGGTAGAGAAGTTTTCACCATAAGCAGATTTGTTTTTCTAATTTTGTGCAAGCTCCAGTAAATCTCTCATCATAGGCTAATCTGATAAAAGCAAATGCAGCCAAAAATCAGAATTTCTCCAGGTAATTCCAATCGTCAGCCAAACCCCATTGTTTCCCCACATCAGCACCCTCTCACGGAACAGAATCTTATTGGAATCTCTTAAAATAGCAAGTGAACTTTGTATTCACTGAGGGAAAATTGACTTCAGCCAATGAAATACAGATTACCAAGTCTTTGTATGGTTTACACTTAATTTGATAAACATTACTGACTGAACTGCTGGGCTCAGTGGCATGAAATTTGGTAATCTGTATTTCAGTCACTAGTGGTGTCCCTTAGCATCAACAGTGGGTCCAATAATGTCTAATATCTTTGTTAATGATCTTGATGTGACCAAATGCACCGTTAGTATGTTTATTGATGCTACTAAACTGTGAGGGGTGACTAGTAGACCAGATGGTTGTGTTGTCATTCAGATGGAATAACCCCAGGCACCAGGAGAGTGAGAGCTGACCTGCTGGAGAACAGCTCTGCAGAGAAAGGCATAGATGTCTGATGGGCAATAAGATGACAATGAGCCAGCAATGTGTGGCAAAGAATGCCAAAGGCATCTTGGACTTCACTAGGCCCAGCATAGCCAGCAGGTTGAGGAAGGTGCTCCTTCCCCTCTGCTCAGCCCTGATGTGGCCACACGTGCAGTACTAGGTCTAGTGCTGTGCTTCCTAGCACTATATCCTTGGACATATTCAAAACCTCACAGAACAGGGTTCTAGCTGATTTTACTTTAGCAGGAATGTCAGATTAGATGATCGCCAGCCATCCTTTCCAATATCAACTATTCTGTGATTCTGTATTAAATACTAATGTATTTATTTTTATTTATACAGGCATCCTTTCAGAACTTGGATAGATGTAGTATTAGGTATAGTTAAAACCATTGGGCACGATGTAAATATAGTAGTGAGAAGTACTTGGAAGAGGAGGATCTACCTCAGGCTCTTTTTCAGGGAGGAAAAGGTAAGAGGTATAATGAAGCTCAAAATTTACAAGTCATTATAGAAACAAGATAATTAAAAGCTGACCAGATATTTATTTATTTGTGGGCATGCAGAGGTAATTTCTATCCAGCAATGCTAGATTATATCAGATAGAATAAACACTGTAGCATCACTAGGAAAGAAGTGAAAGAGAGAAAGCAATCTATGTGCTTTCTGCTTCTGCTGAGAATTGTGGCACTTTGGCAAAGCTTCTATAAATGTAACCAATAGTGGGAAAGGCTTGTCTGTACTCTCACTGAATAACAATTAAAAAAAAAAAAAGTTTGTGTAACTTTTATGATTCGTTAAAATCCTTCTAATATGTCTTGTATAGTCTGTAAATGTACACTTTGCCTTCATGTTTCTTTTCAGCGGAAAGTTTAAAAATGATTTCAAATCTTTTCCAGTCTCTTTTTCATTTCCATTTTCATAATGTTATAATGCATTTGTTTTTCCTTGCCCCATTTTACATTTATTACTCACTTAACACTACTTTTAAATTTTCCCCTGAATAGGACTGAATAACAATTGCTTTGTATCAATTTCTACTCTGTAGAGATTTATTTCTAAGGAAAACACAAGGGACATTCCATTTATTTCTTTCAGTATTCCAAAATGACGAAAGAACAAAATATCCTAGATGTATTTTTGGAAAAAAAAAATCTAACCTCTAGCTTTCAAAAAGGTCACACAGTGGACACTGCATATGCAAAATCACATTGAAGAAATCCATGTATGGTTCACATCTAAAGTTATAAGATGGACGCTTCTAATGGATGTCATGTTTTCCAAACTGAATCCGAAATACATGATTTTACCTATGTTATATTTCTTGTGGCAGAAGCTGTAAAAATACATACATTTTCAGTCACTTAACAACGTTATTTGGCTAGAGCAGAGGAAAGCACATGAAATGGCCCAGACTACCAACAAAGCCAGATTTCACAATAGCTTTCAGAAAATCTGTAGAATGTGAAAAATTCCTTAGAGAATAATTTAATAGGAAAAGAAAAAGGCCAGTGATAACATTAGAATCCAACAGACTTTGAAAAATAATTAAATATGTTCCTAATTTTTCAAGCCTCATAAGTTTTTAGTGTCATATAAACTCAATTGTACTTAATTGTTTCATAACATTACTGGGGAAAGTACATTAATCATGTAGTGTTTTTAAACAGAAAATCTCAGCAGCCAATGCATCACCACATTCATTTCACTCAAAAAAAAAAGGAAAGAAAGAACAAAAGAAAAAAAAAGGAAATACTTTATTTCCTTCAAGTCATTCAAACATAGGTACATCTCATACATATATAATTTTTCTTCTTAAAGACAACTGTCAAAGATCTGTTAATGAAGACTACTATTATGTAGGAATGTTTATAGTCATTAGCCTTCAGGCAAAGTTCATCAAAGAAATAAGGACAATTACTTTTTAAATACATGTGGCGCTTAAAAAATGCCTCAGTAGTACTTAACTCATCCACTTTCAAACTTTAAACTAGTTCTACAGGTTGTTGTAGAATTGAACTATAAAGAAAGGCGTGATGTGTGCTGTGCATCAGCCTTCTGGAAGGAGGGGTGTGCATCTGCCTCTGTATAAAATTCCATGCAATACCACATTCCTCACCATGTGAATCACAGAAAGTCACAGCTGCTAGATTTGGGTGGATCACCTTGTTCATTAGAAAGATCAAGTGGCTGAAGGAAAGCAGGAAAAATGGAGTGATTTCCTGGCAATAAAAGTGACATATGGAAATGTTTCTTCATGCCATTCATGGTTAGCTGGTGGAACTCGTTGCTGCAAGAGCTCATTGAAACAGGATCCAAGAAAGGCTGGACATTTAGCAGTATATTTCTAACCCCCAGAGTTAGACTAGGAAAGCCTACATATACAGCTGAAAATGCTGGGAGACATAAACCATCACATTTCAGGAAATATGCCAGCTTTTAATAGATGGCTTACAGGAGAATAATCCTCTGATACATTGTGTATTTGTTTCATCAGTATGTGTAAGTGGCTGGCAAATAGCTATGTGACAGAGCATCTTAGATCACTGACGATGTGAGGGTTTGATAACCCTGTATAATTTGACGCATGTTTAGAACTTTATCAAAAGCTTTTTCCTCATCATTCAAGGCCTAACACTAGTTTCAATGTTATGTTATTTAATTAGGGTATCATAGTCGCTTCCAACTTCAGTGGACAGTCAGATTATTACTCCTTACTGTCACAGTTTTGATCTCGATGATACTCTGATTTTGTGTGTTTTTTTGTGCCTGGAAAAAGACCACAGAATGTTAGAGATGGTGGAATTCAGTTGGTACAGTTTCTATGTTGTATGTGCTTACATGGTACTTGAGTGCCTTCACCACAGCTACCAACAGGAATGGAAGAAGGGGTTGAGAGCTGGAACTGTGAGGTTGACCACTAAGCTGGGGCTTCTTCTTTAGAAGTATGATTAAAGAGGATCTGTATCTCATTTGTTTACTGTTTCCTTCATCTATATTAAAAGGCCATTTTGCCTTTGATTTTTAAGGGATTCTGTTTCCAGATGATCCAGACTGGATCACAGATGTTTATAGTAATTTTCCAAACACAGAAATAAAAATATATTTTCAGTCCTTCTCCAGGCAAGCACTTAAATCTTTCTATGCAAATATCCAGACATTTATTAAGCAGGAGAATTTATATGTAATTGAAAACACAGCATCTAGCACTAGCACGAATTTTAGACAATCTTATGTAATTAAGCTTCTGCACAAGTTTATTGGCTGTAAGTTCAGCGCCGAAGCACAGTGATGTCTGGTGGTGAAGCCTTCCCTGCTACTTGATATTGTGGTCCTAACATGGAATCTTATGGTCTCCCTTTCCTCTACAGTCTGTCTAACACCACTTCTAGGTTCTGACTCTCATCTATGCTGACAGCTATCATTTTTAATTAAATTTCTACACCTATATTAACCTTAATTATTTACTTTTTATGCTATGTCTTTCCTTTTTGCTCTTTCACTTGAGAAAAAAGAGCACAGAGAGCTGCTCATGTTCTTACCTAGCAAATACTATACCTTTGCTAGAGGAGATTCAGGAATAGATTGCCACAAGATTTTATCCCAACCTTGGAAAATCAATGCATTTGGACCAATTTTCATCCGGTGCTACAGAATACAAAGGCATTATCTAGCCCAGCAAGGAATGCTTTAAAATGCTTCAATTTAGAGATAGAAATTCTGCATTTCTACCATGGCAGACTGGTAGAATTCCGGTCCGAGAGCTGAAATGATTCAGGTACCAACATCCTGAACTGGGTAGCAGAGTTTGGAATAAAATCATAAAAGTGTGGTAAGAATAACTGATATATTAAAGAGGGAAATGAAGGGCAAAAAAATGTATCTGGAGATATTGAAAGGATAAAAGCAGCATTATAAAAACCTTAAAAATTATCTTTTCTGTGGTTAAGTGTTTATCTGATTGCTTTTGTTTTGTACTTCATACATTTCTACTCCTGCATTACAAAATCTGTTAGATACACGGTGCATTAAAAATATTACTATAGGCTTACTGATCAATTTAAAAAGAAATTATTTGAAAAACAATAATTCAGATTATACATATAATATATAAAAATATATACATAATTCAGTCAAATACAAATATAATTGTTATTTCTTTTAGTTTGCTGTAACAGAAGAAATGAAACTTCTCCACAATAAAATACAGTTTCTTAAGTTACAATTTATAAATATTTTTTAATATATTATATGTAGTGAGATTAATCTTAATTTTAAACTGGTTAGAGAGCCCTTCAGCATCAATCAATCGCTTTTTCCAGGTAGCATGTATTTTTTCTACCTTTCTTTTTTTGAGCCTATGAATTTAATAATGTTGGGATTTCCTCTTTCCAAAGATGGATCTGTGAAATAAATTTGAATGAACTTAAACATTGAAAGAAGAATGAAACCCTAGAAAAATATATTCAGATAAAATCAAGAGTCTGAATCAATAATCTCCCAAACATGACAATTTGTAACTCAGTCTGAACTTCCACATTCTCCAGTTGTTATTCAGAAATGTTAGCTTCAACCTATAATTTTTTTGAAACTCTTTTTCCCCAAGCCCATAACCTGAACATAAAGTTCATATAGGAAAATATTCCATAATAAGGTTATTATTATACAACTCCAGAACTCCCATGGAATTTCTCCTACAAAAGGGAACTCCAAACTGGCCAGTTGGCTTTCCTGTTCTCTTTGCTGGTACAGACATTCGGTGGGGTTATTATAGCGGGTAGTGCCCCATATGCTTCCTGCATTAAGAAGGTGAGGGGAGATGAACATCTGCCATGACATAAGTCATAACAAAATTCACTCCACAAGGTAGAAAAGCCCTAAAATAAGAGTGGAAAATCTGTATTTCAAGAGTGGAGTTGTAGAAGACGCTTTTAGCCAAGAATTGTTAAAGTTTTGAAGCATATTATGGGGACAGTCTGTATCTTGCACTTGTTCACTTAGGATAACAAAGACTAGAAGATCATGGAAAAGGTTAGAAAAGAAACTGAAAACAACAGTCAGATTGGCCAGTTCCAAGAGTGTTTCTGGAGGGCAGCACTGACAGGTCACATCATTTCCTTGCTAGCAATCATCATACAAACATGGAAGAATAAAAATTCACTCACTGTAATCAGCAGTGCTCCACCACAGATGGTTTGTAAAAACAGCAGAATGAACTGTCATCTAATAATGCCTCGGCAGTAAGGAGCAGGTTTTATGATGCCAAGTATAGTATACTTTCGCTAAAATGTGACTGTAAAAAAATCAGGCAGAAATTACAGATCTCAGCTCCTCTGTGGGGGATGATCTGGTGCCAACAGCTGGGAGGTATGGTGGGGGTGGGGAAGGGTATCACTTTTCTCCAAAGCATCTGCTACTGACTTATGCTGCAGGCAGGTACTGACCTAGATGGACCTTTGGTCTGACCCAAAAATGGCTTTTCATATTTTCAAAAATCGAATAAATATCAAGAACATCTGAAATTTGGTACTCCTCCATTTTCACTTTAGTTGACTCATCCTGTATTTCAAACACAGTCCCAAGAATGACTCTTTAAGGAGCAAGCTATGCTCTTACCTACAAACATTTTCCAGTTTCACCAGGCTAGAATTTGTTTTTAGAAGCTGCTAATAGTCCAATGTGAAAGTGCACAAGATGTGTAAAAGGGAAACGCTGACAGATCGGCCTCTGTCCATGTGCCAGCAAACCAACTCAAATGTATCACCATTAATTAAGCAGCTGAAACAGAACACAGAGGAAAAAATTAGTTGGAGTTCAGTGGTTACTTGTTGCAAATTTGTAAATGGGCTCTCTACCATGGAGATATGTAAAATAATGCTCTTGCTAAAAGTTATGTGGAAAATAAAGGTTCTCAGCAAGCTAATTTTACTCTGTTAACAAAGCATGGTTTCAAGCTATTCTTGTTAACCATCCACCCACTTTCTTTTCCTTCACCACCTCAGATTTGCAGATAGGAGGTACAATTACATTCCTTTGTTTCATCCTGAGATCTCTTTACAAAATAAAGTCTGCTTTTATCCTGTTGAAACCTATGTGCTTTCCTTCATTGTGTAAAACTAAAGGGGCTGAGGTCTAACTTTAAAGTAACCCTTTGTGTTGCTTTTTTTTCTTCCTCTTCTCTTTGTTTTATGTCTAGTCTAACTGCGTGCCTTCAATTGAACTTTTCCCCTGCCAAATCACACACTTAATGCAGGAAAAAAGGAGCTGGGGTGAAATCCTGACCCTACTGTAGTTAATGGACTTTAACAGGGGTTAGGTTTCCACTCCAATGACCGCTGCTCTTGGAGTTGCTCTTTCTAGTCCTGCCTCGGACACATTTTCTCCCTGCTTTCATGGAGGAGCTCCAGTGCACATTTCTGGTGTAGGTGGTCTGCCACAGCAAACAGTGTGCCATGAACTTGTGTGATTGACACAGGAGTGATTGACTCACTTGTGGGGTCATGGTCTAGAGAATAAGTAAGTGCCTCACTCTTAATATATAAGCAATCACTACTATGTCTCCAAAAGAGTGAAACTATAAAAATCATATATTTTTATTTCTTCTTCTGTAGAGGTCTTCTTTATTTCACTTGCCAGGGCACCCTAGTTCAACAAAAGCCAGCTTTTTAAAACATATTTCATAACATTTTCTAGCATTTTGTAGAAGAAGAGAGTAGTGGAAAAGATAAGCAGAAAGGTGTGTAGAAATATTTTTAAAGGTAGTTAGCTATAAACAATTAAGCAAAGATAAGAACTACCAAGACAAGGTTGACAACAATGGTGACAAACTTGACCACTGATTTGGCCCAGATAAGGAGCCAGGATGCTTGTCTGCAAGATTAGTGCAGTGATGTGACAGTGGTAGTGAAGTTGAGAAGTTGATTCTTAAAAAGTTGTGCTTGCTCTTGCTTGGCAGAGTCTTCTGGTTTTGCTTTCATGTTTGTGAGGCAACTATTACTCCTTGAAGGAGCCACAGGAGCTGGGATTGATGCAGGCTTGTTGATGGAGTTTATGCTCAAAGGATAAGCCTTCCCCCTCCCTATTCCAGTAGCCTCCTCCTGCTGTGACTTCCTAGCCATCTCTTGATTTCCATTAAGTAGTCCCATTGAGGCACATAGAACCCCTACGGCCTCATCCACTTTGTTTTTAATCCACAGGAAGAAAGAGATCTGAGATCTGCTTGATTAGACAAACAGAACTGCACATTTCTGTATCTTTCCTTTCCTCTGCCAGTTAGAGCACTGCCATCCAGATTAGTTTGAGCCCATGAGAAACTCTGCTTGCTCCTACTCAGCATAAACTCTTCTCTGTGACTGAGGCATGGTCACATCCTCTGAAATCAATGCTCTAAAAATGGCTTCTAATATGATTAAACTTCTATAAGGCTTCATAGCACTTCAATGGGGCCTGTAGGATTAAGCTTATTTGAATAAATGCTTTTTTGTTGTCTGAGCTTTAAAAATCGATATAGCCAATGTCTTCCTATCATCTATGCTTATCTTCACTCAAAATGAATATTTCCATATCTTCTCCTTCCCCTCCTCCCTCCATATTTCTTATCAAATGTTTTTCTTATTCTTTTCTTCTACCATTTTATAGAGCTGATGTTTCTTCTGATTTTTTCCCCAAATACTAAGTGATTACTAAAGACTGCAGAGGAAATTTGGGGTTTGCATTTTGCATTGGAGAGGTTGCAACATGATTTGAGAGGTAACTTAACTGCAATGTATAAAAGTATCTTGTAAAATATTCTGACATCATTGCAAATGCACCCAGAACAGGAGACTCATGCTGATTGATATCACTCGACAATGTGGATAGTTTCAGCAAAAGCTGAAAAGCTTTTCATTTGGGGCTTTTAAAGCTATAGTTTATTACATTGTTTGAAAACAAGATTTTAATTTAAAAATTGACCTAAGTGAAAAGAGGTCAAATAAAAGAGCTAAACTAAACATTTCAAATTGATCCAAGCCTCTTGTTTGCTAGTTTCATGCCAAAACTTAATAAATTTGATTGGTTTTCAACTGAATAAAATATATTTTCTGTGTTTCAGTTTGGCAAGTGAGATGAAAATCCATTACTTTTCCAGGTAAAAATACAGACTCTTAAAATCAGGCAGAGGCAGACATGGCAAGAATTAACAATTGAACTTGCAAGAAAGCACAGTCAGATTAGAAATGAAATGGCATTATTCAGGACGATGTTATACCTGCAAAGAAAAAGGGAAAAAAGGGAAGCTTTGGATTTTATCTCTCTTCTACTGAGACTGGATGTCTTCCTGAAAGACTTAGCTTAGTCAAACAAGTTAGTGGGCTCAGCAGAAAAGGTAACAAGGTAAAATGCAATGACTTGTGCTGAATAGAACAAGATACTGAATGTGATCCTTTCTGGTTGGTGAGTCTATTAATCTGCCTTGTGAGGCCCCTGCCACTAGCATGCTGTGCAGTGGTAAACACTGCAGTGCTCCGGGGCTATTTACCCTATGGGTAGATTCATATTCATGGAATCCATAAGGTCACCACAGCATGGATAGCTCTTAAGGACCCTGAAGGCAAATACCTGGGATGACTCATTATGCTGATTTTACAGTTCTAGCAGCCCAGCTGTCACCTTGTTAATTATTCTAGTGCAAAGGAGACAACCCCTGCAGTGGGCTTTGCACTCTGAAACTAACGTAAGCAAAAGAGCCATGAGACCCTGGCATCACCTGAGTGTTCCTGGGTATACAAATAACCATGTGTTTCTGCCAATAAGAAAGTTAAAGATGTGGTCTACCCACATTTTGACTTAAAAGTTTGACTCATAATGAGAAAGAGAGGGAAAAATATTATTAACATCATCGTTTTTCAATTTTATTCTATCTTAAAAGATTTAAATACTATTTAAGGCTTTCCCATCACAATCTTCTAATGTAGCCCTATTCTCCAGATGCTTCATTCTTAAACTCCCTAATTTTGAAGGTCTCTTCAAAGTAAGTAAAGTATTTTAGTTCATTTAAATTCTCATGATAGGAGTTACAGGAAATTAAGAAAAAATGACTCTCAAATTAATCAGAGCAATGGACCACTCAGGAAGAAAACACAAACTTTTATCTGAATGAAGACTCAGACTTAATGACTAGCAGAAGGAAATATTATGAAACAGAAGGCATTTTTAAAAATTCTTATGAAGTAAAATCACTTTGTTCTTGTGCAGTTTTTGTACCTGCATCCTGCTTTTTGGAATGAATATTTATCTCTAAAGAACTTCAGATTTAAGACAAAATAAAGATTAACTATCTTCAGCAATGGTATTATGTCTCCTTTATAGACCAGCCAGCAGCTCTGGACTCCTCCAAGCTGCTTTGAGAAAGAAAGCATTTGGCTAATTGGACAAAGGTGTTTGGTGGAGTTATAAAATAATCACTACCATCCCTCATCTTTCCCAGAATTGCTACTATATCTTTTAATCCTGTTTTTTTGGCAGAACATATTTAATCTCCTGCCCTTGATACTATGAAACTTTCATTTGCATGTGAGTTTAAATAAAAGTCACTATTTATAGTAAAGTGATTTATATTGTCTAAATTTTTGTTACATATCATGATAAATCTATAGAATTTGTTTTGCTTAGAAAAGAGACTGTATTCTTTACTTATATTGTCTAACAACTGAAGTTAGATAGCTTTTTCCTTTCCAGTAAGCAACTGGAAACTCTTCACTCCTTTCTATTTTTTCCTAAAACACAGTTTGAAGTCACTAAGAAGCAGTTGCAAATTTGACTTTTATTTTGTTTAATTCACTACTGAGTGAAAAATAAAAAACAGTTTTGGAAATGAGACAATTTCATTTGAAATTGCCAAGTACTTCTAATCCCAAGGCTCTGTTCACAGCAGGCTTTAGGTGCTGTTCATAGCCCTGTTTTGCCATTGCCATCACTCCTGTAATTAGGATATAACTCAGTAGCTTGGATATTTGCTTTATTAGATGTTCTATTCAAGATCTCTGCTTGTTTTTTTTCCTTGCAGCATTTTCAAACTTTTATTGCAGAATATTGTATGGTGATCCTCTCTTATCACTCTTTCTTTCTCCATGAAAGAAGAGGGGCTCTTTAAACTCCTAACAGTTGAAGATGCTAATTTATTAGCATCTTTTCTGTTAGTAAGAGAGTAGATAAAAATATGTCATATATTTTGATTCTGTGGTTATATAGAAAAGTTAGTTATTTGCACAATCCGCTGCCCACATATTAAATTTGGGGATGATGATTTCTTGAACATATAATGCTACATTAATAAAGAAATTTGATGCTGTGATTTAGGTAAAGAGAAGTTGGCTGAATTAGTCACTGACCTAAGGACTGCTTGCCTTGAAATTATCATGCCATAGTATAACCTGATTTCTTATTTTTTTTATTTTGTTTTAATTACATGGTTGTTGTGACAAAGTGAATTATCCAACATAGGAAATAGTCAAAGCATTAAATTAATCATTAATTCCCTCGTGGTTTGCAGCAAAGTGGGGTAGGAGTGAGGAGAAAGCTTTAAGGCCTATATAAGCCAAATACACTGTAGAACAAGTAGGTTTCATGAGTTTCTGAAATGTCAAGAAGAAAACTTCTATAAAGTGAGAGCATAGACAGTGAGGCATGTGAAATAATCTTTCTATTCTGGTCAAGTCTGACTTTGTTCAGTGTTGGGCATCACATTCAGGAAAAATGTAGTTCAAATTAAGAAAAAAAGGTCCAAAGGACAGCAGAGGGAGTAATCTGAGATCTTGTAGGTATGGTCTACCAGGAAAGAATGAAAGAATTGTAAGCGTTTGGCTTAAAGAAGTGTATCTCATGGGAAAATTTGAAATAAAGGAGAAGAAAAAAATCTAATCTCTCTGTCAATGGAGAGGAGATCAAGTAGTAATAGGCTGAAACTATAGTGCAGAAGGTGCAAGCTAATGACAGGAAAATTTTTCAGTGATTAGACAGTGAAATAAAGCTATGGTCCTGCATTCGTATTAGTGACAGATTTCATACTGAGCCCCTCCATCTCTTATTCACCATTTCACCAACTGAAAGAGTGGCTCCACAGCATACCTAGAAATCAGTCCTCAGAAGGTCATTGCTAGTGGTTGATTTATTTCAATTAGCTGAAGAAAAGAAAAAGAATATTATGAACAAAACTACATTTTTTTAGTTTTGTTGGCCAAAACATGATGTTTCATGTCAAAATATCTCATATGATGTGTCATAAAATAACTTAAGTGTCTTTAAGGTACACTTAAGTCAGCCTAACTATTAAGAAAATTTGGAACAGTTCTAATATCCAATAGTGCAGATCTAGTCTGTCTAGAACTAGAACTGCCTTGTTTGCCAAATATTCTAAGTGTTCCATCCACAAAGCAAGCACATAAACCATGTTAAAGGACTTAACAAATTGTTAACACAGCTCTACTTTACATAATTATAAATATCCTGTGAGTAGAAGTATATCTAGATTTGCTAACTCTCAACTGAGTGTTACTGAGAATCAAGATGGAGAAAATATTTTTCCAGTTTGGCAAATAAATACATCCTTCACAAAATGGGTATTTAGAAATATAATAGGAGGGATAAAGAGAAAATACCTAAAAATAAAAATAAAAAGCACAAACAGGGTTAACAACACCTTTCAGCATATGCATTTTGAATGGGACACCTTCAGATTTGGTCATCTTCTCAGAGTTGAGTGCTCTGCATCTTAGATCAGTGACTTCTAAATCAGAACATAAGTGAGGAGCACAATGAAAATGTGCCAAACTCAGGCCAAACTCTGGCTCTGCAGGAAAATAGCAGCAGCAAACCTAGTCTTGGGGCTGGGCTAGGAAAGGCAAGAAGGTGAGGAGCTGTATCCTGCAGAGCACAGGATGGGACCATTTTTCTCTCAACTGATGCTCAGCATTGTAAATTCTGGAAGCATTATTCTTCTGAAATGAGTGTTTTCCAGGCCTATCCTTAACTTCGTATTGACCATAGGCATAAGCTCTGGTCTAATTACTGACAAAGTGATGGAAGTCTCTGTTTCAGTGCTTATTCTACTGGGAATATGTTTACATAAAATCAAATCGCTTTCACAGAGGACTGAGTCTACCCATCTCCTCTCAGAAGGCTTTCTAGCTTTTACATTTCTCTTTAAAGGTCACTCCTAAAATCCTTTTAGCTGGAAAATTCATTAGCTACTTTCTATGTTGGTATTTTAACCCCTAAGACACCAGGTGTAAAGAGCACAAGAAGGATCTTCAAGTTGTGATTAGATTTTTTTTTAAAATTGATATGTTAAGAAAAGACATGAATGAAACTATTGTACAAATTTGATTGAACTGATTCACAGTTTTTGGGTGACTGAAGCTGAGCTTTTCAAGGAGGAAAAAAGAACTCCTTCCTACAGCTGGAAAAATGTTGTCAAGATGCTCTTCTAGTGCTTTTGATTATGTTACAGAGTTAATGCTTAAGAGACTTTTGCTTAAGTTTAAATTTAATACCTGAACATGCTCACTGTGAATGTAATATCTTCATTCTTTTCTAGAAAGATAAGAGCTGAGAACAGCTGTTAGCCTCATGAGAACAGTGTCTCAAGTATCATTTAGATCATTTAGATGTTTGCTGCTACTTTAAATGGTTTCAGGACCTTTGTAGAAGATTCTTTGTAGTTTCTTTTACAGAGACCAAAAAATTAACTTAGTCACGATCCTAGAAGATAAAGACTCAAAGCACAAAAAAAGAAAAAAAAAAAGACATCCTTTTTTGTAATTAGGGCACAATATGTGAAAATACTTTTTCCAGCTCAGCAGCTGATGATAAAAATGCAATACCATTTGCTTCGAATTCTTTATAACATGATGGTTCATTTCCTTCTTCATCCAAGAAGAATAAAGATGCAAACATGCTAGAATTGTCTTCTGCTCCATTTATGTGGGTGTCCCTATAAGGACAAATTTTAAATAAACTTTAAAACCCTACTTATTGCTTAGATTATTAACTTTTGGAGAGCAACTGTTGTCTGGTCAAATGTGAAAACTGGTAAATAGTGTTTATCATCCTAATTTAAGGTATATAAAACATTTCTCAGATAGTCCAAGCAAGTATCCATACCTTAATTCCCCAAAGTAGGCCAGCATTTTTTTTCAGCTATGGGTCCTTACTCCTGTCCAGGGCCAATGATAATATCGAAAATCAGTGTGGTGAGAAACGCAAGACAACCAGAAAGCTTGAAAATATAAAATGAAAGAAGACTAGCAATAGCTAATATTAATGGAAGTCTGAGAAAGAGATGTCTATAAAATAGAAACAAAGGTATATATCGGGTATTTTTCTATGTCAATGTTCATTGCTGTCATTCCTCATTAATTCCAAGAAAGAAGCTTGCCTAATTTAGTGTATATTTTTTAAATAAAAACAAATAGAACAGACACTACTAAATAGCTCTAAATGTAGTTATTAATGGGAGGAAAAAGCTGTAATAACTTCAAGAGCAGATGAAGGACTGTTGAAGTTTATAGCTATGATAGTGCTTGTGGGAAAGTCTGGAACAGCAGGGTGGAAAGTGGCAGCCAAGAAACCTGAAAAATATTTGAAACACTGTCATAAAGTCCCTTTTCTAGTATGTTTTTAATTTTAATAATATGTCATTATTTAGCTAATTTCTTTGGTTTATTGTAAAACATTCCTTGAAGCTGCCAGTCTATGGGAGCTACCCTAAATGCACTAACATGCAGCTTTAGTGGTTTGCCTCTGGTTAGGGAGGGTTCTCCTATGGGCATTAAATAGGCCACCCACAATATTCATCCTTCTAAAAAGCAGATGCTATGTTTTGATCTACTCTTTACAACAGCTAGCAGAACGGGAATGATGTCAGAAGGTGTCATGAAATGCTATGTGCATCTTGACTCCTATCTCTGGTAGGATGTTTTCCTCCTACACAGCTATTCATAAAGGCAGGGAGTGCAGAAGTGGAGCTGATTTAGTGCTGAGTGGAAAGGAAGAGTGTCACCCGCCAAATTCATCATTAGCAGTGCTGGCTGCCAGCCAGTGCCATCACCCTTTGGTCATGTCTGTATCCATAAGACCTATAAGTTACTCTAATTACTCCGAGCTCTTGAGTTTATCACCCCCACATGCAGCATGCTGCATGTGACCTATGAGCCACTGTCTGCAGCAAAGAACTGTGACCAGAGCTCTGCAGTTTCATTCTCCAGCTCACTTCAGAGTCCAGGCTCACTCTGGTAATGCTGGACTCTTCCCATTTGGTCTTGCCAGTTCTACTGCCTCTGTGCAAAAGTTGCCATGAGGGCACATCCAAAGTTTTTGAGGATGTGCATGTGTATATGTGGAAGAGCAGAAGATTTATTACAAGCAGCTCCATTTATTTCAAACTGCCCGACATTTTCCACTCTAAATTTCAGTTGCTGAAATTTAACCATTTGAGTTGAAAAGTTACAAGCCAATAGTTCACCTCACATTCAAATGATTGTATGAGGCATGTATTTATTTACTTGAAGATTTCAGTTAACCCTCTTTAGTAGTAGGCTAAAAGTTAGGGACACCAATACATTCTTTACTAGTGCATTTTTTTTCTCCCATATTAAGATAAAATAAAATAATAAAAAAGCACATCTTAGGCAAATTTTTCTTTGAAAATCTCTCATGCCTTCCCACTAGCAGAGATGACTTACTGCCAATTCAGCTAGCAGTAAGAGGCCACTAATAAGTGATTTCTAGTCTATGAGGATATGCTTTCAGTGATAACATGCCCAAATCTGGCTGAGAGTTAAGGCAGCTTTGAAAGCATATGCATCAGAAACGGCAACCTTCCTTGTAATTGCAACTTAATTTACTGTTGCTTGGAGCCACATCAAAGCACAAGAACTGCTTGTAGGTTGTTCATTAGTGTCCTTTACGTCAGTGCTGTTGAAACTCGCTGTGTCCATGTCACACCTACTTGTGACATCTACTTCAGTAGTCAGCCAGTCATCAAGGGAATGCCTTACCAAGCATCATGCATTCATCAGACATGCAGTAATTGCAGATAAGAGATAACTCCTGTGGTCACTTTTCTGAGATATAAACTGATGTTACTGTAGCAGGGCCAGGTTTCCATTGTTTGTGTATCTTGTGAAGTGCTCTGTTAGCCCTGAAGTGTAACTACATGTGTATGATGATCAGTTTAGTGTCTGAAGTAGAGGACTATGCTGCAATCCATTAAAGAATTTTGGAGTATGGCCCTTAATTAGGTTGGCAGCATAAAACCAAGTGGGAATACCTTTGGGTACAACCACTATTGAGACAGTGAAGGACTGTGTAGGGTAGAATAAGAAAACTTGCTAGATTGACTATATAGTTCTAGACTAAACATTATATTGCTTCAATTTATGAACTATATTGCTGATTAAGAATGGTTCCTGGCATGTGCTTTGTGCCTAACAATGTTATAGCATTGATAGAAAAGCACTAATTATTACAAGAAAATCATGTTTAGAAACATGACACTGTGACTGTAATTAGGATTGGGAACAATGTGACCAGAACATTGTCGGGAGAGTAACAGCAAAAGGAACTAGGGAACTTCAGCCAGAAGGTGAATCTACCACTCCAGTGAGTAGTCTTGGGTTTGATGCCTAATGCCACTGCTATATATATGTATTTATATATATATGCTTATGTTTCTGGACATTTAGTAGACCAATCATAGCTACTACTCTGATGAGTATAGCAGATAACCAGAAGTCTGGATATACCCTCATGAAGATGAAGGTATACTCAGATTTTTCCAAGACAAAGATTCTGTGCAGAAGAAGAAAGAAAAAAAGGCAGGGAGAGTGATATATAGTAATCATATTAGATTTAGGTAACCACATGGCTTCAGTTAGATAGGTAAAGAGGCCCAAACTAAGGCACTTTAGAGTTGATGGACTTTAAGGGGTCACAGCAGGCAAAATAGTCCTTTCTTGCTAATAGCTATTCCTCTTCAGTCCAGAACCCAACATTCCTTACCTGCAATCAACTTAGATGTCAGCAAACACTAACAAAATGTCTTACCCTCTTTCAGTGATAATGAACAAAGGGGAAGACCACTCTATGTGTGTTATCAAGTTACTTCATTTGTTCAAGTGGAAGAATTTTTGTCTGGTGTATTGGGAGATCAAAGGACAGTTATATAGAGTTTCTGTTCTCTGTTTTTCTTTTTTCAATTTCCTCTTTTAAAAAAGACCAACGCTCTCTTCATATATTACAAAATTGTAGCCAAACTGCATGTTCAGATAGTCCCATATTAGGAGATTCCAGAATGAAAGTCACTGCTAACTTCTGCTTGCTGATAATATTAACTGAATTTTATAAAATGTAAACAAATGCAGGAAATACTATATAGGTTGCATCAGTTTTAAACAACCTAAGTATTTTTTAAAAGTCTTAATCACCAAATGCATTATTCTCTGTTTCCTGGTATGTAATCTTTTAATTCTATATCTACTTTGCAGAATTTTCTTGAACTTCTCTAATATTTACTTAATAGATTTCCTAGACAACTGTTAAAAAAATCCTGTTTGATCCTTTCTTCTTTCTAGAATTGTTATTCATTAAGTAATGAGCCTAATCACTGAGGCATTTTCCTGCTTTATTTGACATTTTCCTTATGCAAGAATCCTGAATTCTAATCCAGTCAATCAAGAATTCTTTCAATCATAATTATAAAGAAAAGTATTGAATACAAGAAAATTCAATAATAGTATGAAATTAAATAATAGAAAGATAAATAAGAGACCGAAAACCCAGTCTATTGTTTCTAATCATTTTTAGTGTTGTGAAAGAGAAAACTACAGCATATGATATCTTCAAGCAGAGCAGTTTTTAGAGAGTTTTTATCATGAGCAGCTGTCACAGATGGGATGTGTTAGTTAAGAAGATTCCAAAACAGGAGGAAAAAAAGACAAAAAGCATGCTTATATAAATGGGAATAATATCAGCTTGGTTATAGTCTCTTTTGCTAAGAGAATATATATATATATATATATACTATTGGGACTGTCTGCATTTGCTTACACATGAATAAAGAAAATATAGACCATTAAAATAGAGTTTTCCCATCTAAAAAACTTGCATTTATTCACATGCTTAGTAATTAAAATGAACACAATATATCACTCCACATTTTTTGAGGACTTCGTAGGAGCCTGGATGAGAGAAGTGTTGAGAAGGTCATGAAGCCAAATGCTAAATTCGTTACTTGAAGGATAATACTTTATTGCAAGATTTATTTCTGAATTGTATAGATATTTTTATCTGAATGCATTACAAATTGATGCATTTATTCGTTTTCATTTGGATCTTTACAGAATTTTAAACAAAAGTGTTTCCCACAGAGTTAGCATAGACAGTCACAAACCAGAAGACATTAATACACTGAACATGACATGAACTTTGTCTGATACAACCTCACATTTTTTGTTTGGTCACATCAATAGAATTAACTGGAATATATTCAGCAATTCATGTTACAGCATTACTCTTCATAATTTTAGGTAAAAATGCTGGTTATATTTGTCAAATTCACATAGCCACACAGAAAAACTAACTAGCATCAGAACACCGGCTTACGGAATATTCTTGTAATAAGCTATCCCTTTCAGTCCTTGTTATCAAGATTGTCCCCTTAATGCAAAAGATATCACTGAATAATGCAAACCTTTTTGCATTTATGTATAGAGATTTTTAGCTATTTGACCTCCTTCTGATTCCATTTTTTTTTCCTTACTGTCCAGTGAGGCATATTCAATAGAACAACCAATCCATAGTCTCACCTACTGGAGAAGAAAGAAAAACATTTGAATTGCTTTGATTAAGATGAAAAGTAATCTTGGTCTTTCAATTCTTGGGTGCATGTCCAGGTACTAAGATATTATACAAATGGCAGTGGTGCAACCACTTCTTTTTATCCAAATAACAGGACGACTCTTTGTACCAAAAGAGTAAAGCATGAACCCTTAGGTGCTTAGATGATGCTATAGGTAGTTTTAGCACTGAACCTCTCTTGCAAAGTATTTAAAGGAGGTTAGAGGGTCAGAAGTAACTCATTTAGCTGCATCTTTCCTGCTCAGGTAGGGTGATGTTATTCATATCCCCCTAAGGCGGCTAATTTTCAAAATGTATTATATAGAAATGCAGATCCTTGATTGAATGTTATGAAATCCATCTCCAGAATTACCGCTTATAAGTCAAGTGTGTTAGGCTCATCAAAATGCTCTTTTCAGAATTTGCCAAAACAGGAGAGTATTCCTCATGCCAGCTAAGCATACACACTTGAAGCCATATTGAAATACGGTACAAGATATTAAGTTCAGAGAAAAAGATAGAAAACAATCTATCTTGGCCTGTGCTGTGTCTTTACTGCTTTCAAAATTATCTTTTAATTATGCCTGATATTTTGGTATCCTGAATAGGTTTGAAAGGATTCTTTCACTTCCTGTCTGACTTAATCATTGGCTTGGTTTGGGCTTTCAAAACAGATTGCTTTTAGTAGGATGGCTAGGAACAAAAAAGTGTTAGATAAATCTAACAAGATCAGTGGTTGAACCTAATAGGCAAAATTCAGGGCATCTTTGTTTTGATAATTATCTTGCTAATTGGCATTCCTAGTATAAACATGAAAGTTGAAATGAGAAAAAAAAAAGGTTTAGATTTGTCCCTGAAAAACACTTTTCGGGGAACATATTTCTCTCTAGAAGTTTCTCTGTCTTAAAGGACTAAGAACGTCACCACCTTCCCTGTTGCTGACATCTTCCTTTGTTTAAATTGTCTGAGTCACATAACTAATTCAGAAGAGTTATAATCAATCTGTACTTAGCTTGAAGCTTGCTGCAGATGATCACAAAGTCTTGTGTCCCTGAAAAAAATATTGATCATTTCTAACACCACCGATCTAATAAATATAAACTAAAATCCTATCTCTGTGTTACTGAAAGTCACAGTCTAAAGGAATCTGTCAGAAATCTATTTTTCTTACTTAGGCTATAGATTCTTTTAGGATATCTGCTATGTACGGAGAGTTTCCTAAACTCTTTTCTAAGATAAGGCATAGACGATTTTATATGGGAATTGTCATATAACACATTGTAAAACTTTTTAAAGTTTAAAAAG
The DNA here is from genome assembly GCA_032353885.1 of Nothura maculosa. Classification (NCBI taxonomy): domain Eukaryota; kingdom Metazoa; phylum Chordata; class Aves; order Tinamiformes; family Tinamidae; genus Nothura; species Nothura maculosa. The sequence goes on from JAUBOD010000078.1 coordinate 456,951, forward strand.
TTTTTTGTGTATCAAGAGGCCAGAAAGATAGGAGATTTGGAGAAAATAATGTGTTGGTTTGTTTTCAATAAAGATAAAAGGAAGAGTCAGTAAGTAAGCAATGTATACTAAAACTATTAAAGAATTAAAAGGAGTAAAATACATTCTCTGCCTTAGTGATTTTGTATATTTTTGGTCCTTCATGTGCATAGCAGTAATATATTTAATATTTATATATATATATATATATATAATGTAAGACTAATTCACAAGATCACATCCTAATCACATTCAACGTTTGAGAGATTTAAAATGCTAAATATCAATAGGTTCTCTCAAACAGATCATACTTCAAAAATCTAAAAAAAAATCTTAAGATAACTGTAAAAGTGAATTTGTTTGAAGTAGTTTGAAGTAAACCAATGAACTAACAAAAGTGAAATCAGCTATAGAAAACACATCAAGACAGTCCCAAAGAATTCACTAGACTTAAGTGTTAAGTGTTTCTACAAAAGAGTGAATGGTGTAAATAGTCAGATATCCAAACCCCAAGTCTTACTTATTTTTCTTAATCAGAACTAAACACAATTAAGTCTTCTGCTTCCCAAATATAGTCATGATAGATATTTAGCTATCCTATTTTTCTCCCTAACAGCATTTTCTCTTGTTTTTATTGTGTTATCCTGGAATAGCTCTGGAATAGCTCTTGCACACAGGCGCCTAAGAGTACACAAGCCCAAGACACAGTGTTTTTTATTTGTTTTGTTTTGTTTCTTTTTACTTTAAGTTGTAATTTAAAAGGCCTAAAAAAATACATTTCTGAGCATGTAGACATAGTGGGAAAGAAAGAGCACATGCAAAAGAGAGCAAAGAGAGCAGCCTTCTTGTTCTCACTTTTCTGAAGTAAATACCACTGTTTGGTAGACCAGAAGAGAAAATTCTTCCTGTACATAATATTTTCACTCAAATTCTTGTTCAAAAGCACTAACATAGTTAGCAGAGCTGGTGTTATTGTGTCAAAATACTATTATATATCCCAGATAATCAGGCACAGAATATACTCCTCTAAGTGTAATTGAATTTTGAACTAAGTACTTACTGCAGTATAGAATACACTTGGGCAGCATTTTAATCCAGGTGAAATCTGCATGAGTGATTCAGAATTCCCACCAAGAGCATCATATTTGTGATGGAAAAATTTGACAGATGTATGATAGATCACAAAATATTTAACAGGGATAATACTCTGAAAATATAATTATTTCCCCAATAAAATGAATAAAAGAAAGGTGTGGATCCAGTGAAATGATTCTGGGTTTAATCTCCATATGAGGAAGAAATTCTTCACTGTGAGAGTGGCATAGCCCTGGAACAGGCTGCCCAGGAAGGTTGTTTAGTCTCTGTCACTGAGAGATCTTCAAAACCCGCCTGGATGCCACCCTGTGCCACATGCTCTAGGTGTACCTGCTGGAGTGGGAAGGTTGGACTAGATGATCTGTACAGGTCCCTTTCAACCTTAACCATTCTGTGATGCTGTCATTCTGTGAAAATGTCTTTCCCTTCAAGCCTAGTTTTGCCTCAGTTAGAATCAGTAGAAGTTTTGCCAAGGATCATAACAGAAGTAGCACTCGCTTCCTTTCTTCTTTCCGGCCAATATACTTATCTGCACAATGCCTGCCATATATTTGTGTCTACAGTTAGACTAGCTTAAGACTGGGAAAAGTTACATATCCATCAATTTTGAAAGGGTTTAATGGGGCTTTTAATCTCTCAATCCTCAGTGAAGTAGTAGAACTTATGTAGCTGAAATCTGAGGTTCATTCTGGAAGTGTTACTGAGGTTCTTCTATATTGTATGACAATTAATAGATAAATGGACTTTTATATCAGAACAATGAATGTATAATAGACATTGCCTATTTGAAATATATACTATTGAGTATCTGAACAAAACCAAATTGGTGGATGGAGAGTTTGTTCAGGAAAAAAGAGAAAGATTACTGCTTATAATTCAAACTTTATCTTTAACGTCTGAGAGTGGTTGAGCTGAAAGGTTGACATGTTTTTGGCTTTGTGGTGTACTACAATTTTATTTATAATTTCAAATTTAGAAAATATCCACCATATACATATACTTTTCAATATATTACAATTTCGAGCTAGGCAACTGTCCAGACTCTGGCCCAACAGTGCACCTAGTGCTGACTTAAAAGGATGCATAGATGAGATTTTCACTAGATGCAGTCTTTTCTGTCTGAAGGAATTAAAAAAGGGCAAGTGTGACATAGTTATGGGAGGATCACATTTGTCCAGTAGGGACTGGACATCTCTCTCTCTTTAAATAGAGCTACTGAGCAGCCATCATTTACATTAAAACTCTTAGCCCATTACCAAGAGGTGACCTTGTGATCTTAGTTTAAATGCTTCATATCCCATTACTTTTCTCCTGAGTCCTCTGCTTTCTTAATATCTCACACTAATGCACTTTAGCATTGTTGTATGTTTCTAGCTCCTATTCTGGAAAACATTTCTTTCTAAGACAACAATCAACTGTGTACTTTATTTGAGGCACATACTTATCTCATGAAATTAAAGTGAAGTATACCATTACTGTTTGCTTTCTATAGAAAGAGACTGAACACATACTTATGTACTTTTCAGTCTGAGACTCTAAAGGATAGGAATTATTTTTTCCAGTCTATTTCAAACAGAAAAACTAATGTAATCATAAATGCATCGAAATTGAATACTAATAAAGAGTCTACAGAAGAATGCATACATTCACATTCCCACTCAAAAAAAAAAAAAGAAAAAAGGTTTATTATACTTGAAAAAGACATTTGAAGCATTCCAGCTTTCTAAAGCACTGCAGTATGCTTTAGCAATGTCTTGTTACCCATTACTGAATAGATTTAATTATACTTTCTCTATAGTAGAATTACAGTTACAGATGTTTTTGTGCTACTGATTGGAATGTCAGTAATAATTTAATTAGATATTATGACAGTTTCCATGGCTTATATGTTAACACAGTTAAATTCTCTCTGTAAACTAATTTTGAGAACAAATGTTTCTGTTCAAAACCTTTTACAGTGGAAATGTTTCAAAGGTAAAAAAAAAAAAAAAAGTTAATTATAAGGCTTTCTCCCTACCAAATCCTCTGAAGGAGGAAGAACATTTTCCATGGAAATATGGTCAGTCACTGAAATGTCAAAGAGGATTTAACTGTAGAATAGTATATGGAAAGTATATGAAACTTAAACTACCTCACAATCTAAGTTAAAAGGTACTATTTATTTATATAACTATAGTGACCCTCAGTGTGCAGAAGATATGCTTTTTACTGTGTGGTTTTCTTGTATGTGAGAACATTGAATGGCTGCATTATATTTAATTAAAAGCAATAGTGGGCCTACCCAGATGTTAAAAGGGCTTGATCTGAACAGTGTGTTGACATCAGATGAATAGGAGAGGCCACCTGCTAGCTCCACTTTTGGCTTTGTGGATGATTTGCATTCCTGTGGCCTGTTGCTCTGCATGATTGCTCTCAGCACTTCACAGCCCCATGACCTGTTTAATATCATGGATACCTTCCAGCCGTGCAGACTATCTCCTTTTGTAACATCAGTGCAAAAGAAAGAATGACCACTTGCATGATTTTGATGGGTAGAGTATGATGTTTTCACTTAATATATACCACATCAAAGAGGAGGAAATGCTTTAATACAAACTGGATTAAGATAAAAAATATTCCATTCTTGCCTAAGAGTGCTAACAGACTTTACTTTTTTTAACATGCTAGAAGATAATGCTCATCATTTGAATCTGAGTACAATTTGGATTGTAAGAGGTATTCTTGTCTGAAGCACAGAATGTTTTTGGGTAAATATGTAAAATTAAAACAAGTCACTCAAAGAAGTGATTACTTACTGACTGAACACTGAGAATCCCTTTAGCTGCTTAAGAGTTTTCCTGAAGCCAAATACACATATTAGACTGTATATATTGCATACAGCTAATAGTCCCGGTTTCTATAAATCTTTTAAAATGATAAATATTTTCAAATAGAGAGAATTAAAATGAAATCAAAAATAAAGAAAAAAATATAATAATTTTGTCTTTCTGGTTGAAAGACAAAAGAAAAACTTTAAAGGCCTATTCCTATATATTCCTCTCCCGAAGAGGAATTCTTTGAGTATTGCTGTACAAGACTCAATGAAAGCTTTTATATGCTTCCCACTTGAAGGTTCCATTATAATCACTCAAGGACTAAGGCAACTTAATCTCAAACAGGGTTGATGACTGTCTAGTTGATGTAGCCTAGAGACCCGCACTTCCACTTCTGCTGACCGTATCAGATCTGTCCTCAATGGCCTCGCTAGAACTTATTTGCCTAGCAGACATGTAGACATATACATTTAGGTGTCTTAATCAGGAACTGAATCTTATAATTAATTATGCTATATATATGATATGTAAATAATTATGATATATATATATATATCCATTGCATCAGTGAGGTACATGGATGTAGAGATTTGTATAAAAACAGATATTATAAAGCACCTATTTGCAAGATGACCAAGGAAGCCAGGTACTGCACACTCAAAGCTTCCACAAAAAATAGATCTTCTCTATACCATCATAGAAGTGTACAGAGAAGAGAACACCATGCTATTGTTCCCCCAGTGAGCAGGCTTGCAGCACCAGATTTAACTAAGAGCTCAAGTCCACTCTGCTTCTTCTGAAGGGGTTGGCAGACCTAAGAAGGCTGAAGACTAGTGGCAAATTAAAGTTTAATACGTACTGCAATTTGTATCTATCTACATCACTTCCTTATCATAACTCTGTGTTAACTGCCATTGCATCCAAGTATATAAAGGAATAAATAGCTCTCAAGGGCCAACTAAATGCTGAAATAAAACAATGCAAGCATTCTCTTTTCCATGTAGGAACCATCCCTAAAACTATACTTCTGTAAAAGGAAAGTTATTACACTTATTCAACTAGTGTTTTCCTTCACTGGAAAACTGCTATAGAAGATGACAAAGAGTTTATTCTTATGCTAGTGCTCTGTAAAGGTTGTAGACCTTCTCCAGATACAAACTTGTAGATGGAAATATTTGCAGAGAGGAAGAATGCTCTACTGAATTGTAACTTGTTATAACGTCAGCTTTCTACTCAGCTTAATTATCCCTGCTTTGTACTCTTCAGGTGCTGTACAACTGCTGTAGGGTTAGCTGACCTATGCAGATTTCAGTTCTTCTGAATGCTTGAATCTCTATGCAGTGTTGGTGGAAAAGGACTGCAAAGCTAAGTAACACTCAATTTCAGTCATGAAAAAGAGAAGGTTTACCTGAGGACAATGCAGAGCATTCCTGCACTTCACTGATTCCTGTGTTATTGTTTCTATACATGGACTTATTTTCTAAATGGCTTCTGCTGAACCCCAAGAACACTGTAAATGACATAAAGACATCTTTGCCATCCGTACATGACAGAGGATTATGTTTAATCAGTCCCAAGGAATTTAAGTAAAAGATAAGAAGATTATATAAATTTCATTTTTAAAACAAATACTAGATTATCATCCTTTTGGCCATATGGGGCAGCTTTGTGATAGTATCTCCAAATATATCCAAAACATGATAAGGAATTGGCAGTGGTTTTGTTTTCTTGTTATAGCCAATGGAGTGGTAAGGCATTAGGATGACTCCTGCTATACATTGCTGTTGTATATATAAGGACAGGGTTGTGAGGCACCATGCTCTTTACTGCTTATCTTTGTCTATTTTTAAGCAAAGTGTTAATTGAGTGCAAATGTATCTGATTCTGTGATGTAAAGAACTGTCCTTTGTTGACAGTCCTTAGTCTCTTGATTGTTTTTTGGTATTGACCAGCTGTGGCTTTGAGTGATGAAACATCTTAAAGTATGAACTGTGCTTTTTTCAAAGTATGTATTTTGCCTTCAATACGGTTAAGCAACTAAACACTTAAGCCTAGCTTACAAGAAGAGAACATTGCTATAATAAGTACTGGAGGGCTCAGTTCAAGGGAAGAGAAGATGCTGAGGAATGTTAAAAGCAGATGCTGTTATCACTCCCTTTGAGTACTTAGCTTACCTTCACATGTAGCTGCTTCAGAATCTCCTTTTTAACCTTGAAAAAAAAAGCCTTTCACAACTCTGGTAACACACTTTAAGGAAGGTGCAGCATTGGGACAAAACAGAGAGGGAATACTCCCATCTTCTATTACTACACACTCTGGGTTTCATTATTTTTTCTAAAAATGTGTGGCTTCATGATAACAAATTGGGATTCTAAAAATCTCTAGTTATCTCCTACTCTTAAAATAGTGTCAAGATAGTTTCATGTAAGTTCCCAGCTATGGAAAATCAGGAAACACTGCAATTGTGTATTGACCACCTCTCCCTCTGCGAATACTGAAGGTAATCAAACATAGTTTCATTGAAATTAAGTTGCTGGATCAGGCCAATGGGATATTCACTCCTCCTATGCTACTCAAAAGGGATGAGAATTTATTGGATGAGCTCTGCTTAGGCACTTGCTCACATTCCCTCTGTCCCCCAGAATACAACTTACCAGTATTTTCTCTAATGTATGTTCATGAGGAATGATTCATAAAGCTGCTTCTTCTTCCTTAAGAAATATATATAACAATATCATATTTATGGTTCATGCAAGGGAGATTCTTGCCTCATAACTCTTCCAGAATAGTTGGTGCCTATTCCTATATCTCAAACCAGCTCATTTAGCTTCATTTTGCTCCACTGAGAGAAACTGAAGACTTTTGTGACTTCCTTCTCCTGAGAAGGTTTTGGTTTCCCCATTCTCCGAATTGAATTTCTTAGCTGGTGAGAAATAGAAGGGTCTTCTCTTCTACCTTAATCATTTTGTCTGCTACCCTATTTTGTCCTTGCTCCACAGAAAAAGTTGTCCCTTGCTCATGTCTCTGCCACCAGTGCTTTGTTAAGCCTCCCTGGTGTGGGAACAATGTACACATCAACAGCTGGAAACTGATCGCTATAGGAAGAAGTTGAGTCCAGCTGTTAACTCTTTGAGACAAACACACATACATACACACAAACATACAACTATGTTTTTTATTGAAAAAATCACTCTACTCTTGCCTTTTTGCAGTGATTACATAAGTTAGATATATGCAATTTCCACTCTCTCATTCACATAAACATACCATATTTAAATGAATTTATAAGGCTCCAACTGAACGAACCTCTCTGGTAACTTCGTATGAAAAATAAAGCTAGGAAAAAAAAAAGATTTGATACTTTTTTCGGCAAGTCTTCAATTAGGAAGAAGACATTTTAAGACACTGCTCAGATAGTTAATCTCATATCATCATAACAGCTTTGCTTCTGCTACTGCTGGTGAACGCCAGGAAATTAAATAATTCAATAATAAAACAATGAGAATAAAGGTTGGCTGTTACCAAGTTTCTTGCAATTGATAATTAAAAATGAATTAGAAAAAGTACAGAGAAAGGAAGAAGGTAGAAATGTAGAATATATATATATGTGTGTGTGTGTGTGTGTGTGTGTGTGGTTAGTTTGTTTCTGCCTGATTTATTAATGGATTACCATCTCCTTGGTCTGTGATGGATGAAAGAAAACTATTTGTGAGTGAAACTAGCAGTACTGTGGTATGTGAGAAGGGAATCTTAGCTATGGTAGGGAGATGTGAGACAAGCTCTGTAATTCCCTCCTGCTTTCCCCCCGCAGCAGTAAGGTCAGCAACACTGTAAATCTGCTTATGCAAATGCCTGCAATGAGGCCAGCTTGCCACAAAATAGGGCGATTTCTCTTTAGATGTCTGACATGTCTCTGTAGTCATAAAGAGATAGTTCATATGGATAACATGATGAATAATATAATGAATTCCAAAAATCTTCAATAAACTTGAAGAATAGTTATACAGCAATTAGAGCTAGGCCAAATCCACAAAGATATTGTCTAAAGCATCAGAGATGTTGCATTGCGGCTGGATACAGCTCTCATGAGATGTCTAAAAGTCTGTGTTACAAGCAAAAGTGTTTTGATGATGTTGGTTTTAGAGGGGAAGGTGGTTTATTTTTGTCATTTCCTTTACAATGAGTTTGAAAAAAAATGAGTTTGAAATTCTTATATCAAAAAGAAATGTTATTGCTAACCCACTTTATTGTAGTTAATTACCCACTGGAAATACATTAGAGGATTTTTTTTCCCTCTGCATTAGCAGGTATCCTGAATCTGGACTATATCTTTTTGAAGCATGATTATGGTTATCTACAGTTGAGAAGCGCTGAGCTCTTCAGAGTTAAGAAGGCAGAGCAAAGGTCAATGGAAGCTCAGCTCATGACTTTTTACTATCCAGCTTTCTCTCCAGCACGCAGCGTGAGGAAGTCCAAGCTGTGGCATTTCAGTCTCTTGAATGTCTTTTGGCTTTCATTTTGACTTGTATTTAAAACTGGATAACTGTTTAAAAGGGCATTTCAATTCAGTGTCCTTTGTAGCATACTGTTCTGCGTCTGTTTAAGAGGTGTTCCATGAGCTTTTGCCAGATGATATTTCCAACCATTTTGAAATGTTTAAAAAGGCCAGTTCTCCTAACTGGCTGCTCCTGTTCAGGCTGTAATTAAAATGCAGGCTTTTGAAGTTATGGCTTAAGTTAAGCGGTTTAGTTTTACTTTTTTTTTTGTGAAAATAACTACCAAAATAAAACATTCTGCCAAAAAACAAAAAGCGATGGAGGGAGGGGAGAGAGAGGGAAATATAAATTTAGTATTTTTACAGTATCTTTATATATTTGGAAGGCTTCAATTTGTTTCTCTTTGCACTGCTGGAAGACAGCAAAATTTGTTCTCACTGTGTCAATATAGGATATTTGGGGCCCAGGATGTGCTACAGCAAAAGAATAACATCGTTAATTGTTGAGAAGAAAAAAACACAAAAGCTGGGCTGTAGAATCAGAAAATTTAAGATCAGAATCTTTATCATCTTAGACATTTTGACAATCCCAGCTGCTGCATGTGAGGTATAAGGCAATAGACAGAAAAGCATTTTGCCTGGCTGCCTTATGTAAAACATGTGATGCCCTTTCCTTCTTTTCTGTTTTGATACAAATAGAAGTAGTGGCAGTGCATGGGGCAGAGCTAAAATCTGGAGGATCCTGAGCTGCTTATCTTTAACTTTAAGCTACTGCTGCTTATTAGACAATTATAAGAGACAGTCAGACACAGTCTCATAGATCTGCCAGTCCTATACAAATCATATATCATCTTACCTCATTTCATCTCATCTCATTTTATCTTATCATTTTTCTTGTCAGCCCCCTACAAATATCCCATCACCTTCAAGATCCAGAGACATTGGGTATCTATGGTTATGAATCTCAGTAACCTCTCAAATGAACTAATAGTGAAGATGGCGAAAGAGGAGAACATGTTCTTTGTAAATATTCATAAAAGATGGATTGGTTATATCTGGTGCTCCTTTTGTTAGTGGACAAGTATCCCCTGTGTAATTTAACTACAGCAGACACAGATACATCAATATTTTTATACTGATATTCACATGTATATGCATGACTTCTATGTGAATTCCTGCATGAGTATGAATAATAAAAGGTGTACTTGAACGTGTGTGTGCATATATATTTCTTTTCAGAAAATATATTGTTTGAAATCCTAATCTAATACATTTTCACATTACTTCTTTTGACTTAATATATATTCTTACACATATTAAGCATCATCCTCCAAATCATAGGGTTGTGAAATCCAATTGGAAAAAATAGATATTCTTTCTATATAAAAGCAGTTGCATTTATATATGTATTTAAATTTACATTAAACAATTTAGCTAATACTCGTTTATTAGTGTAATATATCATTGTTTTACATAAAAAATTATAACATTAACTCAAATACTAAAGGTATTTGATGAATTAATGGACTCAAGGCTTTAAAATTTAAAGCTTTCCTTTAAAAAGAGATACTGAAGTGTTCACTAAACACTCCTCTTTTGGTTAATTAGACTTGATAACACAATGAAATTGTTTTCCTTTTACCTAGCACAGTTCCATATATTATATCGTAAGTGTCCTAAGCTAACAGTGCTCAGCACCTCACAAAACAATGTCCTTAAGCTGCACAGTCCCACAGTTGCATTTTATTAACACTAAACATGCACTTTTCTGACTTGGAATAAATATTATATTGCTCACATGGCTTGCTGTTTGGGGGTTTGTCATTTTTGCCTCACAGTAAGACGCCAGTTTACAAGACTGCACACCTGGTGTTACCTTGGTAGAACCAAAGGCATTGCAGACATGTGCAGTGCATCCAGCCAAATGTGCTGAACTCTGTCAAGCCTGCACGGTGAGCCTGTGAAATACTCGTCTGGTGTGAGGGAGCTTTTACACATGAAGAGGCTTTTGCCTAAACAAAATATATCAAATTGAAAGTGGTCACAATTTGGAGCATAAATCATCCATGAAATGATGTAAGTGCAGTTTGCTTGTCTTTTTTTTTCTCACATGGAAAAGAAATATAAGTGGATTTTGCTGAAAAATACCCAAGTGGAATTAAAATACAAAATAAAATACTGACTTTAAAGGAAGACTGGAGCTTTATCTGAGAGTATATACTTCATCATTAAGATTAATATAGGTAGCCAAAACAGTATGTGCCTGCAAAATTCCAGAAGGTTTTAAAATAGATTCTTGCAGGACAGAAAGGTCTATCTCAGCCCTAATGCAACATTCTGGGTCTAAAAAGTTTATATCTCAGTGGGAAATGTCCTTTATCTCCTTTCACAACAGGTGAATCTGTCAGATGTGATGAATGATATGAAGAAGACTCATTCCAGCTCTCTTTATCTTTCAATCTTGTTTTTGCTTCATTAAATTTTTGAGCAGTTCATCAGGTTAGTCACCAAGCTTTATTCTCTATTATTGCACTAATTTTCAAATTATATTATTTTGTCTGCAAGAATAATGAGGAAAAGTCACTGGGGATCAGCTGTGTATGTATGGCCCCTCCTTTGCTCATGATCTCACGGGGCAGATTAGTCATGTGTTGGTTTAACACATCCCTACAGGCAACATCTTATTGCTTAAGGTTCAGAAATATGAATAATAAAACTAGACCATAAGCTATTTAGCTTGCTAGAAATTAAATTTAACAGCTTCATCTTATGAATCCATCTGTAAAAGTACATATAAGGCATTACATTAATAGGAACACATGGAAATCTACAGGATCATATTCCAGAGGAACCAAGCTTTCTGCTTGCTTTACAAGATAATATGGTAAGACTAGACAAAACATTTTTTTTTACTAATAACCTTTTAATTCTACCAGCAGAACACTTCTTCAGAAAACAAACAAAAAGCCCCAAAGCAACAGCAACAAAAAACTTCCTGCTGTAGAACTATCTTTTTAGCCCTTACTTGTCACAGAATCACGGAATCACAGAATCACAGAATCTATAAGGTTGGAAGGGACCTCTAGAGATCATCTAGTCCAACCTTCCCGCTCCAGC
>JAUBOD010000078.1:468588-480942 GCA_032353885.1 Nothura maculosa
TACTGTTAACATACTTATAGAAGCCCTTCCTGTTGTCCCTAACATTCCTTGCCAATTCTAATTCTACCTGGGCTTTGAATTCTACCTGGGCTTTGTCATCTCATAAAAACCCCACTTACCCAAACTAGTCAGTTGGTTGCTGTAGCAGAAGAAAAATTAGCATTTTGAAAGAACTAATGTGTCAAAGGGCTTATCTATTTTTTCCAAATAAACCAATTTATTTCACTGAAGATACTGCCTCTGCCTACAAACTAATTATGCATATTTTTAGACAATCACAGCCACAGCAATAATACAAGTATTAATATTTGAGAATACAGCCATATAAACAAAAAGAAATGAATACAATCTTGCATTTTGAAATAAAAAATATAGTCTAAAATTAGTTTTTGTTTTGCTAAGCTGGGACATTGCTGTAGAGCAAGCTCAGATACTTTAGTACTAGACAGTATGAAATTTCAGAGTAGATATGAATGGCTCACTGATATCATTCTAAGGTATATTTGAGCCTTTCCTGCCAGAAGTTCCATGTAAAAAGATCCTGTGCTTAATGCTGTAACTGGTCTTAAGGCAATGATGAGTGAAGAAGCAAGGCTGGGCTTTGCAGAGAGGTGAGCTTTGCATGTATTATATCAGTCAGGATATATTGGGGTAGGCCAGGTTCAGAGCACAAATGAACATCTGGCAACTTGTCTTCCTCCAGAACTCACATGCAACACCTGCACAAAGGCCAAATACTGTGTCATTATGCAGGATTTCAGGATTTCTCATTGCATGAGGAAAATAAAGTGCTTTTTCTCCCTTGGGACAAATTATGTTTCTGCTTCTGAGGCCAAGAAGACTCCTTCTGCCTTGTAATTGTGTTTTGGCAGCACAAGTCAGGACAACAGACTTTGATGGTAAATCTCCGCACAGACTAGTGCACCAGTAATAGCTAGGAATGGGAGCAAGGCCAGGCATCCTCCTCACCCCAGTTCTTCACTCTGTAGAATAGTGAGTGACACAAGGATTAGGATGTTCTGATTGCCTATATGATGCCTCAGAAAAAAAAATAAACTACTATGAAAGTCCTGGCTCAAAATTTGTATAAAGTCAGTTCTCCCATGTTGCTTAGACACCCCTTATAAAGTGGTTGCTGGGCAGCCTCTTTTAGGAGAAGGCTGATTTCATCACAGCGACGTATCCATCAACTTTATTGTCTTCTGACATCATTCCCTCATGCCTGTATATTGCTGTTGCTAGGGGATACCTTATCTATTGTGAAATCACAGATGAAAAACTGTTCAAGTTATCCAGTTGTCAACCGTGCAAGTTGTTTAAGCTGGCTTGCTTACTGCCTTCTCAGCTGTTATATGCAGCCTTATCTTTTGAAGTTGTAGTGAGGGAAGGACTTAGTCATAGCACTATAAAAGGGAGTAATCAAGCCTTAGTTCAAAAGCTTGACATAATTAGTGTTTTTATGCGAAGGTTGTATGTCAATATTTATATAAATTATAGATTAAGATAAAAACTGCATGACATATAAGGTCTAGCTTCTCAGTAACCTGTCTCCAAGCTATCAATCATTTTAAGAAATCTGATAATGCCCAATAACAAAATTTGCTTGTAGAGAAAACTGTCCAAATCTTCCTTCTTCTGGGTAAATCCTTGTTATATTTCTTAATCGTTATTTTACAGTGATCCATATCTTCATGAATAGAGACACTAGTCATTAGAACTGTGCTTAGCTCTTGGCTTCCATGCGAAGATAATAATCCTTACTAGTTAAGAACTGTCGAGTACATATTGAAATAAAAATATTTTTATCAGTTTGAAATGTTCGGCCTGCCATGAAATTCATCCTTATTTCTATGCTTTAAAGGAAAAAAAATGTGACATACTCAATTTTAACCTTGGTTAGAAAATCATACTTTTCTGATTTGTCATGATGACATGTGTTAGGAATCAAAGGAATCATTTGCTTTCCTAATGGTATGGGAATATAATTTGGAGTTTGTTTTTAAAAGCTGAATCACTGTTTTCAGATATCATTCCTCAGGAAATATGTTTTCAATTAACCCTCCCTCTCCTCCTCTTTTCTTTCTCTCAGATTAGCTACACTACCATACTTCAGTAAGATACATGAGTTTTTGTCATAAAGATGCTTCTCATGCACCTTCTTTTCTAATTTCCTTTTTTTTATGGAATCTCTCACACAGTATGTAAACTGAAATGTCACTTATTTTGATTATGTCCAGCTCATGTTTGCTGATGATGTGGATGTGCATCTCATTGATTCTTGACTTCATTTGCTCTCACTTCGACACATCCAAAGCAGAAGGCAAGAATACTATACATCAAGACAGATAAGAACCATTGGCAGTTAAGACTCATATTACTTTAATGGTTAGAATTATTCCATGTGTGTATACAATACCAGCTGTATAATAATTTATGACAGTGTACTTCAAATGCACTGCACATTGAAAGAAACACAATAATTACTTTGTTTAACAGACCATTTATGTTTCTACGAAAAGATCCCAAATGCGTCTGAACAAACCAGAGGATTAATAAGGGTGGTGAATTATTCATCACACAGTGAATGTACTCCTTAATTTAGCAGATTGCTTCACATCTTCCAGCAGAAAAGCCACTTGAACTGTTTTTGCCTTTTCCATTCAACTCTCTTATGGGTGGAGATTTCATCAGTGTTAAGACTGAGTTTCTTTTGGTTAGAATTCCACCTCCCACTTTGGGTGCTCCATCCAGTCCTCTGCTCCGAGAGCGTGACTCTTTGATCTTCCCTCCATTTAAGCAGGACTCATTCTATTCTTTTTGTAGCACAGTACTTTTTAAACACCAGACCAATGCTTGGCTAAGATACAAAACAAAGAAAAACAGAAATTATGTATTGTTTTTTTTAAAAGGCTTTCTGCAGGGCATCTATGCCTACATGGCTAATAAGCTCATTCATAAAGTGTAGTCATTGTGCATCCATGAAGAACAGCACCTTTTGCCTACAGATTCCTAGCTGTTCCTCTCTAAAAGAAACAGTATCATTTCTATTCTGTATCATTTTTGTGAATGGAAGGCCTTCCATCATTATTTTATGATTCGCCTTACTTTTCCTGTATTTCTGCTCTCTTTTGGCATTTTGATAATTTGGCAAAGGGATTGTGTTTTATTTTATGTCTGCATACAGCCAAAAGCAAAATAAACATGCAAGTATTGTGATTCTTTCATGTGTTCATAATTAGCATCTCATAATTACTAGCAGAATGATCTCTTGCTGGAAATTGTTGTTTGAGTAGAACTAAAATGCTACACAGGTATAACTGCATTCCTTCCAAACTAGTATTCTATGTCCTAGCATTCTGTGAACTTCCTATCCTTAGCATAAAAAGCATGTGAGTGGGATATGTAATCATCCAGTGCAGCATCCTGTCTGTGATGCTAGCCAGCACCAGATGTTTTTGAGAAAGGTGCAAAAAATCCTGACAGTAGGCAGATGTTGGATTACCTCTCTATTAAGAAGGTTTCATCCTAAACCCCGATACTTAGTTTGTCTGAAGCCCTAAGGAATGACGGTTTAGGTTCATTCCAGAACTCCTCTTTTGTGTCTTACTAAGTTTCACTCTTTGAGAGCATGTTTGTTGTGGAGCAGTTGCAGGATTTGTATTGTGTTTGGGTTCCAGATGTAGGTTCAACATTGTTTCTCATGCTGGAGAGACATGCCAAAGTTAAATGTGCTTGAAGAAAATGGAATATTAAACTGCTTAGCTGTTAGCCCTTAGCAGACATAAAAGAGCACAACACAGCCAGAAAATTTTATTTCTCAACAGTCTAGAAATTAAATGGATATTCACTGAGACAACTGTGGGCATGTTCCTTGACTCCAGGCTATTCTACTGCCAAATTCCAAATTCTTGTTGCAAGAAGATGCGGAAATGTCTGTGTTCTTAAAATTAGTTGGATATACTCCTGTAATAGAAAAAGTTTAGCAACTTAAATATAGTGGTCACTACTTCAGATTTACCATGGGAGAGGTAATAGGAACACAAGTCCATTGTCCTGAGAACATGCGGTGACAATACTATGGCCAGGAGCAGGAAATGGAGGCTAATGAGGCTGGAAGAGCAATATGTCTCTCTGGGACCAATTGTGAAAGAAAGTTAAAGCCTCTCTTCCTGGCTGTGGTGTACTGGAGCAGTCCTACAGCCTCTCTGGCTACATTAGATACTGTCTTAACTGCCCATATCGGGTTTTCTGATGCCCCATGGTTACCTGCCCCTTGTCCTTCCTCTTCCTCAAAGTGTCCACAGAAATAGAAGAATTCAACCTGCCTGCATGTCAATCTGACTACAGTCATGCACATCTTTGCTCTCTCTTTGAGCTCTTATATATATATATAGGATTTATAATAAGTGAGACATTGGGTCAAATTATCTTAACATTATATGAAACACCTCAGAAACATTAACAGAAGAAATTTGGGAGAGGAAAATAATGCTTTCCAAAAATAATAAAGAATAATTTTAATCCAGAAAGTCCATTACTTGTTTCTCTCAAGGGAATCACAGAAACCTTGGGGTTGGAAGAGACCTCTAGAGATCATCTAGTTCAAGCTCCTTGCTATAGCTTTTTAAGCACCTTTCTGCACTAAGACAAGCAATACTCAAAGGTCAATGAAAAGTCAGAGCTGTTACAGTAATGTATTACTATAGAACGTAAAGAAATACTCTATGCATTGTTTTTAATTCCTGATTCCTTATTACTCAAATTCCTGGCTGTACAATGATCCAGTGTCAACATTTGGCTTGGCATTTAGGATTCTCTCCTAGGAAATAGGAAGCGTGGGTTCAATACCCTTAAGGATTCTCAAACTCTGAGCCAGGAACTTCATGGCTATTCCCCTGTGCTTGATGTTTCCTATCAGCCAAATTTCAGTGGCTACCCATTCAACATACGGACATACAGCACGGCCTAGAAGAGATTCCTTAGCTTCTTCTATTGCAGTAGAGAAGAAGGTCTGTAGCTAAGCTGTTCTGAATAACCCCTTGGAAGACTTACTTGGGCACAAATATTTCACCTCACTTTGTAGAAAATATCAGATTAGGAAGTCTAAAACTATCAAAAGGCTTCCAGATTCTGCAATGCTTATGCTAAGTGTCCAGGCTAAATGCCTAAGTTAAGGGAGTTTAGTCCAGCACTGAAGTTCTCAATACTGCCCAAACCTGTTGCAGTCCTTGTAGTCACATGAAGAGAAATGCAATCATAAAGATCAGAAAACTGTTAGTTTTCTCAAGCAAGCTAATTTTTACGTTGATACATAATTCTGTGAGTTGACACATAACTATAATATGAACGTAGGTGCTTTGTGAAACAATTCCCTTCTTGCCATGGTGTACGAAAGCGGGCTATCAATGTTATTTGTATTTTAATTTGAACAAAGAAATAATTAGGGGTGGAGCAGAAGAGCTGGCACTCCAAATGTTACAAAATTCATTCATGTTAAAAAAATCCCAAGAATATTGTTCTTTTTCCTTTTTTAAGGATACTGCTTATTCAACATTGTGGGCTTCTGAAACACAATACACTCCCCCATATAGCATCATTATTTTCCTTTAGAGGTATTATTTCCTTTTTATTTGCATCTCCATATGACACTGGCACATAACACTTCTGTTTCACATGCTGTAGACTCAAGGAAATATTTGTCTTTGTAATTTGAAGTAGTCTACATTAATTCCTATGTGATTAAATCTTGATTTAGTGCTGAAGATAGAAGTTGATATAAAAAACATTTCTTTCAAGTGCTTTAGTTTAATGTGCTGCTGTTACCATTATGCTAAAAAGTGAATCCCTGAATGTCAATACCGTTATATTTCCTATGTGAGTCTTTCCTCTAGAGTTACAGTATTCGTTGACTTGGTACAGTCTTTGCTTCTGAAGCCAAAAAATACAATCCTTTGTCCTAACTTATGCATGCTACCAAAGAGGATTTCAGATCACAAGACACAGCTGAAGCCTGCAATCTGACTCTGAAGTTAAGCACAAACAGAAATAAAAGAAAGAAATGATGCACACATTTACTTGATGATCACAGATTACTTCCTATTGTGGTACATGTGATATTTGTTTTTATTCTGTATTACACATTATTTCAATTTATTTTTCATTAGTCAGTAGTATTTTGTCCAAAAGTTCTTGCTATGTTGGTAATTTAACAACTGTTTTCAGTTATGGGGGGTATGCATTTTTAATTAGGCATTGTTTTGACAAATGATACAGAGTAAATTGAAAAACATCAGACAGGCACACTCACTCATCATGGGGAGGTTACCTCGGCAAATCCAGCAACTGGATGAGCTACTTCTCTCTGTTTCACTGATGCTATTTTAACTGGGTAAAAAGCACTTTAAACTGCAGCTAAAAAAATGAGCATGCAGGAGTAACTTAAGGGTTTAATAAAAATCTTCCAAGTCTGCTTGGAAAATTTATTGCACAGACAAAGATCCTGCAACTCCAGCAAATTCAGAATTAAACAGAACATAGAGATGAACGTAAAAATGAAAACATAAAAATGAAAAGAATTCAAATATTAAATAACATCGAAACTTATCTTTTTATACACAAGTACTAATGGATTTAATAGGTGGCAGCTGCTGTATTTTTAATGGAAATTCATGGATTTTGTGCACCCTAAATAAAAAAAAATCCCTGTAGGTTAAATAAAATTTTTTTTTTCACTATTTGTAGCAAAGACAGTCTCCAACTTTTACTGTATGGAGCTTCAGTTTTGATAAATTCTTATAGATCCTAGCATAATTAGACAAAAAAAAAGATTTATTCTTCTTGCTCTAATATTATGGAATTATATTATGGAATTGAATATGGAATATCTATTTTAAATATATGAAAGCACCATAAATTGTGCTTTGGATACCTACATTTTGGATTGTCTTTTCTTTTTTGGACTGAGGTGGGGTTAGGCTTCTGTTTGTTAGTTATCAGCATTTAGAACTCAGACTTTTGGGAGGACACTACAGTAGTCATCTTGCTCGGCTTTGGTTTTGCATGGCTACTAGCAGCACCATTCAGCTTGATGGAAGATGGATAGTCAAATTTATACAGCACAATAGATTTTTTCCCCTAATTATTTTTAGTGCTAAATAGAGTAATGATAGTCTCAGAGAAAAACCAAAGAGTAGAAGTTATAGATGGAACTCTGCTAAGACAGAATTTAAACTGTTACAATTTAAAAAAATAAGTATTAAAAAAAATTAATTTAGCAATTAAATGCTAGAGATGCAGCCACTGAGTGCACCAAATCATTTATAAAATACTGTTTATACAGCAAATGCCTAAAAGTAAATCAAAATACAGTTTTCCCTGGTAATACCACAAAAAAAATTATTAAATGGTGTCGTTTATTGAAATAGCTTGAAATGACAAAGTTGCCAATCAGATCCTCCTAGAGATTGTTATAAAGACACCAGTGAACAGGTTAGCAACTAATCAATCCATTTCTCTTGCCAGTTAATACACAGGGTCCTTATACTAGAGGGTGATCTCAGAAACACTTGAGTTCTTCCACTCCACCTCTTTTCCTTTTCCCTTCAGGCTGAAACTACATCCATCCCTGATGGCCTGCAAGATGGACTGATAGACCAGTCATCTCTTTAATTTCCATGCTCCAAAGCTCCAACCCTTAACAGATCAAGTTTGGCACCAAATATCATGCAGAGTCAGTGTGGATGAATGCATACCTTAGG
Source organism: Nothura maculosa (assembly GCA_032353885.1). NCBI lineage: Eukaryota > Metazoa > Chordata > Aves > Tinamiformes > Tinamidae > Nothura > Nothura maculosa. The sequence continues at coordinate 476,346 of JAUBOD010000078.1, forward strand.
ATATGGTTCATTTGATCCTAAAGTAAGTGGTTAAAAATAAGTGCTCCCTAAAATAACACAGAAATGAGGCAGATCTTTACTTGCTGCCTGGAAAGTGCTGTGCCCACAGCACATGAAAACTTGCCAGGTGGTTATTTTCTATTATCTGATGCACCCTCTATGCTTGGGAAGAAAAGGAAATGGCATGAAAGCTCTCCCGGTATTTCCTTACTCCATAAAATTTCCTCAGGAAGATATATAGCTTCTATATCACTTTGTACTAAGTGATGTAAAGGGGACTATCACTGGAAGACTAGGAAAATTGGCTCCACTGACAGTTAATGCTGTCTGGTCGGTTGCCTCTCAATAGCATAAAGGGAGAAGGGTAATCAGAGGTTACTGCATATTTCACCTTATAATCCATAAAAGAAACATCAGTATTTACTGGCAGAAAAGACAGGGCGGAGAGGGAGATATTAGCTGCATTTATGTGAAAAGCAGAAATGGAAATGCAGTGTCCGTAATAGTAGGCAAAGTACTTGCTCTGCAAAGGAAATATTTTCTTAAATATTATAATAGTGCCTTGAAAATCTGTTCTGGAAATGGCTCGCTGTTTCTGACGGCAATGCCTGCTGGTAGATCAGGTCACTGAGACGAAGACCTCACAGTCTAATGGATGGTGTCAGAAAAAAGGACACACTGGGTTCATTGGCATTTCTGTCAGTTACAGAAATACCTCAAATGGAAAATGTTATCCATAAATAAATACTTTCTGCCACAATTCTACGCTTTCTTTGAAAGGTCTCATAACAGTAATTTCTAGCTATACAATTTTGGCACTTTAGGGGCCACCCAAAGAATGCAGAATACCATTCTCACAAATGCACAAGGCAGTTTCTTCATAAACATAAAATTACACATCTTATTGTACATTCTTTTGTTTCTGTGTAACAAAAAGGAGTCGTATAATTCCTATGATTATGAAAGAACATCTACACCCACAGAATTTCCTTTTTATTTATTATTGTCTACTAATATTACAACAAAATAGAATGTTTGCATTCTTTTTCTTTGCATGTTTTACAAACAAAACAAAATAAAAGGCTATCTGATCAAATTGAGGAAAGAATGGAAAAGAATCCAACATCTGGCAAGATGTAACCAGGACTTTCTTTGTGAATATCTCTGCTTTAAATGCCAGGTGTCTATCACCTGGGGTGCAGTCTTACTTTGGCAAAGTAAATCTATTACTACCCCCCTGAAGAATGCTGTTTCTGAATGATGCCGCTGCTAATGGAACACTGATTTACTGCCACAACTTTAAAGAATCTTTTTTAACATTGTGTTACACTTCCCATCAATTTAGATCAACCAGTCCCACCATATGTGAGAAGTTATCTGCATTTTTCTTCCAATAAAACTGAAATGATGAAAGCTTTGCTTTCCCCGAGGTATCATCCGCTGTTGGTAGCCCAGTTGTTTTTTCTTTAGGCCTCATCTTCGTTGTCAAGGCTGGAGCATATTATTCCTGTAAAGCTTGCCAAAATGCTATGGCTTATTTGTTGTTTGAGTCTCACCATATGTGTCTTTGATCCTTGCCTAGTAGGCACCTTGGCAGCTTGCCAGTTTGGCACTTAGATTATCAGCAGTACGAATAGCTCCCTCGCTTCTGATTCTGTCCTTCTTGCTGTCATCAAATCACTCTTTAAACAACTTTCTTGTTTTCTTTTAGATGCTTGTAAGTGATCAACCTATTTTTACCATGCCTTTCCTGGCCAACGTTTCATGTCATGCTGTGGGAAATCCAGCAGTTTGATGTTTCCATTTGTCATGATTTGACTGCCAACTACCTATGTAGTTGCATGAGGACAATAAGCAGTCCAGAAACACCTCTCAGAGTGATTTTTCAAATTTCTCTGTTTATTATACAAGCTTGTGTGTTCTTCCCATTTAGTTGACTTGGTGGCATGATTTCTACAAGAGATTATTTACTTTAGTGAAAAACATTCCTTTTAATAAACGTTTTTAAACCTTTGACCAGAAAAGAGCATGAGCCAACAAGAATGATAGATTCAGAGGAGTATCACAATGATATATAGTTTAAAGAGACAGATGGAAAGCCAAAAGCCAGTCATGTGTAATTTCTATTCACTATCCTCATGCAGCATTAAACACATCTGAGTCCTTCCATGTGTTCTAGTAAACTGAAGTGGTTCCAAAATGCCATTGCTGAACAAAAAATATGCAGAATCAAAATAAAGAACAGCACAGGGCATATAAAGGTCCAGACCATGAGAGGCCCATATGGTGTTACAGAAAGATCTGCCAGAAAGTCTCCATTATTCCTCACATTATTTTGTAAAACTTTCTAATAATAAATATACTGGTACTATCATTCAAGATAGACAAGGCTTAACAGGATATTGTACCATATCTATCTTCATGTTAATACAGAGGAGGGGAGAATAAGTTAACCCTTGTAATTACAGAACAATATCAATAAGTAAAGAACAGTAGCAGTATGATCATTGCTGCCTGTGATGCATCTTTCTTTAAGCTACTTTTGACATTGTGTTGTCCCTAAGGACACTTGCTTTGGAATAATGATTTGTTTAGCTCTAAAGCTTTTACTATAGTGCTTTTTATAGACAACGAGGTGATCATGTCTCTCTCTGAAGAAACATGGAAATTCAGAACTAATTGAGCTAAGTGAGTATATTTTATTCACAAAAGTATGTCTTTCGATTTTGAAACAATTTTTTTGCGAAGAATTATGAGAAATAGTTGAAAATTGATTGTATTTGTAAGGATGACAAGCAAAATTTGGAGTTCAAGGAGAATAACGTGCAATAGAAATAACAATGAGAAATGGTTGAATGTGAAGTAAGTTTAATAGGATTTTTTTAAATATATCATTGTTGCTTTTTCTAACCATATTTAGATTTTGGATAAAGAACAATTCTCCATTGAACACAGTGGCACTCTGAATGTTAAAGTGAGTTTGTGTCAGAAAATGTTCAAAGTGGTCTTAGCCTGGAAGAGCACATTGAAGCTTTAAGCCCTGTAAAAATAGACATTCAATTTTGGCAGTGTGCTTTTCTGGTTTAGTGATGTTTATAGTAACAGTGATAGAGAAGTACTGCTATTACAAAGGATTTAATAAGGAAAAGCAGTAGTTTGATGGATAAGCTTATGCAGAAAGTTACAGTGAAGTTGATGTCAGAAGTAGTAAGAGAGATGATGGAAATGTGCAAATAATTTGACTTCGGTGTTGCAGCAGTTTAGAGGAGAAAGGGCTGAGGAGGCAGGAGAGAGATAAGTGCTTTATCCACAGAAACACTCCACTCACTGAGTAGGCTTTTTCACTCTAATACCAATTAGATAAGAAGTGCATAGAAAGTGTATCAATGAAGTGTTTTTCTCTTCATAACAAAAAGAAAGGCTTGATTGTATCTCCTTTGCCTTTGTATTAGCCTTTGTATATTTTATCCTCAGCTTTCCAGGTAATAAAACCCAAGAAAGTAGCTTCAGTAGGTACTGGATACTTTGTGGAATCTCAGAATGAAAAGGCAGGAATTTTCAACAGACAAATATTTTATTGGAAGCAGGGAAAAGAAAACCTCACTGTTTCAGAACTGACATTTGTCTGTGTCCTGCCTTAAAATTGTCAAAATGTCTGATAGAAAGGTCTGAAAATAAAAATTGATATTTTAAATAATTCAATACCCACCTCCCTCAGAAAAAGGACCAAGCCATGCAAACAGTATCCAATTTTTGTTCACAGTGGTACTCTAGGAAGGAGGGAAGGATTTAGATGCAGAGAACAGCAAGCTTGTAAGCCAAAGGTGCAGAAAAGACGGTGCTTGCAGAGCATCACGCCTATCAGCAAAGGATTGGGACACAGACTGGGCTGTAAACCTGCTAATCTTTTGCAGAAAATGCCTAGGGAAAGGTTAGTGAATTTAACAAGAATTCGGTGATATCCTGGAAAAGGAAAGATCCAGGATCAATTTCAGATGCATCCGCTCTTTCACTGGGGAGTAGCTTGGAAAGCCGGCTAACACAGTGAATGCTGAAGGAGATGACAAAATATAACCTGCTGCTTTGGAAAGGGCTGCCAAAACGTGAACGGGGCTCCTTTACTGTGGTCTAAAGTTCTGCTACCCAAGAGGTGAACAGCCTCAAAGCCAAGGCACGTATAAGCCTGCTCGCGAAAGCTGCGTGCCGGGGCACATGTCTGATGCGGATTCGCTTGTGCAGCCCTGCGATGCCGAACCGGGCCAGCCGCCTCCTCCTGCGGCAGCCCCGGCCCTTCTCCTCGCCCCGCTCCTTCCCGCAGCCATGAGGGTTAACTCCAGGGATATCCCCCGGCGAGCTGCGCACAGTTTCCACACAGAGCTGGACGCGCAGGGGCGGCTCTGCGGCTTCTCCTCAGGGCTGGCTACCCGCCGCCCGGGCAGGCTGCCGTGGCCGTGGCCGTGGCCACCAGAGCCGCTCCCGCGAGCGCTGCCCCCGCGCGCGCGGCCGTTGGCGGCGGTTGGCGGCCGTTGGCGGCGCTTGGCGGCCGTTGGTATGGGCGAGGCGGGGATGGCGGCGCGGCGGCTCCCGCGCTTGCTCG
>JAUBOD010000078.1:482622-549920 GCA_032353885.1 Nothura maculosa
AAAAACCTCGATATCTTCCCAGAAAGTCACAAGTCAACAAAAAATGATGGACTTTAATGGATGTTTGTAACTTTTGCTTCATTTTTTTAGTGCTTTTCAGTGACTATACTTTCTTTCATTCCATTTTTTTTCTTCCTGCAAAGTTCCAGAAAAGCAGCTCCCTCAGTAACAGCAGCGACCATGAGAATTTGCTGCTTAACCTCCCAGTGCAGGTTGACGTGACTAAAAGCTGTGTGGCCTCCCCGGCACTGATCCCCGGCACGTTAAGTCCAGAGTTGGGCACTGCTTATATTCTAACATCAGCTCCTGCATTACCTCTCTGTGATTTTTCAGTTGGATACATTCAGTAATTTTTCTGCTTACAGAAATCTGCCCTGGGTTCTTCTCACAGACACTAAAAAAAGCCTTTAAAGCAATTAAATTGTTAAATTTTCCTGATGCTTGAGTGAGTTTTGTAGTAATCCTCTTTAGGAAAAAAAGAGTCTTCCTCACTATGTGATACCACATCCATAGTAGCTCATTTGGTGGTAGTAAAAAGTGATTTTTTGTTGTTATTTTGATTAGTGCATGCAAGACAGTTGCAGGCACATTATAACCACAATTCTGCAAGTGCTCAAAGAAATAAAAAAGAAGATAGGGTGGGTATGAAAACAGTTTCCCAGAAGTAATTTAGTGCTTTCACATCTAATGAAAACAGGGAATTGGTTTGGTTTCTATTTTTTTCAGTTTTCTTTAAGCACAAAGTAAAATGTAGTGTTATTAGAGTGCTATTACCAGTGCTCTTGTAAAAGTAAAAACATTGAATTTTCTTTGAAAAAACAAGTGTGCATAGATTTGTTCATATACTATATTGAGAAATTTGTAATAGTCCATGTTAAAACACCTGGAACTGTGTCTGAGGGAAAACAATAGGGCCTAAAGTGAATAGCTGGAGGTCTTGGATCTTTGTTTTCCCTTCATTTTCATGCTTCCTGTAGACAGTAATTTTTAGGATTATTAAAGCTATATTTAAAACACAAGGATTCAAGAGCAGTGAAATTATTGAAAAGGAGGAGTGAAAAGCAAAAGGTATTTGGTCCAACAGCTAGATAGAAAATAAGTAAAATTTACTAGTTTGTTCATTTCATTCATTAATATATTAATTATGCACTACTCACATAAACAAGTGCATACTTGACCCATCAGTAGGACACCCTGTTCCTGTTGCAGCACCTCATCTTCTACTTCCATTTTCCTCAGTTGTTATTTTTACCTATTATATAAGGGGATTCTTTGCTCCGTGATCAAGATTGCTACTGATAGTGACACAAGGCACTTGCAATTTCTTGGGTGCACTGGGTTCTGTTTTGAAGAAAGGTTGAGCTGAGCATAAGGGAGGAGGGCTACATATCAGCTGTTTGGCTCTTTTGCTCTGGCCTAAGATGCAACCTGTTGGCAGAAAGGTTTCATGCTCAGAAAAGACTGACATTGGTCCCGTCCTACACATTTAATGTTATATTTTCCCATAGGTTAAAATGCAATTTTAGTGGCTTAGGAATATGGTGAGGACACAGCAAGGAAGAGCAGGATGGTTAAAGAAGTGGTGTAAAACACTGGGATGAAATTCAAGAATACAAGATGATTAGGTGCTTGGAGACTAATAACCTAAACTTCTGCTATAAACTATAAACTGTGAGATTATCAACCGATAGGAGTGATAGAGGAAAAGAGGAACCTTGGAATGCTAACAATTCATAAGAGAAATGTGAGTTACCAATACACTACATCTGTTAAAAAATAAAATGAAATCCTAGGCTACATCAGATAAGGTATTTTCATTCAGACAATGAAATGTTAGTGCCATTGCGAAAGACCTTGTATGGGGCAGACAGTTCTGGTTGGCCTTGGTCAAGAAAATGGAATTCCAGCTGGAACAATTCAGGTCATACACCACTAGAATGAGGAAAATGAAGATAAAATATAAGATGACTTTTGTTTGTTTAATATCTAGTGGTAAGGCCTGGGGGAAGGCATGGTGGGAGGAGAAGAGAAGCTGTAGAGTAGAAATTAAAAAATATCTAAATATAAAATGATGAGATTCTCAATTAACTTTTTAATAATAAGGATGATGCTAAATAATTTGAGTAGTCTGAATTTAGAAATAGGATTACGATGTGGTGTCCGTAGTATCAAGAATGGGTGGTTACTTAAAAGAAATGAAAGATTATGTAATAAGAAATTTAGGAACAGGCATGTAAATGATATAGAGGCAATTCCAAATCCATTTTTTTATTTCATTACATGGATTACAGAACCTTGGAAAAAAATGTATTTTTTAAGGACAGAGTGTGAACTTCAATGCCACTTGAAATCGGTGTATCCCACTCTACTCTGCAAGAGGATCGTGGTTAAACATAACCAAGTACTGACCATCTTTCTCTTGGCAGCTGTGTTAAATGGCAACATACAATAAAACGGGTGCATTACAGTTTGTCCAGTGTGGTGAGGACTGCCTGCACTTAGTACAAGCAAAGCAAATAGGAATCAAAGACAGGACTCGTCTCCTGCTCTGTTGGAGGTGGCTCTCCCTCTTGGAGGAGTAAATCTAAAGAACACTGATATCAGTGGTGGTGGTGTCACAGATTTAGGCTGGATCCTGTAAAATACTGAGAATGATTAACAGTTGTTCAGTATATTGTTGTGTGTGGGAAAGCACACTGTACATCATTGTTCTGTAACTACAGAACTACATAATCTTTGTACTAAATATATTAGCTTTTATATTAATTGACTCAAATCTTCCAATTGAGACTGCTAACTTCTCTTTCAGTGACTAAGTCTCACTGATTTACATGCTGCTTGCCTACATGTTTTTATAGATTTGCACCTAATGTGCATGGTACGATAGAGCCTCTTAGCCAGAGCCTAAGATTCCTCATCTCACTAGCTGCCACACTTGGCATATGAGAGATAAAATTGTTTCACTTCTGTAATTAGAAGTTGGTCTTTTAGATTTTGTATCATGCTACGATGTTTGTAACTATATGTCTCTAAAATTTAATTTTAAATGAAACAAAAAAGAACAGAATAAAAACCAAGCCCTTTTGACAAGCATATGTACATTTGTGTTAGCCACTTGGTGGGTGCAAAAGTTGATGCCTGATTCAAGTTACAACATAAAAGTGAGGCATTTGGCATTGTGCTACCTAGAAAGACAAGGCATGTTTTTTTTTCTTTTTTTTTTTCAGTTACATCTCAGAATCACTAGTGTCACTGATGTACTACATTTCATATTGTATTATCTCCATGTAATTTTATATTCCAGGAACAATTTCACCTTTGCTTTATCACAGACAAGTGGTTTGTCTGCTTGTTTCTTTTTTTACTATCATTTACAAAAATCACACCGTGTCTTCTTAAAAAAAAATCTCTTTTTTATTGCAGATTCCCAAGCATTTCCCAAGAAACATTTATTTTCTTAATACTCAGAAGATACAGAGTGGTATTCAAACAGTAAAAATAGATGTGTGAACAAAGGATCTTTACCTAAAAATGACAATTAGTCAGCTAAGAGCAATTTAGAAAAAAAATCTAAGGTATTTAAATTCTTCTCAGCATGCTGTATTGTTTCATGATGACTCTGGAGATGGTAAGAGGTAAAATTCTGATGAATTGAATAATTCATTGCTGAGCTCTTTTAAATTTCTTTTCTGAAATCAAGAAGAGGTTTCCCTGTAGCAGATGAAGTCAGTAGGCTCAATTTGGTTTTTTAACCAGACAGTCATCATGCTGTGGAATAAGAAGTCAAGATTATCGGAGGGCAGACTGTTGAAGATGGAAGAAACAAAAGATTGAGCAGTATGTGTGCTCAAGTTGTCAGGCAGTATGCTGGAAGTTAAAAGGCTGATAATAAAGTGAAAGTTTGACCTGACTGGAGTCATTGACTTTTAATTCTTTCATGCCATTGGATTGTAAATAATGGAAAGATAAATGAAAATTCTTAGCAGATGCAGAATTATGTTATAGTTGGATTATTATGTGGGTTTAGTACTTTATATTACAGCTGGAAATGTTGTAAAGGATTTAACAGATCTTGCTCTGCAAATTTGGGAATTAAAAAAAATACACAGGAAATTTCTACTTAGACCCAACATCTGTTTTTTGGTGAGATCCTGTTTTTGACTTGTCCCACCTCTGCCTCCTTCAAAGACTACACATGGGCATAGTGGTGCTCATTTCCTCACTTGCTAACTCTTAAAAAAAGATTAATTTCAGACACTCTGTGTTTCAGATCATCATCCTGAAAGTCAAACATCTTGAAATCCTTCTTCCTACTACCTTTTGTCATTGCTTTGGCTGAGGATGAAGATAAGTGACTTGCCTAAAGGTCATCTAGATCTAAATTTAGTTCCTCCCAAAAAAAAAAAAAAAAAAAAAAGTGAGCATATATTCATTAACTCAGATTTCATTCTTATTCAGAAATCAATCAGATTTCATGAATTCTGGACCTTCTGGCCTAAGGCCTCTTAGTTGCCCTACTGTGGCTGAGGTAATCTCACCAGCTATTTTACCCACTGTGAGACTTAGCAAAGGGACAGACACAGAAATCTTCATACAGCAGAAAACTTATTTTACTTGTTTCCTTTGTGTTAACTGCATGCTGTTTCACTGGATTTTGTATTTTTGAGATGTATATGCTACTAAGAAATAGAAATAATACTCTATAGTGTCTTGGATCTGCATTTCATGGTATCTCAGGTAGATTTTTCTGAAAGCAGGTAAAATCCTGGGTACCTAGCAGGAGGTTGCATTTGTTTCCTCTAAGTTTTAATGCTGTGAGTTTTTTTTATCACCAAAGGAAAATGGCTCCAGTTCTTGCAACATGTGGGTTGAAAGATTCACTTATTGTGAAAATATGATTCAATTTCAATTTCTCTGACTATCATGCCATGAGAATTGCTGCCGTCTGGAGATAAAGTTGGTAGGAGTTTGTCACCTCTGCTTTTTCACTGCATAAATATTTGAGGCATTTAACTAAGGTGCCAATTTTCAGAAATTTTAGAAATTTAAAAGTACTGAGACCCTTTGGTGTATCAAGTGTGGAAGGAATTATGATTTAAAAAGTGGAGGGGAACTTCAGAAAGGTATTTAGTGCTTGAGGCTATATCAGATTCTCTTCTGCCATTTAGTTTATTGATTCATTTAACAAAGATCCACTCTTTCTCATTTTCCCCAATTTTTCCCCAAATGCTTATTTAGAAAGATACATAAAGTACAAAAGAGAAAAAAAAATACTGAAGATGCCGTGCACTATTGTGCACTTGATCACCTTGCATGTATCCTACCTTGTGCACAACCTAATGCATATGTGGACCTTGATGTACTTGCAGTTTAGTGAAAAAACAAGCACTAAGCTCTTTGTGAAAAGTAAGTCTCATTAATTAACTGATCTCGAAAAAATAATGACACAGAAAAATACTGATTTAAAGATTATTTGGGGCAAATTTATATGGAAAGATTCTCTTTGTCTATATCTTTCTCTATCACATAGAAAAACTCAACAAAATGTTGAAGTTCAGAAAAGTTTTATATGTTTATTTGTGAGGTTAGAGCATGTAGTATAAGGCCTATAGCCCCGTGTTCAAAATCAGGTTTTTAGATTGTGCTATTTTAAATATCAGTAAAAATAATTTAGCATTTTGGCTCTTCAAGAAAAAGGAAATATTACTGTTTTATTAATGATTCACATTTTTGTGCAGAAATGCCAAAACTGTGTATGAACCTTAAAAATAAGCAATGCAGTAGAGATAAAAGTCTTTTCTATCTTGTAATGTGTTGTGAGTAGCATAGATTGTAATGGAGAGTCAGGAATTTATGAAGTATAAGATTATGAATTATATGCATACTTTTGTTTCCAAACTTTCTTGGTGTTTTCATCAATTTCTCACTCTGCTGGAGTATAAACCTTATGTCAGAAAACTGATAAATGTATGATATACATTTCAGTAAAGTACTTTCAGAGATAGGTTTAACGTTTGCTTTCTAAACATAAGGTACTACAGTTGGAAATGATCAGCTCGAGATTTTTCAGACTTCTGCAGGGCTGGATGTAGTACTTGACAGTGAAGATTTTGATCTTTAATTTGGGACAAAGTTCTGATGTGGCAGAATTAGAGAAAAAATGGGAGTGATGTGAAGAAAATTGTACTTTCTGATGGAACATTGTTTTATTTGATACATTTAAAGATAATTCCAGTATTAAAAAGATATAAATTTATTTGATGGTTTAGTGTAAATGAATGTAATTTTCTCTAATGGTTATATTGAATTTGTTATTTGGATTAAATATCCTTATTATGAATACTTCTCAACACGTCTTACTATGAAAAGATTGATTTATTACATGCAAAAACTGCTAAAAGGTGTATTGGTATGAAAACTGAGCTGGGTAGGCATTTCTTCTTTGTTTGGCTGGGTTTTTTTTGTCCACAGATGTTAGCTGTTTTGTATGGGAATAAAGGTGTTAGTTTATGAGTTTCTTGGAAAAAAAAAAAGCTTTGAATCCAGGAGATGTGGACTGAAGCACCAGAGGACATTCGTGGAATGTTAGGTGAAATCCATAGGGAAATAATTCAACAGCAGCATCTGGAAAGGAACTGTATGTGGCTTTAGGGTTTACTTTTAATGTACGTAGTTGAGATGAGATTAAATATAGGTGTTAGTATGTGAGAAACGGGGGAGCGAGCTAAGTGATGAAGGTATGTCATGTGGAACGCCGGGATTAGGAAAAAGCTTTAGCAGAATCCATGGCTAATCACAGCTGAATTTTTAAAAGCCTGGAAACATATTATGAATTGAACTGTATGTTGGTGACATGTAAAGCAAAACAGCTTCCATGAAGAATTTATAGGAAAACGGAGGAGAGGATGGGCAAGTTCCTTGGCCCTGCAGTATCCCATTTCTGCTTGAGTGGTGTGGAGAAGATGGAAAGTTTATCTGCTAAGCCAGCTGGCTCTTGCTTGAACAGAGAAGAATCTTCTGGGGACTGGGAATTACCTGCTGTCTCTCAGACATTTTCTGATCTTTGGGACTTGAGTCGTTTGCCTAATAGGTGTCTAGTGCCATTTGAGATGCCTTAGTGTAACTGAGATGATAGCTCACAGGGGTGCGGATACCACACATGATCTGTGAGAGATTGGTATCCTCTGGACTGGTAGCTGGAGATCTGGCAGGATGCATCTGCAAAGCACTAGCTGCTGTAATTAGCCAAATGAGTGGAACAACCTTCCTACTTAGCCTAGTTGTTTCAGAGCCTCTTGGTCCAATGCTGACCGTGATGAGCAATGATTTGTTTCACCTGCCCAGTCTTAAAGAGAAATTCTGTTTAAGACGCCCTGGGAGATCTTGGCCTCCAGCTGCCAAAAAGGCATCATCCTCTGTGCTGTGTTCTGAAATCCTCAGAATATGGCAATATGTAAAGTGACTGCCCAGGGACACCTAACACACCTGTAGACACATGTATGTTTATACCTAAGGTCGGGTATTTTAAGCTCCAGTTGAATCTTGGTGCTGTGGGCGTTTTGAACTTAGTGGGTAGTATGGCTGCATTGACTTTTAGTCGCTAATCATTATTATCTATCAGCAGAGTTTAGCACAATCCTTTGGCCAAGATTCTTGTAATTATTTGTTATAGTAAGGTGCCAGTATAACTAATGATAATACTGTTAAATATATTTGACAAATTTCACACTTGGCTAACACTGAGCAGTGCAAAAATGTGTGTTTTTTCTCATGTGTGGCACAGCTTATTATCCAGAATATCAGTTCTGATATTCTGAAAAATAAATAGATAAAAAATACTAAATTTGCGAAGTCAAGAAATGATAGCAGTAAACAATTAGGAAGTCTCATGATTCATTTTGCTCTGACCTCTACTTCTGTCATTCTTAAACGAAAGGATCCCATTCTATTTTTCCCAGTGTCAGAGCTTCTCCAATACCTATTTTGTTCTACTTAAATGTTATTATATCACTATCTAATAAATTCAGAAGCCTCAAATGCAATATGAATCTCCCTACTAGGGTATATCATTATAATCTGTGTACTTTTTGGTAAGCCCATTAAAGCTGTTAAAAACAAACATAATTAAAAAGTCTTTATTTCTAGATTTTAAATAAGGAGACGTTTCAATAGCTTTAAATGTTTATCAGGTCTGTGGCAGAAAATGTATCTTTCTAAATACACGTGTATCTGACTGATTCCGTTGTTGAAGTGGACCATTTTTATAACGTGAAGCGTGATGTAGCATTTGAGATACCATAATAACCTCTCTCCTACTAGGAAATTGTTAGGGTAACACTTTGCAGATGTTATTTTTCTAAAGAGGAGCTTTCTAAATTTAAATTCTCCTGAAGGACAAGTTGCCAACTATGGCTAAATAAATAGCTATCTAACTACTGTCTTTTTTATCAATGTCTGCTGGAGAGCGAGCTATGGAAAATGTAGTGGTGGGCCAGTTGTACTTGAGTTAGAGATTTCTTTGGTCTTTAGGCTCTGGTTTCTGACACAGAAGGTGATTTTGATTTACTTGATATACTTTCATGTTTAAACTTGAGTCTTTAAAAGATCTTTTTTATAATATTCACTTCTATTGACAATGAAGTATTTACCAAGTCATATCTAGTAGGATGGATGAGCTGGTTCTTGAGTGTATTCATTTTTTCCCCATTGATATCCCAAAGCATCATAAATGGCAAATTGCTTTCACATGTAGGTCTTGTAAGGATCGTGCCTCTGTTTTTTCAATGTATATGAAGAAAACCACCATTCTTTCTGCCTTCTAGAATCCTGTCTTTAGTTTTGCCTGTAAAACACCATACACACCATAATACTATTACCATAAATAATAGTGCAGGAAAGTGTGGGAGGTTTTGGCTCTGGTGTCATCAGTATGCTGTTGATCTGAGTTCTCTGTATCCTTTTCATCCAAGCCAGATGGCAGAGTATAATTGCTTTTCCAGACTTTGACCAAGATAGGGATATGGATGAAAGTGAATTGGCTGCAAATCAACTTGGTTAATGGAGAAATGTTGCTTGTTAGCCAAGAGAAGCATTTAGGGAAATAGAAAAAGATAATGTATACACCATGTCTTGGAAATACATTTTTAATTTTTGCTAGAGTGGCTGGCTGTGTTGAGATCTTACGAACAACAGAGGCTTCTAATATATTTTATTTTCAATGCTTCCATTGTTAAGCAGCTTTAACTGTGCTTGTCCATGTCTCTGCTACCACGTGGCTCTGGTAATACCCTATCTTCATCATTATTTTGCAAGTTCTCCAAAGTCATCTGTGACTACAGCACACACATATTTGCTTTTAGGTTGTATGGACTGTTAGCTATGGCTGACACATATTCGGATTTCTGCAATTGCACATGCTCTCCATTTGTAGAAAATATGAACTATTTTTGTGGAAAATGCAAGCCATGTTATCAGTGGTAGTTCAGACAGATCAGAATCATCCTGGAGCTTGTTATTCAATATACTTGAGGTTATAAAGCATGTTATGTAAAATACATGCATGAGTATCAGAGAAGGAGTTTCTTTGTTTTCAAAAATGGTGAACAGTCATGAACGGTCTTTGGGCTTGTTTTTTATTTATCCTCTGAGTTTTTGTGCTCTGCTAATGCTTCTACTTTTCTTTTTGCAGAGCATCCAACATCAGTGCAGGGAATTGGTTATGGTTTGCAGTTGCTCCTAGAACTAGCTTCAGTGGAAGTCTGCTCTGTTATGCTCTCCATTCAGAGTATAATTCCTGGGATTTCGTTTTTTTCATGGCTGTCTGTCAAAGCATCAGCAGTTCCTATGGCCTGCATCAGCCTGTGCAGTTTTCAGATTGACTCACTTGCATTTTAAGGCATGACCATCAGAAATGTTTGTGTGAGTGTCTACTGACACTAAAGAAGTCGCTGTCCTTGGCAGTGCAGTTACAATAGAGCATGAACTATCGTGATTTCATTTATTATGATTTAAAATGTCTAACTTTATATAATTCACATTGTTCACATTTCTCACCTTTATCTACTAAAGGCAAAGACTTAAAGGAATCTGTAATCATCTTAACACTGTATCCATTTTTACATGTTTCACAGACTTTATTTAAATTATTCAGTGAATCTGCATAGCTGAGGAAGAAAAGATTCTAAACATTAAAGTGTGTAAATTGATAGTAAATCTAGAAATTAATTTGTTTATATATTTCCACAAATATATTTATATCTAGTATTTTAAGCAATGCTAATTAACTAGTAATTTTTTGTAATAGTCATATTTATGTATATTTTATCATAAATATTTATGTTTTGAATAGGTGGATTTAGTATGTGCTGCTGTTTGCCATTGTATATGCTGGGAAGCAAGTTAAATTTTGTTCTATCCTTTTGCTTTGCACAGTCTGTGGGGTTGGAAGTAGCAGATGAAAAGCTGAAAAGCAAGAACCACACCCTGTAATGATGATGCTTCTATATTAGTTTTTGACTTGGAAAATAGTGAAGGATGAGTGGAAGTAGGTACCCACTGTGACTTTACCTTCAGTAAGGATGTAGTAAATGTTCAGTCTTCTTTCAAACTAACTGTGAGATTATATTCTTTGAAAATGTCGGTGGTATCACAGAGCAGTAACCAAAAGAGTGTGGACCATGATGAATTTGTTAGCTAGCCTGTTCAGGTTCAATTCAAAAGTAAAATAGCAATTATAAGCTAGCGGTGCATTCTTTTACATATCCTTACTGGGAAAAGCATGAGCTTGGTATAGTAGTTCAAAGCTACTCTTTAGTACAGAAAGGTGTATTGTTACCTTCTCTGCACACTTCAAATGAGGGAGAAATCTGAAAAGAAAAACCCCAGCTATAAAGAAACAGAGATAGCTCTGAGGAAATGTGTGATAAGATCGTTCCAAGAACAGTGTGGCAACCCATGTAATTTGTTGAGCTAAGAGAAATCATTTCAGAATGTGTTCCAAAGCCATGACATGATAAAAAACAATAAGGGCTTTTTAAATGTGATTATTACTTCTGGTCTTGGCACTTCCTATGGAAGGAGGCAAATGAAGAATAGTAGTTGTCAATACATAGCAGTTTAGCATTTGTTGTGAGGGGAAAAGAACAACAGAAATAACTTAAAACTTATTATTATGCTTTAAAAATAAAAGTGAAAGTAGATACCTGCAGACAGTATTCAAATATGCAACTATCTTTTCAATTAAACAGAAAGGAAGGATTGAGGATTTCAGTTTATGTGTATTCATAGTTCAAACTGAGTTCACTTGAACTGGGTATATGAGGCAAGTTTTATTCTGGCGGCACCTGCAGGCTTTGTTTGCCACTCTGACAGCTAGCACATGCACTGTAAGTGAAAGGGTAAACTCCATCTCAAAGAGAACTATATTCAGCAGGTGTTTCACACAAAGTGAAATGTGAGAGTTGACCTCTTCTGATCTAGTACAAAGAAAAATACCCCGAGAAGTGAGGAATTCCTTCTCCTATTCCCTCTGTTTGACTCCTGTGGACAGAGATTATACTGATTTATTAACTCTAGTGCTTTTGGAAAAAGTGTGCTATTTTGTGTTTGGCCTGACAGAAATACACTTGCATGCAGAAGGGAGTTGCTTATTTGATTTGTTAATACGTGCGGTCTCTTGTTGCCTATTGCGAAGGCCTGGGAGGTATCGTGCTGGGAAATGAGCTTGCACGTTCAGTATTTGCAATACTCCTGCGGTTCTCCGGGCAGGAAGTGATTTAACAGAAACGCGCGTGTTGTGCCTCCATTTGCTCCTTTACGAGTGGACTTGTGTCTGGGTAAAAGACAGAACTCTTCTACTATCAGATGAAAGGAGTTTTTTTTCTTCTTTTTTTTCTTCTCAGAAACTGGTGATTGTAAAAAGACCCTTGTTTGTGCCTTGGACCACCCATTATCCTTTGGAGTTATTCTTGTACCAGCAAACTGCTGTATCCTCCACCATGTAAGGAGATGATGCAGCAGGATTGGTAAGGGTTAATGTACAAAACAGTGGCTTTCAGGAGTAATTTATAACTGATGATGTAAACTGGAGTATATGACATACTGATCTCGATTAAAAAAAAAACCCTTATGCTTAAGTGACAGCCATTACAAATCGGCACTTTAAACTTTTTATTTAAGTGCTGTTGACAGCAGCGAAGAGAGGGGGAAGTAGGTTCCATTCCTCTCCCAGTGTATATATACACATATATATATACATACATATATATATATTAGCGCCACTTGGGCTAAATAAATGCTTGAGGGTTATGCATCTGAGGTGGATGTCAGGAGGCGAGGTGCATATCTATATCTCTAAATCTGTCTCTCTATATCTCTAAGTTAGATTATATAGATACAGATATATAAAATACTGCTAGAGTGAATGATTTCTCTGATTTTGGTTACCAGGGAGCAGCAAGGTCAGCAGCTGCTCGCTAAGGGAGGAGAGCCAAGGATGGACAGGGTGGGTAGGACAGGAGTGCCACCAGGGCCTGATCCTGCAGTGTGCAAGGATGCTGCGCAAGACAGGACTACAGTTGGCAGCCAGGTTCAACCAGGAGTCCAGATACCAGGCAAATTGGTGGTGATAAGTAAGGTCCAAAGTCGAGCTGGGAGTGCAGGTCAGTGGATGAAGATCATGGTTAGGCCTAATGATGGCAGTCAGGGTCACCCACCACCTAGTGACCCCTAGGCAGGCCCATAGTAATGAGTTGATAAGGATGTGTTTGGGATTGAAATGATCTGCTGCAAGAGGGACTGTTACTTCTTCTCACCAGTGTAAATACCTGTGTTTGAAGTTCTCAGATTTTTAGATGAATACCCTGTGAAGAAGGGCTTTGAGGCAAAGGTGAAATGCAGCAGCAATGTAGACTGGGAACTGTACCAGGAAAGAAGGGAGAAAACTTCATTAAGAGTGAGAAAAAAAGGCATTAGCAGGTGGGCTCTAGGTGGAACTCAAAGGGAATTTGCTCGCTTAATCCCTCATTAGGTAATATAATTTCGGAAGATAAAATAAGGTAATATAAGTTCAGAACATTTCTATTTGAGATTAAGACACTGAAATGAAGACATGTAGGTGTCTATAGCAGCTGTAAATTCCTACTAGGCAGTAAAGGCAGGACTCAGATGCCTGAACATAGATGTCTATCACCTAGTATGTATGAGACGTTCATATGGGATAGGCACATCTGATGCAAACATATGAAAGAGTAAGAGTCCCCTTCTTTTCTGGAATAACATTCAGTCCCCTAGTCAAGCACGGTTAAATGAACCTGGCATTGAAGATCATCAGCCACAAGGGGTCAATTTGAGGATGAACTGGACCTTTTATGCTCCATCAGCTGTATTAAATTATATAGCTCTGATGGGAATTTAGAAATCTAGCATGCCTTTAGATACCTACACACAGAGAAGAATTTAGCAGCTCAGTTTCCTTACCTAAACATGTGTGTCTGGTGCCATTTAAGATGCCCTGCAGTGTTGGGACATCATGACAGAGTTGAAATGGGGCCTATAGCAAATCATTGAACTGCAGCCTGGCCCCTTCCTGAACAACACTTGGAGGCCATCACCCTAAAGTCATCCAGAATTTCTCTAGGTGCATGTGTTTTGGCAACAGAAATGAGCTGAGGTAACTTAACCTTGAGCTGAATATCTTCTGTAACTTTGGAAATTCTATTTTAAAGCACTCACCAAAAGGCATAGTAATAGGTAGATCTTATTTTACTTTTCTTAATCTATAACTGTGTGTCCTTGAGTAGTGCAGATTGGAGTGCAAGTTGAATTTTGTAGTTTTGTGAATTGCAATACTTTTACAAGGTCAAGTGCATTCCTATATTCCTATATTTTTTACCTTTTGAGCTGTCATTTTATCAAGTTTCCTGGCAGAATTTTCAAAATATTAATTTGTAATTTCTAAATAAAATTATATATTTTTACTCATTATTGGTTAATATCATTGGCAATATGACCTTTTCTTCACCATTAAAGCCATCTTTATGAGCAAGGCTAAATTGAAAAATGGTCACTCTATCAGTTTAAATATTTGCAGTTCCTTTCAGTTGCCCCGATCTCCCCTATCTATTTTGACAATTGTTTCTTCTGTTACCATGTGAATGACTTGTATTTTCTTAAAAACAACCTTGCAACAATTTTGTAAATATGCTGATAGATTATATAGGAATTCCATAATTAATGGAAGTGACAGTGGAAGTATTGTTACTTGGGAATGCAAATCTCTACAGTGAATTTCTAGTTGGTTCATATAATTTCCTGATATATCTGAACAGCTCGCACAAGCCATTTAATTAAAAAATGTTGGTGAACTTCTAAGCACATTCAGATGAAATCTGAAAAGGTGGACTAAAGTAGTAGTTTTGGGTTTACGCCCCATATAAAGAAGACATGGACGTACTTGAGTGGGTCCATCAAAGGAGAACAAAAGCTAATGGACTGAGCGCCTGCCATATGAGGAAAGGCTGAGGTAGCTGGCACTGTTTAGCCTGAAGAAGAGAAAGCTTCATGGGCCCATGCTAATGTTTACTTGGTGAGGGGAATGAAAAGATGGAGTCAAACAGGTCTCAGTGATGCCCAGTGACAGAAGAGGTGGTGAGTCTGAAATGAAGAACAGAAAATTCCATTCAAATGTATTTTTTTTTTAACTGCGAGGGTGGTCAAACACTCTCTTAAGGGAATTTTGATTTCTTACCCTGTTATCCAGCACTCTTGCAACTGCTTTGATTGTGGTATTTCTATTCTGTGATTCAAGACATCAGTGAAAATACTCAATAATATCATAAAAATAATTAGTATCTAAAAACCTTTCAAAGGCTGATGGTTTTTTTTGCCTGGTTACTGTTTTCCCAACAGTCATGTCAGCAGCATGTGACAGAAGTTCTGTGATGAGTAGTCATTGCATGTATGGTACAGGATGGGCAGAAAGTGCCTTCTGGTGCCTCATGAGACTCTATAAATTGTTTTATCCACTGTGTTAAAAAATTGTATCCAAAATGTTTTTGCAGTTTGTGTGCTCTCTCTTTCTCTTCAGTCTAAAGCACAATAGAAGATTCTTTTCCAATTTAAATTCTTGCATTTATCTACTTTTTCTGTTTTGGTATAGTAAACTCAGGACTGTGTCCAACTGTTTTCTGAATATCAGTTTATCTTTCTTACATCTCACTGGTGAAATCTCCTTTTTTCCCCTCATTAACTTAGAAAGGAATGTCTTTTATATCTGTCTTCCCACTGTGAACTGTATAAACAGGTCTCCGCAATTCCAGTTCAATTATTATTTGTACACAAACATTTTAATTTTTCCTTCCTCCATTTCCTCCATTCTTTGTTTTCCTCCATTTCTTTTTACTTCCTCCATTTTTTGTAAAGTTTAGGGGAATATTCAGAAGATTGACCATTGCTTCTTCATCCTCTTTCCACCAAGTGTATTATTCCTTCTTCCAGATTTTAGGCATTTGTCCATGTCACTGCACATTCACATATGGAGTTACAATGCCACCTCCCTGTTGATCCTAGTTTAAAACCCTTCTCGAACACATCTCTTCCTTGTGCAAGATGGATCTGTCTACCTTTGCACAGTTGTCTTCTGTGCCAGGACACCACCTTGTGGAAGTGGAAAGCAGAGCTTCATCTTTGCTTGGCTAGAAAGATTGAAAATTCTTCTCCTGTACTTGTGGGTCCCTTTGGTTACCTTCGAAAAGCTCTGGATCTATTTGTCAGTGCCTATAGGGGTGAGCTGCATGGAATGAAAGTTGGAAAGCTGAAGGGCCATTAGCAGCTTCACTAGAAATTTGGAAGGAGCTTCACTAGAAGTTCTGTCACTAGAAGTGACAAAGTGTAAGAATTTGTGCTTATTTGATTACATTTATGGCCGTACTAAGAAGCTTTTGCTGCTCTAATTAAGGGTTAATAGAGTTTTCTATAATAAATTTCTATTTTCAGCTATTTATAACCCAGGGAAAATATTTCCATACAGAAATCTGGCATACAATGTCTGAAGCTGAGTAGTATGGCTTTCCTACTTCATTTTTTTTAAAGAATCTTTGGCTGCATTCTGTTTTGAGGAAGGCATTTTTTTTGTGGTTTTATATGCTTTTTGTTCTCCCTTGGCAAGGCTTGATACATGGAAAAAACAAATTTTCCAGGCCCTTAGTCTTTTATGTCAACTATTTCCTTTTCGATATTCCAAACATTGTACTTTGGGTAGTCATTTCTTTTCACCAGAGCCAGTATATAATTCAGTAAACAGTCACCTCTAAATATCTACAAAAGCCACTTTTTATACTTGATACATGAAAATACTTTTTATATAGTAATTTTATTCAATATTTTTCCTGAAACAGGAAAGATTTGCATGACATCTTAGTTAAATAAATACTTATGTATTGAATACATTTGCATTTCTGTAACATTCCTTTATTTTTGATTCTCTTAAGATATACAAACTATTTTTCATTTTCTGTTTAGTTTCTGTGGGCTTTTTAGTGTTACAATTGATGGTAATTGAAATTCCCCTAGTGTGTCTCACTGTTCGTTCTGAAAATCTGCTTTTTTTTTAAATTGCAAATGGTTGTGCCTTTGGAATGGTCCAGTTAGGGGGACCAGGTGTCTTGATCCTGGTTGTCTGAGTCCTAATTAAGGTCTAGACCATCCAGACAGTTTAAACTTTTCATAAGTTCATTAGGACTCCAGTCTGTTTTGTGCATTTGGAGTTTGCTTTAGAACTGTGGGTCGAATTGGGTCCAGTACAAAAATGGACTGGTCAATTCTTCTGCTGTGTTTTTAAATGCAAAGTATTTTGCATTTTGCAGAGTATTGCAGAGTATACAGAAGTGTGGCTTCAGGATCAGAAGACTTTCCAAAAGAGCAGGAAGTCTGTTTTCATTTCCTTCCTGAAAATATTATTTAGTCTCCAAAATTCCTGGGAGAGTGTCCTAATTGCTACCTACTAACTTACATGGGACAGATGAGATCAGGGCAAACAGATCCTACAGATCCTTTATTCCTACTCTTACTAACTTGGGCAACAGAATTAGAAAAACACTGGTCAATTTTAGCAGAAAACAGAACATAGAGTGATATAGTATCTGATTTATTTCTGATTTTTTTTCCAATGATTATGTATCGTAAAATGCATAAATAGCACACATGGGACTGAATGTAAGTATTCTGAGAGAAAACAAAAGGCTTCCTTTTTCTCTAAGCTTCATCAATACAGCACAACAGAAGTTATTAGTTAAACTGGAGAGGACGAGGATGGGAACAGGAATTGTTGGTTGAGTAAGAAGCTGGAAACGAGATAATGTTAGAAGCAGATTTATTGGACTCTAGGGACTTTGCTGTGGAGATCCTCAGATCTTTTTGGCTAATACTTTCTTCAATAGACCATATTTATGGCAATAATATATATTTGTGCTAAAATAATCATGTTAGTCCAAATATTTTCCCCATGGAATACTAAGGTGGTAAAATTTGCTGATGACTGAAAGACAGGAGACATTGTTAGTAGCACACTGGATACCATGCAGGAGGAACCTTGCAAAGCAAGGTACTCGGGGGCTAAGAGCCAAGAAGTCTGCTTGAGGCTGGGAAGAAGCAAGGATTTGCCTGTAATAAAGCTTAGTATTTCTTCTTGGTGGCTCTTGGGAGCCACCCTGAACACACTTCTCAGTGTCATGTTTGAGAATGGTGAATTAAAGGTGAGACTAGAGGCCAGAAAGGCGGAAAGATGAAGACTCTTGTCTTATGAGAGGCTTGGACTTTGACTCAATGAGGTTATACACCTGTTATATCACAGATGGAAAATAAAAATCAATACTTGTGTAAAAGTCAATACTCATTGCCTTTCTGCAGTGTCCATTCCAAAATTGTGATCTTTGTGAAATCCAGCATCTCCGGCGATCCTGTGGAAAGGTTATGTGAATGGCTACTGAAGTGGCATCTGATACAGGTGTATAAACTGTCCATAAAGACATACATAGCCCTTGATTTCAGCAGTTTCACCACAACAGAAACTAAATAGGATTTGCATGATTTGGCTTTGAAATTAAACATTTTGCCACCAAAGTGTTATGGACATTCTTCCTGCACTAAATTAAGCTTTGGTTCACGTAACTCATTTTATTTTTAGTCAGAGCTTTATTTGTAACACAGCTGTGGCATTTGTCTTGTAACAAGAAGGATCTGATAATCATGAAATAGCCCAGATTTATGCCCTTAGTGCTGA
The DNA here is from genome assembly GCA_032353885.1 of Nothura maculosa. Classification (NCBI taxonomy): domain Eukaryota; kingdom Metazoa; phylum Chordata; class Aves; order Tinamiformes; family Tinamidae; genus Nothura; species Nothura maculosa. The sequence continues at coordinate 500,900 of JAUBOD010000078.1, forward strand.
GGCTGTGCCATGTTCAAAAAAAAATCTTTTTTTTTTAAAGTAACAATATGCAGCAGATGTGAAAGTTTTACCTCCACATTTAAGTGGGTTTAGGCTGTCAGTGAGTGTGGGCTTAGCACAGCCTGACAAAGTTTTAACTTACCAGATGTTCCACGTGATCCGAAAGATACTAAACAGCTGTTTCCCATTCTTTTTACTGTGCCTAGATAAATATACAGTAAATGCTCTCAAATACATTTATTGTATTTTAGCTTATATTGTGAATGTTACTGTAGAGACCCTACTTTCATCCACGAGCAATGAAATCAGTGTGCAGGGAGGGAGAACCAAAGGTGCTGTAAAACTATGGTGCAGACGGCTCGTTTTCCATTGCTGTGAGAAGACATGGTCAGTCCTTTGGTTGAAACTGTACTGACAGTGCTAGTAGGGAAGGGGTGAAAAATGTGAATGTTGTGAGATTAGTGGTCCTATTTACACACTGAAGTAATGACTTCTTGCGTCTATGTCTGGTTTCTGTGAAAGCTCCGGCTCCTGCACCCGGGCGCCTTTCCCTCCCAGCTGACAGTTTCATTGTTCCAGGGAAATTGAGCTGTCAGGGGAGGTCATGCTTGGAGAGGGAGCAGCAGTCTCTCAAGTAGCTAGCACTAATCCCATCAAGGGCTTGAAATATTGGGATGAAGGCACTGCGTTGGATGCTGTGTTCGGCTCACTGCAGGAAGCGGGGTCCCTCGAGCCCCCGCTGAGCTGCCTGGGCATGTCCCTGCTACGGCCATAGGCCCCGGCAGGATGCCCAGAGGTTGCCATTTGAGTTGTCCTTAAAGGACACAGCTTTTCAGTCCACATGAGCAACTGCTCTGAACCAACTTGAAAGCCCAGCTTACTTTGACTGCCATGCTTGTCAGCTCCATTCAGAAACAGACCAGCTAAATAACAATAAAAAAGGATGTTTCATTTCCCTTTACCTGATTTTCTGCTCTTGTTTTCCCTTTCCCTGCCTCTAGCTCCCTGTGATGTCTTCAGCCCTGTGACCTTGCTGCTGCCTTCCTTCCCTCCTTTCAGCCCAAGCCTCTTACCTTTCCAAATCGGCTCTTACACCTAGAATTTTTTTTTTGTCTACTAGGTTTCCTTGTTTTCCTGTAAATCCTTCTTTAAAACCTTCATCTTCAAGCAGAGGGATGACTTTCATTAATAATCTCTTCAGCATTTCTTGATTGCTCTGTTCCGTTCAGATTTATAGCCTCCCCTTGCAAACATTTACACAGAAGTAGCTGCTTCACAAATTGAGAACATTCAGTAAAAATTTGGAGGACTGCATCGTTTGTTTGGAAGCTTTTTGAAATTGGACTATTTCTCACTTTGTAAAACACAGTGCTCATTTATAGCTTTATATACTTTTGTATAATAAACATTTGTGGCTTCGGAGAAGCAATGGAGCATTCACGCAGATAACTTCTGCTTTCAGCTTTTATTCCCTAGTTCAAGGTCCAGAACATGTTCTCATGAATTTTTAAGGATAGTGAGCAAACTTACTGTTGATAAAATGACTTCATACCAAGCATCATATAAGAAGACATATGCAAGCTGTATCTTTGATCTTAGAGACCCTCAGTGTTTTGTGCTCATTGTGTGATTTTTGTTTCAGGAATCTAAAACATCTGGACTGCCTGAATATGTGAAGATAGTAGAAGTTGGGCCGAGGGATGGCTTGCAAAATGAAAAAGTAATCTTTTTCTCTACATTTTTATTTTTCACCAGAATGTTCTGTGTGTAAAATCGAAATATCATTTTAATTATATACTATAAATATATTTGAATATTTACATTATTATATCACAAATAGATAAAGTTTGCATATGTTGTTACTGATGACAGAGATATTAACAGCATTAGTAGTATTAACAGAATAGGAGATTACTCTGCCTCAACTGTACATCTTTTTTTTTTCTTTTTCCTTTGGCTGGGGTATGATTTCCTTTGTCATTTCTTCAGTATGCTCGTGTTTGGTTACTAGAAATCAGTGAGTCCAAATTTATATGCAATTACCTGGAAGCTTTTTTCGCATTCTTTTGTGTGGTGGATAGAAGATGGAATTAGATCATGTATACTGCTTAGTGCTTTTCTTGTGCAGCAGTTTCCTTCTGACAGTAAAGGGTATAGATATCGTATAATGCATGATAAATAATGTATCATTGTGTGCTAAGACCATTTATCTTCCAGAAGTATCTTACTACATGAAATACTTTATTTCTGTGTCTCTAGGTTATAGTCCCAACTGATATCAAAATTGAGTTAATCAACCGGCTTTCTAAAACGGGCTTGCCTGCAATTGAAGTGACCAGTTTTGTTTCATCCAAGTGGGTTCCTCAGGTATGTAAAAACATCACCATGAGAATTATTTAAATTTAAAGGCTATCCCATGCAATGAGGTTTTCTAATACTTTTGCCTGCTTCACTATACAAGAATATGGGATAGGAGTAATCTGGTGGATTTTTTTTGTTTTGTTTTTTTATAAGATTTTCATAGTTTAAAATTTTTACAGTTTTATGCAGATCTAGTGGAGTTGGGCAAATTATTAAAAAGTAGTAAGGTGTCAAAGAATTCTCATACCTTTATCTATCTATTGATCTATTTATTCTACAAGTTATATTCTAGTCAAAAATATTAAGATACAAGATACTGCAGCACATATACTTCTTTTTTTGGACACTTCATCAGGTTCTTTTGAATACTGATAAAGTGTTAGAACTGAAAGAACTTCTGATACCTTCATCTGTCCATTGAAGGATTTGTTTGAACATAGGGGTTTCCACTTGGAAGGTGTTTGGTCATTTAATGTTACCACAGTTCTGATTTACATGCCTGTCGGGTCATCTGCAGTGCATGTAAACACAGTGTCAAAAAATGGTTTTAGGAAAAGCTAGCAAGCTAGACAGGAAACTGGTTAAATCTAGTCAGTAGAGCTGGGGAGCAGCCTGTGTCTCTATGAAAGATGGGGAACTGGGAGCCAATGATAATGTGAGCAGAGATTCAAGCCTTGCTGACAAAGGGCAGTCCCACACAAGAGCAGAGCATGTCTGGTGAAGGTAGCCATGGAGGCCAAACAGCTTTCAGCTGAACCTTCTGACTTTTTCTTGAGGAGGTCCAAAGCTGCTCGAGGATTCTCAAACTTCTCTCATGTTATCAATGAACTGGACTTCAGTGCAGGCCGCTAAACTCTTACGAGGGGAGCTGGGCTCTGATAAACAGGAATGGTAGCAGTGTGACTGCAAATGATTTCTGCATGATGTGTGAGAAATTACAGATGTGATCTTCATTTTTCAAACATAAATATTTTTGAAGGTGGTTGTATATTTTCCTATAGCAGCAAAAGGCTATGGAAGCAGGTTAGGAATGTGTGTGTATATGCATGTGCAAGGGATAGTGATACAGGGAGAACATGGGAATTCCATTTCAGGACACTGAGTTTGGATAAGAGGTGTGGGGACAATGGAGTACAGGGTAATGATTATAGGATTCTGAGTGTAGACAGTGACAAAGACTTGAGAAGATGAAGCTGACAGAGTATAGAGCTGTGGGTTTGAGTGTCTGGATGAACTGCAGTGGGCATGATCTCTGTGGAAGTATGTAATGGAGTATACCTTCTGTGGAAACAACACTAATTCAGAACCTCCAGTCAGAAAAGGGAGAGATAGGTATGTGGAGTTAGTGCAAATAGGGGATACTTCATAGCAGTGCTCCCTCACCAAAGGAATAATTGCTCAGGCCTACAGGTTGTGTGGAGTGTCATGGCAGCTTGACACTTCTTTGAACTCAAACATCAATTTCCTCAAGTATCTGTACATTGAGCATTGAAACATTTTGCCAGGAGAGGTTTTGGAGTCTCCCTCCGTGGAGATGTTGGGAATCTGACAACACAATTCTGGGCAGCCTGCTCTAGCTGACCTGGTTTGAGGACCAGGGGAGGACCAGGTAGACTTCAGAGATCGCTACCAACCTCAGTCACTTGTTATTTTCTTAAATCTATCCATGATGTTCTTCTTTCTCCAGTGCTACCATTGTAAACAATTGCACAGATACAGACACACGTGCATGATGGAGAGTTGCAGGTTGCAGATTCTGTATGGATTTTGCATGTACTCTGAAAGAGGCAGAGACTTTTCACAGTAATCACTAATACTTAGAAATTTCTTTAGGCTGAGTCCTATGTTGTAGTCTGGAGTAGAGACAAGGGAAGTATTCGTGTGTTTTGTACTTTATTTATTTATATATTTGATTAGCTGTAACTAAAAACCTAAACAGCTAAACAGCTAAAGACCTGAGGTGATAGATCATTAATATAAAGTTGTTTCTATCTATTTCCTAGCTTTCTGAGAACTAAAAAACATTGATGTAAAACAGAAAAGTCACATAATTCTTTTCTTTTCCCTAAATAAAATTCAATTTTCCACATTGGGGAATGTTTTTGGAAGATCTAAATTTGGGACTTTGGCATATGCAGCAGCAGTTAGACACCCGAGTTATTTTATAGATCTAGCACTCTATCAGTGGCCATAGTGGATTTTGATGAATTGTAGTAATTTGCTCATTACTTTTCCAGAATTAATTTCTATTTTTGCTGCAGTTGACCTTTTTTTGTAGTCAGCAGCAAAGCTGTTTTGCCAATAGAGGTGGCAGATTTTTATTTGAGATTTAATGCTTAAAATTCAGGCCTAGTTCTAAAGTATACTATATAAGACCTGTTTGTTCAAACTTAATTATTGCCTGCAGGTAAAGAAATAAGTCAATCCTCGTTTGTAACATATAAACTCATTTTAGAGAAGTCACACACTTTGCAGACACAGAAACATTTGAGTATTTGCATGTTTCGTAAGAACTACTCATGTGAGTTAAGAAATAAAACTTGAAATGAATTAATATAAAATATTTTAAAATATTTTTTGTTGAATTCTGTCAAAATGTATAAAACTTTTATCCATTTTAAATTGAGAACACGCCCTGGCACTGGCCTGGTGGATGTGGTAGACTCGTACCTTACCTTGCTCAACAGCTATGAAAGCAGACCGGTCGTACAGCACTCTCTCGTGGGCTCCAATTTATTTCAGTGTTCCTGAGACCACCAAGGAGATGCCCAAAGAAAGGATAAAAAGAAAGGATAAAAAGAAAGCATAAACAGTGCAGAACTTCTCTGTTGTCAGCACCAAAATAATGTATTTTGAGATTATTTCTACTAGAAGCGTTTAGGCTAGGATTCTTCCAAGGACCATCACACCTTGGCGTGAGAAAAGCAACAGAGAATAATGTAGAATTTTAATATATGCAAATGAAAGATGGAAAGCAACGGTTGATTTCTTCCTTTACTGCTTAATTATTTGCTTTTCTTTTGAGCCTTTAGGAATACCAAATTTAACTTTGGTTTGTCAGTTTGGGAAAGAAAAATAACAATACTTTCTTATCTTAAATTCAAGTCTAAGTACATTATTTTCATGGTTTAATTTGTATTTAGAAAGTTTTTTGTTTGAATGATAAGATTGTGCTGCTTTGATAGAGAGTGCAGTCTTGACTTTGTCTTTTCTGTGCTCCTTTTTTTTTCTTTTTTTTTTATTTGTAGGTCATGGGAATAGAATTCCTGGTTAAGTTTAGATCACTCATTCACTTATTTCTTTTTTTAGTATTTTAAAGCTCTTTTATGGTTTCCCACCCAGTGTTTTCTTTGGCAGAGATTTTATTGCTGAAAAAAGCTAAAAGGAAAAGTTCCACGGTAGCAAGGTGCCATATAAAACAGGATCCCACACCTATAACCTAAGTGGCCAAAAATTATAAATACCTACCATTAAAAGCTTATTTTAAAAGAAATTTGGAAAAGAAATATTTTATTACAATTTAAGAACTTATAACATGTTATATGTGTTAAAATAGGTTTTTTCTTACAGGAAAAATAGCAATGGGACAAATGTACTACGTAAAATATTACTTGGACCTGGCAGCTTTATGCAGTTTGAAGTGCTGTCGTTTTGGTTTTCTAGTATATTCTAAGTCAGACTATAATTTTAAAGTGTGGAATTAGTTCCAATATTTACCATTTAATTAATCATTTGGTTTCAAGTATTTTTCCAATTCTTGAGAAATACAGATACTTCTTCTGTTGAATTAAGGAATTTAAAAAGGTTTTTTTAAAATAAAACATGATAGGATGTATTTCTCTGAGATTATTACATGCTTTAGGTGGTCACACTGATTTACTTTACATAAAAAACAGTTACAAAAAGTTGCCTTGTGCTGCCATTTGATTCTTGAGAAAAGAATTGTGTATAGCTATAAGGCACTTTCCATGCCATGTATCTAGTTCTTTACAGATGTATATTTGATATGCATGTCTTTTTATGATATTTTAATACATTTATTTTCATAATAGAAAAAGAGTGAAATAAAGATTCCAGGATGCCAAAAGTATTGTATAATTTAATAATTATATGTATATATTTAAAATCGTGATACTCGGAATCTGTCAGTGTATCCACTGTAAATAATGTGTTTCAAAGCTTTGTTCTTCATATTTTTTACTGAGATAATTCTGTCAGTTTTAAAAGAATTAACCTGAGAGGCAATTTAATAACAGAACAAGTATATTTTCTTTGGAAGATATGATCATGTGAGAGCTAATTTAAACAGCACAGAAGGCACGTTATTGATTTTGTTTTTAACTCAGACTTTTAGAGATATAAAATATGAGGTATATGCTTTATTAATTTTGTTGTTTCCAGAGAGGGGCACTATTAAAACATAAACTCATTTTTCCTACACTTTTTTTTTTCAAGAAAATGTGCTGGTCTGAATAATCTCTAGTTTATTACATGAATGAATCTCTGATTAATCTTGCTGATTAGTACACGAAATTATAATCATGAGTGAGAAAAGCATATTTTAAATAGTTTCTCTTCAGAGGAATGCAGCTTGTGCAGTTACATACTGTGAATGAAAACAAACTCTTGAAGAAAGTAATTTTCTTTAACCTGTTCATAGCATTTTGTTTGCTGTAACAAAACAGATTTTTCTCTCTTTAAAATAAAATTCTAAATAGATTAAGAAGTTATGCTATATGAAGAACTGTGTTTTACTATTTTTTTAAGAATAATTTAGTTATGCATAGCCTTTTCAGACAATGATTATCATGTTGAGTACAATTCAGGTTCAATTCTATTTAAGACTGTAAAGTCTTTTTTTAGCCTCTTTCAGTTAGAGTGAATTTTTAGGAAAATTTTGTCATTTTGATGGTATTGGAATTTTCATTATTCTACTTCTGCTTGAGTCTGTTGAAGTAAGTTTAAAATTGCAGTGATCCACTTGATCATAGCTGCTCAATACATGTTGCAGTTGTGTTTTATACAGGTGTAAAAGAAACAGAAGTGAAATCTTATTTCCAGTTTTATAACATCAAATTAGAAAGTTCGTACCACAAGTATTTGAAAGTTAAGAAATATAAAAAACGTGTCATTGTACAATCTCTGTTTACCTTCTTTGCTGTTACACTTTTTTTACAAACTATATATCTAGTCAGGACAGAAGTACAATGTAAGATAATTTCTGCCTTACTATACAAAATGAGAAGATATCAATATAAAATATTTATCTGTTTTAGATGGCAGATCACAAAGAAGTAATGAGAGGCATTGAGCGTTATCCTGGAGTCCAATATCCTGTTCTCACACCTAATCTTCAAGGTTTTCGTTCTGCTGTAAGTGTATTCATAGATGTCACCAATTGGTGCTTTTATATTTCAGATACTTTCAGTTCAGTACCTGAACCAAACTGTTTAGTATTAGATACTTAGTTCTATTAGAACTAAGCTATATTTTAATGAAAAACCCCTTAATTTCTATGATGAAAATATCATCAAATTTACAGAATAAATTAAATTCTATATGTCCATAAGTTAATAGCGATATCAATGAGTTTTTGCAAAGTGCTATGAGTGATGCTTCCATAATCAAAGAAAGAAAATTTCTTTTCCTTCTTTGACTTGTTAAAGTCAAAGAGAAGTTTCTGAAGTAAGAGGTGTTATTGGAAAGTAATAACACAGTTGAATAATCTTCATAGGACTGACATCCGGTATTTGTTGTATCTTTATACTGTCTTTGGTGATATAATGAAAGTGGAGTATTTGTGAGTCCTGAATTCCTTTTGCTGATATTTATTTTTCCCTTCCCTTGGAAAAGATTTTTGTTCTTGTCAAAGCTGCTAAAGCTTAAATGTTATTTTGCAGAAGCTGATATTGTTGCCACCCTCGATATGTTTAGGTCGTAAAACCTGTCCTATGTAGTAGAGTAATTTTCTGCTATTCATAGAGAGAGTGAATATTTCACAGTATTTATACATTCTCCTCCTTTTCTGAAAAATGAAATGTTAATATCAATCATTTATTTTTATAGTTAGATTTTATTTCATTTTGTACTTTTTAGTACCTAAAAACGTATGCTTTTTCAATTGATAGAAAGAAGAAAATATGTGTGAGATGAATTCATAAAGTTAGTTTCAATCTCTTAGCATTCAAATAGATTAATGAAGAGTTAGAATTTAATACATTTTTAATTTCTTCTTTAGTTATGTGTGAGACTTCTAATTTACTTTAAACTAAAACTCTAAAATATTTTACAAAACTAAACAGTTTAATCATTTGATATGATATTACTCTTTTGTTTTATTGAAATATATCTTTCAGATTGCAGCAGGAGCTACAGAAGTTTCAGTATTTGGTGCAGCATCTGAATCATTTAGCAAAATGAATATTAATTGTTCAATTGAAGAAAGCATAGACAAATTTCAAGAAGTTGTCAAAGCAGCAAGAAATATGAATATTCCAGTGCGTGGGTAAATATAGATTCTTAAGTAATTCATAGTTACTGGAGTTCTCATTACAGTTTCTTTTTCCTTGCTGGTTGAGAGATTGACTATCAAATTCTTAAACTTATTTAAACTATTTTTACATTTACTTTACACTATTTAAAATAATATTCTTTGTTTTAAAAATGTTTTGAGAAGAATGGCATATATTTAGTATTTTGCTCTGTGTTTTGAAAGTACTATTGATAACTGTAATCTTGTTTGGAAATTGAAAAAAAGTTGTTTTGTATATAAGTATAAATTTTATTATAGAAATTTGATTTTATTTTTCATAGACGATAGAATATTTTTAGGTGCTGCTCAGAACTCATAACACTATTTGCTCAACCTTGAAACATATTCTGCATTTTTTTTATTTTATGTAGTATTGGTTATATATCAATGCATATATTACAGAATCAAGATATAAAAATGATGTACCAAATTTATTCCTACAGAAAAAAAATTCAGCACTTATTCCTTCAGCTCTTATGAGTTTCCAGAATAAAGTGCTGAAGTATGGAGTCTACAGTATGTAAAACTAGCATTTATCTTTCTATGAGTGTTTTCGTTTAAACTTGTATTACTCCTGATTGTCCTGATTGTCCTTGAACAGCCTTTCAATTACTTTTTCATTGCACAAAACTATGTATTTAAGATTATTTGTGAAAGTCCTAGTGAACATAAAAAAAAAGCTTACATAGATTTAAGGGAAAACTCAGTGGTGAAATCCTCTGGCAACTAATAAGAGAAACTACATCAAGCTCAGGAAGTACTTGGAGCTGAAAATAGATAGAGGTAGGTACCTCAGAGACTCAGTGACTGAAAATCTATCTAGGAATAATACTGGGGTCTCTCCTCCAGCAGCAGTGATGCGCTTACTCTACTGCTCACATTTTGCCATAATACAGTGTTAGTTAGACTTTCCCTTGAAGAAAGATCTGACTTCTAGTTCTGCTTCAGACTCAGGCATCATACATGCTTTGTACTTTTTTTCCTGACTTGTTAAGGGTTTTGGATGAACAGTTATTGGATAAAGAAATAAAAACTTCCACAGGATTAAGAAATAAAAACTTTAAATATTTAATCTAAATATTTAAATATTTATTTAAATAAATATTATTTAAATATTAAATATTAAATAAATAAAAATATTTTAATATTAAATAAATAAAAATATTAAATTTAAATATTCTTCCTACCTTCTAATCTCTCAGGTAGATACAAGCTCTGTCTCCATGACCTCTTTCAAGAGGTCTATTATTTTAAATGTATTTAGCACTATTCTTTGCTATATTTTTCTGAAATCAAGTTCTATGCTGAGAATATAGCTAGCAAATTGTGAGGCAACGAAGCTCAGAGATATCTAAATTTCAGATTCCACATATGTGTAGGAGACCGTAGTCAATTCAGAGAAGACATAACCTTAGGCTTTTGTTTTCCAGTTTTCTCAGATAGCTCAGCGTATCAGGCAATAGTTTTTGTTTCATATTGTTTTATTTCACTACCAAAATTTAGCCAAATGTACAACAGAGCCATCAGGGGACTCCTTCAGTTTTCTACCTTGTCTCTGTGTTTGGATATCTATGAAGGTCAACAAAGAAACTTTGCAACACACGATGTAAAGTCACAATGCTGAGGAAGCTCCCTATGGTGAACTCTAGGTTGATGCTGGAGCATAAAATCCTAACAACTTGCCTTCCCCACCTCATTTCGTACATGTTTAATAAAGTAGCAACCTGATGCTTTTTTTTTCCACATGTGTTGTTCTGACTGTTACACACTGACGTGATGGAAACGACTGTTCCCACAATAGAATTTTGCAGTGTTTCCATGTTTTTATTATCTACTACCTGATCAACTTTATGCGGCAGAAAGAAGTAAGAAACAGAAAAATGTTTGGCTGGAAACCTAAAGAAAAAAACAGAAAAGAATATTATAATAATGAAGAATAAAAAGAAGGAACACAAGATAAGGGAGCACAAAGAGAGAGGTATAAGGTATTGAGTAATCAGATAAATGAAAGATAATCAGAAAGCAAAACTTTGGTACTGCTTTGGTAGAAATATTTTGCAAATGCAATTTTTTCCTGTATGCTGAAGCAACTAGTACTCTATGTCATTTTTGTTTTATGTCATGTTCTTTCCAGATTTGTGTTGTGAGCATCGCATAGGCTAGTCAAGTAGTCGTAGAAAGAGGGGCAGAAACTTAAGAATTTCAGAAACTGGATTTTGGGACCCAGTTTCTGCTGAATGCTATTAAAGCCAGCGTTTAACAGTAGAAGGATGAGATGTTAAATACTTCTGGTTTACATTAATTATTTTGATTTGCTACTAATTGTTTTACTGATTCTTTTTAATTTAGAGGACAAGAGTAATTTCAGGTTTTATTTTGTATAGTAGCTTCTATTTAATTATGATAATTATATTATTTACAATTATTGAAGCACAAGGCATGTAGGCCTTAGTTTATCACTCTAAATATGCTTTCAGATACAGGCAGCCCTCAGGAGTTTTATTATGTATGCTTTAAGTTTTAATCCTCTCCTCTGTTAGTAGTTCTAAAAATGGCCTATTGAAGACATGGGAAGTAGGTGATTTTCTTTGATAGCTGAATTTAGAACAAATGAACCGAAAACTTAGGTACATAGGCCTTTTAATTTATGTAAATAATGTTATAGTAAATGCATTAATAGGTTTAGTAGTAAAAGATAGTGGTAAAATATAACATGGAATAAAGCAGTGGACAATCATATGCACTCTGGTTGCCTATCAGGCAACCAAAGCAAAAAACCCCCCAAACCTGCAGATTTACTCAAGCAAATTCCCATAGCTGCACAGTCTGGCTTCCAGTGTAAGTTTCATAGGCTAAATATTTTGCTTGAATTACTTAGGTAATAAAAATATTAATATGCATAAATTCTATTTATGTTATTTTCAGTACAGAGATTGTTTCCTTTCTAAAGCACTATTGTTGCTTAAAGTGTTACTTATTTGCAGGAAATGGATAATTTAGTGCTTTGCCCAAACTCCTGACTTGTACAGTTGAAAAATACTTCCAAAAATAATTTTAAGGAGTACAAATTTTATTTCCTATTTATACTGGCAATTTAGAATTTATGTAGCGAGTGTAAATCATTGGCAATCCTTGAATCATATGAAAAATGCACTCAAACAGTTGAAACTAAACTTTAAGCTTTTGCATGTCTTACTGTTGCTACAGCTGCACTAACATTGACTCCATCATCATCCAGAAAATTTATGTTGTCAGCTGTCACATTTAAAATCTGTAGCACAGTACACAGTTTTCTAAATGTTTACTAAATTAGTTCAAATGTTTATGAAGAATTGAAATCTTGCATATGGGTCTTAGAAGTTAGACCATTTATTAGTGTCATAAAGGGTTTTTTATTTTTATTCTTTGTACATGCATTAAAACTTTATAATAACATCTGGGACACATTCTGTGGAGACACTGTGCCAAATCACTGTTCTAAACTGTGGTCAGCTAATGACTACTATGCATATTTTGCATGTTAAATGGCACAAAATACTCTTGCTTTTAGGATTGCATCTTTTAATGCTATTAAAAGTAATTTAGGTATTATTAAAAAATATGACTACTCTTCCTGTGCTTAAAGATGAAGCCAAACAGCCAAGACTGGTGTGAAGCTGTGGCACGTGCTAATTACAAGTAGTCACTTGGCAGTGTCTTGGTTTAAATGTAATGCTAATGTAAATGTAGTATAGAGAGAAAATGTTAGACAAGCACATTTTAGTTAAACTAGATTCATCTGAGTGTATTCCAAAATTTAAAAAGACACAGAAATAAAAGACAAGTACCACAATAGAAGTACATGTTCCTTGGGTGGGGTGAAATATGGAGTCCTCTCTCCCTATTTTCCCACAAATGGAACTTCAGGCACATTGATTGTGTCCAGTAAAGTAGCTTCCAACAAGCTTCTGTTGAAATAATTAGTTTTGTAGCTAGTTGTTGTAAACCTAATGCAAATTTACTGAGAATATAAAAGCTGAAAATAGTGTGTTTTTCTGTATCAAAAAAGCAGCTCTTTGTGACCATCGTTTAAAAACTATCTTGCATACTTATGTCCCAATCTTGTAAAAGGTTTGCATGAATAACCCTTCTGAGGCCAGCTGGACTATTTGCATGTGCAAATGTGAATTTGCATGCAAATATTTATAGATTCAGTGCTAGAAACACAGATGGAAATGTTTGCTGTAGAATAAGTGTTTTAACTCGAAAAGCCTTTCTTTAAGAAGCTGCTACTTCTTAAATTAGAGCACATGTAATCATACATTAATTCTAAATTGATGTATGTCATTCCCTTAAAATATATTTTGTAGACATATAACTTTTAAGAATGAGCAATATGATGAAGTTCACAATATATAAAAGAATATTGAAAACTATCAATATTTAGATTATATTTATCCTTGTATAAAGTGTGAATATTGGTTGATATACTTGAAATACAGGAATAATATTTGCTATGGCAGATAGGTACCACACTGGCTATTGTTTTGCAATGTTATTTAATATCTTCAAATATTAATAGTGATACTTTCTATATTATGCTTTTCATATTATATAGTATTTATTTATAATAAGAGTTGCAATTACCACAGAGACATTTCCTTGTTGGTTACAGGAAAGAACTATTATTTTATTTCTGTGATAATGGATAAGGTAAGATGTAAAATAATAGAACTTGTCTAAAAAATCTATTTGGTTATCTTGAATCTGCCAGTGATATTTTGATTTATTTTCAATTTTTGAGCACATTAATATAATTAGAACAAATTATTCCAGAGGGTAATAACCAGCTATTTAATTTTAATATTGTTAGAAAATTCTGACAGTTAAGATAATCTCATTTTTATAATTCTGTAAAATAAAATTCCTTTTCCTTTTATTACATTTCATAGAAGACATTTGGCTGGCCTTGAATTGCTGTATTTTATATATATAATTAGGAGCTCAATGAGAAAAACTCCAACAGTGTGGTCTTGCACAAATCAATACAGTTCAAAACTGCATTTATTGTATGGATACAGACATAAACTTTGAGCTCAATTATTTTCTGGCATTATGGAATACTTAGGGATGGAGTACACTTTTTTTGGGGGGGAGGGTGGAATTTGCTGTAAGCTGCCTTCTCTAGCATAGTCATAGTTACACACATAGCAGGGGGTTACACTGTTGTCACTGCTTCAGGTATTTACTAAAACGAGCTAACACCTTCTTGTCACTATAAGTCAGCCTACACTAAAAACTTTGGGAACAGCAGAATGTAGACGAGCCTTTAATAGAGTTGGAAGCAGCACATTTCATGTGTAAGTGGTAAACAAGTCATTGTACTCATGCTGTATTAAGCCAGCTGCTTGCAATCCCCTGGCACAGTTTGGGAATACAGAGATTGCTAGGATATAGCGATCGTGTGTTTTTCTGTGGACTGGGTTAAGAAAGGAATCTATTCCTTTCCTATTCTCTGGAATAGGTTAAGAAAGAAGATGTAGGAACCACTATACTAGCTTTATCTTACCAGATAATTGCACTGTGTAGGAGGAGAGCTTTTCCTTAGGAAAAAGTTTTATACTACCTTTCAGTTTATTTATTTATTTATTTATTAGTGGCTGCTGAAAGGTAGAAAATGATACTGGTGAGTCAGAGAAGATAGTTTTAAAATTTTTAAATATATGACTCCTGGAGGAAATTCAAAATGATTTGTGTGACTTCAGGAGGATAATGTAAAATTAGAAGCTAAATGTTAGTATCAAGTTATAGCAGTATAAGATACAGTATGTCCACTGGTATGTTTTTCATTGGCGCATAGCTTAATAGATACAGTAGATACAATAGATACAGTAATCTGAAGTGATTAAGTGGCCCTTTGTTACAGTAATACTTTTGCTTTGATTTTAAGCAGAAAATAAAGTTTTGCATCACTTTGCACAAACTGTAGCAATTTTCTGAGTACTCAAAAAGTAGTGAAGAATATTATCATAAACTTTCACTTTGAATAGCAAATATATTGCTTATGAATAAGTACTGAGCAAAAGAGTTTTTTTGTTGTTGTTGTTAATAAAAATTCAAATGTGGAAAAAAAAAGGAAGCTGGCCTTTCCTACACGTTTAGAACTTGGCTTCAAAATTCTTTTTCTGGAAGAATCTCCTTTCCCTCCTCTTTTCTTTTTGTTTTCCCTCTCCTTACAGTAAAGATTGCCTGTTTCTAACAAATGGCTTCCTCTGCAAAAAGACAGAATGTATCAACGTTAATATTATGAATTCACCAAATGATCGGCATATACTTTTTAGCACAAACATCCAATAAAAATAAATACATCTGCAGCGAACATGGTAAATTATATGCGAACTTACACTATAATAATAAACAGGAAACAGCAGCATCTGAGTCTGCAACTGGCTTCTCAGGAGGCTCCATGCTTCCAGCTGTGGTAGCAGCTGTGGATCTGGCTCTGGAAGAATTTCTGAAACAAGCTGACAAAGGGCTGATTACAACATGGAGTTCAGTTTCTGCTTGCATTCATTTTGCTTTAACACACTTTGCTTATGAAAAGTTTGCTCATTTATCCTCTTTGTGTTTTTTTATCCTGCATTTCACAGTCATTAGGCTGCTGTAGTGATTATCACCATTCCTAGTCACCTTGATCTTGGGGACCGTGTACTGTCTCTAGCATTTATGGGACATTGCAATTTGATTTTGGCTTATTGGAAGAAATTGAAAACTCTCTTCCTTTCCTCTTCCTTCTCCTCCCCATCCCCAGAGACTATTTAGCATTTTTGTCCAAAATATTATACAGTAAAGTTATTGAACTCTATTTATTTTTATTTTTTACTGTTGCTATAAGCATAAAAAAACAACTTTTGAGACTACCAAAAGATACTCACCTACAGTGATATCTGGAGAACAGACAAGAGTCTGGGAAAGCTCTGCCATAGGAACAAGCAGAGCTTCTCTGTTATCACTTTTTTACTACAGGGAGTAATTCTGATTTCTTAGAATCTGATTGAAAAAAACCCAGCATCTATCTGTATTTTCTTAGAGCAGCTTTGTAGCACAAACTTCACATATTAGAGATCCTTCTTTTCATCTCTGGTTGCATGGGCCCTTTCCTCGATTGTATGCTAAGGACATGGTTAAGCTACAAAAATTTCTGGCCTTGATGCAGCAAAGATTTAAGCACATACTTAGAATTAAGCACTTCCATTGCAAAGTCTGCTTTGTGAACTCTTAGAAATTTGCTTCTGCTCTCATGCTGTGGGGTGTCTCTGGTGAATATCTTGAGACCAGCACAGCCTTTTTCATTACAAATTCTTTCTTTTTCTTTCAGTCCTGCCATCTTTTTAGAAAACAGCTGTATTCTTCAACTTAATTGAATCCCAAAATTGATTCCCAGTTGCCTCTGTAACTGATTGCTCAAACTCTTCTTTCTCTTTCCCTCTGCTTCTTTTCTTCAAACAGGATTTTACTCATTTTTCCTGAGGAAAAATAGATATAATATGATCTTCCTTCTGTCGTTCTATTCTCCTTCCTTCTGTAATCCTTCCTCCTTCTCCTCCACTGTCAGAGCAGCAGAAGTTTCTTGTCTACTTTCCGTCTGTACCCCTTCCACTTACCCCAGTGACCCCACGTTCTGCTCTCCCTCTTGTTTCTTCCCTCCCTTATTCTCTTTCTTAACCTCTCACTATCCTCTGGCTCTTTTCCATTGCAATATAAGCAAGCATTTGTCTCTTAAAAATTTCACCTTTGACTCCACTCAGTTCTTCATCTCATATCTCATCGTCTATCTCTTTTTCATTCCTTAGCTCATTGAAGGCGCTGTTTATAATTACTGTCTGGAGACCCTCTTCTGTGATTCCCTCCTATAACTCCTACACTTTGGCTTCTGTTCCTTGCTTGCAACTGCAACAACTCTCACCAAACTCCCCGATGACAAGATCTCAGAAACAGTAGTCTATCCTCATTCTTCTTGACCTGTCAGTAGTGTTTGTTGCAGTTGCCCAGGGTCTTCACTAAACTTTTGTCTTCTGTTGCCTTAAGGGGCTCTCTCTCCTTAATTTTCTTCTTTCCAACCATTCCCTCAGCATGTTCTTTGGAGTTACCTCCAAATGAAGTTTTGAATAGGCGTAGGTGGCAGTCTTGGGGCTCTGCTTGGGATGGTTTCTTTTCTCCTTTAATGCCTTTTGGCTTATTTCAAACACTAAAGAAAATAATGTAGCTGCCAAATGAATCTGTAGATAGCAGATCTACCTTTCTCTTTCCAATTTCTGTCCTCTCACTGAACAATTTGTAATTGCATAAGTGCAATAAGCATTCCACTCAGAGCTGCCTTGAATCTAGATATCTCGGCAAATGCTCAGAGCAGATAGTTGATTATCTTCCTTCATTCATGTAGACATGCATATTTTTTCTGCTTTTTTTT
Organism: Nothura maculosa; assembly: GCA_032353885.1. Classification (NCBI taxonomy): domain Eukaryota; kingdom Metazoa; phylum Chordata; class Aves; order Tinamiformes; family Tinamidae; genus Nothura; species Nothura maculosa. Next base: position 518,242 of record JAUBOD010000078.1, read on the forward strand.
TATAATAAGCTTTCCGTACCCCAGCTAGCTGTACCAGCCCTTTTCTACTTTGGTTCCAACTTGTGGAACCTTTTCTGTGAGTGACTCAAATTGTATCTCTTATTTCAGTGTTCAAGTGTTATGTACAAATGAGCAGATAACAAGACCTTGTCAAATAGAATTCAAATTTTATGATCTGTACTGAAAATGTTTCTCTTAATATATTTGACTCTTTTACAGCCTCATTCTTGTCATTTCACTTTCTTTGTCATTTCTGTGAACTGAGTTCCACTTCAATTCCCCTGTCCCTTCTTCATAGAACCACAGTACTTCTTTGTACAATGCCATTAAATGTAATGTTATCATCATGCTTCTGCTTTTTATACCAATTCATTTCATGAAAAGATTAAATAAAAATTGTGCCAAACTCATCCTCCATGAACTATTATAGAAGATTTTTTTTCTTCAGTCTCCACAGGACTTTATTTTCTCTCTGTTAGGAAGTTCCTTACTTGTCTAATGCCTTTAACAAACCTATTTCTCAAGTTTAATGTTGAATATCAGTGTCCAGATAGATTATGTCTGCCATATTTTCCATGTTTAAAATTTGAGTCTAAACACAATGGAGTAAGCGTGCAGAGAGCTCATAATCTCAAACAGATTTGTACGCTGCAGTAGACAGATTCCTCAGGTCATCACATACTTTCCTACCCCATCAGGCCCAGCTGAATTATGTGAGCTCAGGCGGATTTCTGCTAGCCAGTGGGAACTACAGGGAGTATTTCCTTGTTCTCTGAATACCTCTTGGCCTGCTTTTGTTTGTTGTATTCCATTCCAGATGTCATTCATGCCATGTTATCACTACCAAATGAAGGTCTTTATATATATATATATATATATATAATCTGTTAGGAACATGATATGGCTAAGATATGGCTAATTAGAGGGAACATTTGCATTTACTTTTTGTGTTTAGTACTGTTTCTCACTTCATAATGAGCACTGTGGCTTATGTTACAAAATAATTTCAGTAAAATTCTGTGTGTTCTGTAATCCTAGGTACCACAATATTAATATAAGAATAATCCTTTGGGTCTGAGACTTTTCATGATTAATTTCATTTGAAAATCTGTGCATATGCATGTCAAGTATGCAGAAATTATCTTGAACTGTTTTTGAGTACATATACATATACATATAGTTTTTGAGTACTATAAAAAGTACACTTTTTATAGTGCAGATAAGTAAATTCAAAAATTTGAAACTTTTTTTTTTAATTGAAACTGACATCTTAATGTCAGGGAGGACACATATTTGATGAAGTTTATTTCCATGTTGTGAAAACATGGTTTTCATAGTAACATACAAATAATTGAAATAATGTCCAGTAGGCATCTGGACTAGAGTTGTGAGCTGGATGTATTGTAGCCAGCCCCTTTAGTGGAAATGAAATTAATTCACATTTCGTTGTCAAGGCTACTCAGATTCTTTTTAGCTTCATGGGTTGCTTCTTTCTTACTGTTGGTTCCACTGTGTAACACCCTCACTCCTCTATTGGAATGGAATATGCTCTAGATAGGAAAATGGTGACCAATTTTTCCTAATTTGTTTTTGCCTGTTACTTATTCTGATTTCACGTTATATCAGCTTCTCCTTCCGCTCCATATAAGACATCCCTTACCCTATGGATCTTGAGTACATACAAACTGGCATCCGTTCAATCCAGTTTGCATTATCAAGTGTATAATTTAACATTTTGTCCTTCCTTGTTGGTGAACACAGAATGATGAGAAATCAACGACGGCTCTTGTTCTCCAATTAAGCAGTTGTGCAACCTCCCATTTGGACTGGGGCTCTGGCTGCCTTTGAATCTGTTGTAAATCTCTCTACAATCACATGTATTTTGATTTTGAAAGCCTGTTTCTAGTTAGGTTAATCATATTTCTAATCAATTTAAGATCAACAATTAAAAGCTCAATTGTCATTTCATGCCTTTTAATTATCACTAAAAATGAAATTTAATCCAAATTCTACATTAAAACAGTATTAAGACTGAACAATGAAGGCCTAGTTGTGGCATTTTTTATGCATTGTGGAGCAGATAGCTGCTGAGAGACATGAGCTGCTTCCTCAGTTTCCTCTTGTGCAAAGCCATACCTAAGCTGCGTCTAGCAATTGAATTAGCATTTTCTGGGGCATTAGGCTAGAAATGTCAGCAGAGAAATTGTGTGGGGTAACATTAGAGCTACTCCATTCCCCACAATTCTATTTCATGTGATAGTAGGGTTGTTATAAGCTCCTTGTGTCGTTGTATTGCCATCTTATGGTCCAGGTAGCTGGCACAAAGAGGTAATTGATACCTGACTTTCTCTGGATATCCTGTGTGCGCCAGGCAAAAAAAACTCTTGAATGGTTCTTAAAATTTAAAAAGGAAATTCCAGGAAAAAAATGAATTCTCCTGCAGCAGCATAAACTTGACTGCATTACCAATCCTTTGCAATTTTTGACATACATTGTCCATAAATAATGCTATGGAACTGTATCTGTGATTTAAAAAAAGAGAAATCTGCTATTTTCATCTAATGCAATTTTAACTTTTCATTCAAATCTTTACTGTCTGATCTACTTAAATATTTAAGGTTATACTTAATGTAACATTTTTGAATGTAACATGTGGACCAATATTGGTACAATTATATAAAATAAAAGTGTCTTAGTGTGCTGTTCTTTTTATTCTAGGTATGTGTCATGTGTGCTGGGATGCCCATATGAAGGAAATATCACACCAGTTAAAGTGGCAGAAGTAAGAATGCCTTTCTGGTTTGTCTTTTTAATGATAAAAATATATCTTTTAAAATATACCTGAGTAATTTTCTCTACTTAACCCTAAAAAAATCTTTAATCAATAAAATTTAAGGGAAACAAACACAAAAAATAGATTGCTCTAAAACTGGTTGTCTAATCTCACTATTTTATTGTAATTTCAACCTGTCTAGTCAAGTTTAAGGAAAATAACGAGCTTTTATTATAATTAACCTTGAGAAAAAAAATCTGCCATTTCCTTCAACAAGATGTCAAGGAAATTTTCAAGGAAATAAAGTCAAGTATATAAGTCATTGCCTGAGATGATTTCCAGCACAACCTCCTGCAAATGGAATATGCTGTTAAAGGTGTTTTGTGCCCCCCTGAGCATATTGCACACTGTCCATCCATAGTGCCACTACTAACCACTGTGTTTCTGCCACATAATGTAGGAATACCATGTGATTAAGGCATGAATCAAAATCCATGCACAATGTCATTTCCTGCTGCTTACCTTACTCAACTCCTATGATACTCCTTCTCCCTCAGTGCCCTTTTCCAAGTAAGATAAAGGAGAAGGAAGAAGATGTTTAGTCCACCCTTTCTCTGCAGCAGAGAAAGAGTTGAGGGTCTAAAAAGGCAGGATACTGAAGCACAGCTATCACATTCTGCAGGAAGAGAGAGAGCAAAACAGGCAGTGGACATGAAAGTGAGAGAATTCCAGAGTCAGCAAGACATGCTGACTTTCTTCCTTGAGAAGATTTTCCTTCCCTTCCACTATGCCTTTTACACTTAATTACCCATTTGTGGAAACTTAGCAGAATCTCCAGATCATTTTTTTGGTTGTTGTTCTGCAGCAGCTAGTCAATATTTGTCTTCTATCTTGTGTTCTGCATGTGTGGCTTTCAGGTCCTGTCCTTCGCATCTTCTTCTAGTTTACATTCCAGATGGAACTTGTGATACTGCTGCTCCTACAGCAGCCGCTTATACTCTCACTCTTTGAAAAAAAAATAGCTAAATTGGAAGGTAGTCAGTATTTCTAAATTAATTGGTTTTAATATGAAGTGAAAGTTAGAAGTGACACAGCTTTAGTTAGAGCAGTGATGACAGATTCAGCTGTGCTGTTGGTAAATTGCTTACTGCAATATCATGTTCCCCAACAGGCCTCCTTCCATGTGTTGCTCATTTTTTAAAACTAACTGCTCTCCTTGCACAGAACAGCTCCCTTTCAGTATGGCAGTGGGAGAGTTATTTAGTATTCCAAACCTGCAGACTTTTACTCACACAGTTGTTTCGCTTGCTCTGTTCATCACAGTCAGTTTTTTCTTTTATACCAGTACATGATTCTGTATGTGCTTAAAAATAATTTAAAAATATACCTCATTAAATTATTAATGCAGAACCTGATTCAGCAAGAATTGATGCTTATCTAGAAACATCTGATTAGCTGTTAATGGCCTTTACATAAACACATGCAGTCATTCTTTGCTGAATCAGGGCTATCAAAATTATTGTCTGTGCTTCTTAACTCTGTCAGAGAGCTGCCTGCTGGTCATCTTTTCCAGGATGGGAGCATGTTACTCCCATAAGTTTGCATTGCAATAGCAACTATAGCTTAGGTTGATACTGTTTCTTCGAGGATCAGCCACAGAGAACAGACTTTTTCATTTTTTTTTTTTTTTTTTTTTTTAAATACCTGGAACAGAAGTAATGAAAAGAAGTAGATTGCAAACCAGACTACATGCATTTCTGGCTTACTTGATACATAACCATTTTATGCATAGGGATTTAATGAGTCTAAACTTGAGATCCCTTAAGAGTTGCAGAATTCATCTAGGATATCCATCTGGTTCTTCTCATCTTGTAACCTAAACTAATGAATAACCCTATTTTGTCACCCTGCTTTGTAAAATAGAGTCCCATTTTAACCACTTATAATCCTCCAGTTTGTTATTTTTAAGTGTAGGTCAATAAGGTTTAAAACTTGTTGGAAACGCGTGGTAATACCCTTGAAAATAATCTTGTTTCCCATTATCTTCTAGGCATATACTTGGCTGTTCCTATATGGAGCTGTTGTCTCTCTGCTTGTTTCTTTCTTTCCTTAGTTCTCTTTTAACCTAGATCAGTGAATTCATGTAAATATTATACAGTATTGGGTAATTTCCCCATGCTGAAAATGTATGTATTCTTATTTCAGTATTATTTAGATAATTTCAAAGTTTCCCTTATATCACATGCATTGCACTGTGCACTTATGCCATTATTCACTTTAAAAAAAATATATAACTGGAATGCAAACTGTTTATATTCAATTTAAGAGTGTAATTTTAGATTTACTTTCCAGCAATAGAATTGTTCACATGTTTAAGGGGTTACAGGACTGGATCAGCAGCTCACATTTTAGTCAGTGCCTGGCAGAAGGGCAGTACTCCCACGACAAGCAACACAAAACTCATGCACAGTAAAACTGTTGAGCAGTGCACACAGAGAACAATCTTTTTCTATTAACAAAGCTGCAGTCTCGTCATGATGTTCTGATTAAACTGACAGAACAATGTGTTCTCTTCTTCCTTGCCCTCCTCCCCCAAATCCATATTGAAAACTAACAAAACTCTTCAGTAGTAAGCCTTAAGATAAGCTAGAAGAGATAGAAGAACATCAGGATAGAAAATCCAGTACAAAAAACTACCATTCAACTTTCAAACATATGTGCTTTTCTAGAAATTAAGTATATGTCTTTTTGCTTTTTAAGTGCCAACTTAAATTTAGATCATGAAAAATCAGCTATTACTAACCAAGTCACCTGACTGGTACTCTCTGTCAAGACCTTTAAGGGCCTGGTTTTCCAAAAGATGAAAGGCCCACACTGGAGCACTTGAAAGAACTGAATCTGGTAGAATTTCTGGCCAGCTAGAAGTACCTTGAATCACATATAGAAAATGAACACCTAAAAAGTGCAATCTGCTGCTTTCACCTCGGTATTAAACAAAAGATTGGGGGTTATCTAGGTAACTCCTCAGTAATTGCAGATGATCTTTTTTTTGTTTTTCTTTTGCAGCTGTAGTCCATCTTAAACACCTGGCTCATGTTGATGATATAAAAATGTGCTGCAAGGTGAAATCCTGGTGAAAGTCCTTTTCTTAAGGATATATTGAATTTATGATGGTATGAACCCAGGACTTTTTGACTTTAAAGCACAAAGAGTTTTACTACGTTTGCAAGGGTCATAGAACTTGCAAGCTTTGAGTAGAGCAATTCAGACTACTTGAAGCTCTTTTTCAGCTGTTCTTTGAATTAAGTGAACAGCAGTATTAATCCATCTGGTATTACTGGTGCAGCACTTTGTCAGCTTCCTCAGACATATTCACAGCAATCCCACTGATGAAGTCTTGGAATTGCTTTACCAGCAAAGTGTAGGGCAACTGAAGTTGACGTGGGAAAAGAGGATATTTTTTATCATTTCTAAACAGTTGATTTCTAGACTGGGATTCCATGCCAATGGAGTTTCCTTTTGGGAGTGTTGGTACACAGTGGGGGATGCTAAGGAGAACAGACATACTCAGGAACTGAAAATAAATCAAAACCCTTTCCAAATAAATTCTACAAGCAAAGATAGAAAATTTTTATATTTTCTATACAAAAATATATTTTTTATATTTTCTAAAGCAGTATTTTGAGTGCAAACATAGTTTTGTGCTTCCTGGTGTATGTCTCTCTCCATACAGACATTATGGGGCCAGACCTCAAGTCTCTTATTCATACAAATAACTCCTCAAAGGCATAATTCCAGGAACGTTTAGGGCTCTACTTATAGATGTAAGGAGCATTTGTATAGGGTTTTCTTTGGTTTTAGGAAAAATCTTAAGACATAAGGACATGATGTTATCTCTTTTACAGTTTTGTTATTTGGATTTCTGAAAAGCAAGCAAAATTGATACTAGCTAAAGCAAGTTAAAACTTTAATTTTCATTGATGCTTTCAGTGCCAAGAGAGAGCAAAATCAGGCTTCTAGCTAATTATTTATTGTCTTAGTTCAGCCGAGTGCTTGGCTGCATGTAATAAGCAAGGAAAAGGGTAGGTTTTTACCCTGTACGATTACAGAAAACATGAAGAAAACCAAACAGCTGGAAAATCTCCGAAGAGAGGAAAATGTTAGAAAAGGGCTTGACAGAAACTTAATTCATCGTATAAAATCTTGCTCTTTGGATTCTGTGGGAGAATTGAAAAGCAAGTTGTTGATGGATTTGGCTTGGTTGGTTATTCCATGTATGGAAACAGCCAGAGAGTCTTTGAGATGTTGTTGTGACAATTTTTAAGAATAAAGAGAGGATTTCTGATACTAGATCCACCTCAGTGAGACAAAACCCTATGTATTACAGGGTTACAGCTGATAGTTGTACACGTGTCCTTTTAACTGTATGTGTTCAACCCTGCTTTTCACTGTTCGTCTTGACCTCTTTGTGTTTCTCGGCTCCTACTCAGGTGTCTAAACGTCTGTACAGTATGGGCTGTTATGAAATCTCTCTGGGAGACACAATTGGCGTGGGGACTCCTGGAAGTATGAAAAGGATGTTGGAAGCTGTAATGAAAGAAGTTCCTCTGAATGCTCTTGCAGTTCACTGTCATGACACCTACGGCCAGGCATTAGCCAATATCCTCACAGCCATACAGGTAACTTGGGCTCTCCTTTTATAGATATGATAGTAATAGTCTTAATTGAAGGGAAATACACAGATTAAAAAGTCTTAATTTTAAGGAAATCGAGAGGAGAGGAAACAGGCACTCACCAGGCTTTCAGAAATATTACTTATGCTTCGATTTGTCTACAGGTATTACTGCTTTTGCTTATGCCAAGAAAATGGCAAAACACTTTCTGCAATTCTGCATGAAACTGGAAATTGTCAGTTCTGAACTCTTACCTGCTTATTACCTTGAAGTTCATACAAAAACATTAAGAGACAGTGATAGTGATTAAAAGCCAATGATTTTGGATGAATGAGGGAGAAAAATGTATTTTCTTCTAATGTCTCAGATTCCTCTTTTGTTAGTATTACGTGCACATTCACAGATTACTAAATTAAAATTTCTAGTTTGAAGAGATGGCTAAATACAATTTAGAACAATGAGTAATTTCATGCATTGGATTTGCTTGATAAAATAAGTGTTTTGGGGATGTGTTACAGAGAATGAGGGTTTTAGCACTGTCATTGTTCACATGCCTTCTGTATTATTTCATATTTAGCAATTTTGCTTTCCAAATTAGATGAACAATAACTTTATAGCTTGCTTAATCTTTCCATTCTGTTGCTAAGTAGGCAGCAATAGTTAATTTTTTAGAAGATATCTTTGCCTTTGAATTTGAAATGTCACATATGTTGTTTAGAAAGAACAGCAGTATATTAACAGTTTTAATGGTATCAGCAAGAAGAACGAGCAGGGAAATGTTTTAATATGAGGATCTTGCCAGTATTCAATTAGATACAGTATGTGAAAATCCAGTAAAAATGATTCTAACTTTTACTTGTGTATTGAGTCTTACTTGATCTTAGTACTGCAAATGTGTATGTATGTATCATGGGAAAAATACATTGCTAATTTCACACTTAGTATCAGTTGCAGATGGAATAGCTGAAAGCCTGAAAACCCTTGAGCATGGGAGGAGTTCTTCATAAAAATACTTGAAGCATTGTTTTTCAAATCCTTCCTTAAAATAATTGCTGTCCTGTGCCTACTAAGCACTGACACAGTGACTGTGCTTTGTTAAGGCTGGTGCCTGCTGAGAGTGATAGGTTTCACATTTACCTCACACTCCCATCTTTTTATTTACTTCATAAGTTAACTCTGCAAGAGCTAATGGAGGGAAAAGCTCTTAGGTACCGAATGTGCAGTTTAGGCTAATTAAGATATAAATTCAAGGCAGCACCAGATCTGAAAAATAGTTCCCTACCCAGCCTTCTCAGATTACCGAGACACCAGGGGAACCCGAGATTCCAGTGGACAAATAAAATTTTGCTACAGTGTATGTCTAAGGGTGATGTATTTTGGGCTTACCTGTGCTTGCCATAGATTTAACCAGAAGTCCTTCATGAAATAGGCATTACGGAAGCTCTCTGGTTTTATGCAGACTGCTGCTTGGCCTAGTCTGAATATGAGATTCTTGGATCCTCAAACTGGGTCCCTACATCACAACATCCTTTGCTGTCTCTGTAGGCTACCACTGATTCTAGATAATGACTGTTCAAAGAAACATAACACAACTAGCATTGAGTTAAAGCTGATCAATATTATTTCTAAAACAGGGCAGCTTTTACTGGTTATCTTTATTACACAGTGCCAAAGCCATTGGATCAGAAAAACTAAGTCACTTCTAGTCCCTGTTGTTAGGCCTGTTTGTATTTTCCTATCTCCCAAAGAAAAATACAGGGTGGTTTAAAGTGCTAGAGTAAAATCTCTTGTCTTAAAATCAGTAATATTTTTCGCTATCTAGATATTCTACAAATGAAATTTCTAATCTTTCTTTATGGGCCTATATGACAGATGCAGTATTTCATAAGGTATAAAATTTGATCGAGGAGTTACAGAAGTAATAGGCTACAACAATTGTATGAAAACAATTTTAAAGAATATTAAGCAGGCAAACTTCCTTTTTCCTAACACACGATAGACACCATCCTCAGGCTGAATACTATTGTATATTGTATTTTCTAAGAATTAATGAGTGACAGATGGAAAGGCACAAATCACTCTACACTAATTCATGCAGTGCTTGGATGGGAGATCTCCTAGGAGTGGAAAGAGGTGCTTGTGATTCAATAAGACTTTTTATACAGATCACATTGTTTCATGCAGGATTATACTACCCAGAATATTTCCTTTTGTCTGAGGCTGGTCCAAAATCATCTAGAACTGACAGGCTGTATCTATATAAGAAATTAGCAGGGAAGTAGCCATGTAATTTTACTGTTCATTTTATGTGTGTTGTTTTAGCAGAAGGATAGGTAGTGATAGATGGAGGAGAGATGGAGGAGCCCACGTTTAAAGGCTAAGTAATTTTTTAAGTTGTTGAAATGAATAAAAGATAGAAAGATTTGCCTGGAGAAAGAAGAGACACTCTTTTATGAAGACAATCTGTGCAAAGTTGTGAAGAGCATGAAATGATGTTTTGAAACAAAATATTAAACATTTTAAGCAGAAACATGTTTTTTCATTAACTGGCATAAACTTGGCTCAATCAGGAAGGTAAAATATTAAAATTCAGAGTATGCAATTTATTCAAGAGCCAAAATCAGAAGACACCAAGTAGTGCAGCAATCTAATTAGGGGTTGTGATATTTTGGGTAAAAAAGGCATAGGTTAGCTAATGTGACAAAACCAAAATGTAGCTAAAACAAATAGCAAAACATATCTAGGAAATTTTTACAAGACCTCCGAGGAAGAGTGAAAAGATGGATAAGGAAACTTCTTTGTTTAGATAATGTAGATCACTGATCTCCAGAGATTTGGCTTGCCTTGACAAGTAACTCCCATAGCATTTAATAATGAGTACGTAGGGATGGGGGTTGTTTTGATGGGAGAACTACTTGCTTGCCTCGTCAGAAACAGCTGAATGAATCTGTTTTCATAGCACATATCGGAGCATGAGAAATGATATGCCAAGAGACAAAAAACTGTATGAATGAAACAATTGCATGGCAATGCCATAGAAATTTATCACAGTTGAATCACTAGTCTTAATTCATGAATGTAGACTGATCCTCACACTATTGGGATCAGGTCCTAACTGGCAGAAAGGAAGTGTAAAACTCTAAAGACAGACCAGAAAAAAAAAGGATTTTTAACACTTTGTGTGATCCTTTCCATCTTATTGGACAGTAGGAGAGGAATGAGTTTGATGAATTGCCAAATGAAAATGCTTTTTCATTAGTGCTTTCTTTTTCCAGAAAATGAAAACCTTGGGGAAAATTAAGAACAGTCCCAAATCCACACTTTAGTACCAGAAATGGAATTTATCAAGCCTGTAATTAAACTTTCAAAGTGTCTTGAACTGCAAAATCCAAACTTGTGAATTTTTCATTATCAACATTAGAATAGAAAGCACTTAGCAGAGGGCTGAAAACATTTAATACAATTTTAATAATGTCTTTAAGTTTCTTGAATTTTAAAGATTAAATAAATTTTTTTTTTTTTTTAATCCAATTAGAAATGTCTGGCTGCTAAATTCATCCATCTGTCCCTTAACTAAACAGTTTCTAACCCCATTTGTTCACACTTGTGACACTAACTGACTTATATAAACATTATTTTTTGGCGACGGTTTGCATATAGAATAGAGCTAGATTCACACAAAGGCAGTGGATGTTGATATGTTTTGAGTGCCGGAACTAAAGAGGAATCAGAAGAGATACCTAAGCTCTTGTCATATGGATTCACAAGGATTGACATGCTACAAGACTAGAGCAGCCTGAGTTAAGCACTGAAAAAAGGACTGTACTTGAAATTCTCCTTTTCCATGATGCCTGTGGTCCAGCACTTGGAACCTTAAGTGGGACTAGTTTTCTGCCAAAAACAAAGAGAACAGAGGAGGCAGAATTAACTTAAAGTGTCATTAATTCATGAGTGTACTTTTATTTATGTGCTGATATATAACTGGTCACCATGTTGGACGATCCAAATTCAGGGCTGCGTATTGCATACACATTTTCCTTTAGTTTTCGAAAGCTTTGTACTTTTTTGTTTTTCTCTTTGGGATTTGTTTCTAAGCAAACACAAGCAAGTTTGTCCTGGATTAATGTTGAAATTGCCTCCTTTTCAAGATTTTAATGCGAAACAGTAGCTGATCTCTAATGCAAAACAGTGTGAGCCCTTTACACTTTGTGTACAGTTGCTTGGACAAGGCCACAACATTAGGGGAGATTAGATGAGCTATGTTGCAAATTGCTGTATTATGGGAGAATTATAAGTACATAGTATTATAAGTAAGAAGTAAGCAATAAGACTAAAAACTTGGTTCCTTGCTCATGCATGTGTCAAACAACAATCAAACAGCCAATACATTAAATACCTTTAGGAGTTTATTATTATTATTATTATCAGCTGTATGCTGGAGTATCCAGAGCCCAGCAGTGAAATGATTTCCACCTAAACTCATTTTTAACAGAGCAAAAATAGTCATAGGTTTAGTTAAAATTTCAACACCGTACTAAAGACAGTTTCTAAAGTCAGTAGGGAGATATTATAGAGAATGAATGAGGTACAGGAGGCAGAGACCATAAAATCTTGGCTCGTCTTTTCCCAGTTTGCCATGTCTCTGCGCACATCACTTTTCTTCAATTTTCCATTTCTAAAACAGAAATGAGGTTTATGAAACATCCGTATGTTTTGGGAGCTTGAAAATATTGGCGTTTTGCATTCCTGTTTTGAGACAGGCATACAGGTGGTGAGGTTTCAGTAGACCTCACACCTTTGCTTTCTGCTCCCTACAAAAGAAAAAAGTTATGCTAGGAAACAGAGAAGCACTTAACTGAGAGCTCCCAATTTCAAAGTTCGGATGGGGAAACATTAGGAAAAAACCCAGCTTAATGGAGAATAGCTAGTATGGGATTCAGGAAGGGCTGGTCATGCTTCAGTATTTTGCTGGAATTCTTTGAGGCAGTCACTGCCAAAGCAGACAAAGGATATACAGTGGCCATCATATGCTTTGATTTTTCAGAAAACAATTTACAGTGTTCTGCACTGGAAGTTAATATTAAGGCGTGGAGACATGTAATAAGTGGAAAGTTGGCTAAATGGCAGGAAACAAATGGGAGTTATAAAACAGAATTTCTTCAGGCTGGAAAGTGCCCACCAGCAGGGGAGTGGGGGAGGACTGGTCTGTGGGTCCCAGGTTTTTCTGCTTACATTTGCAGTATGGCAATTTGCAGTACCATAATTCTTATCTTAGGAACAATTGTTTAAACTAAAGCAGGCTAGTATTCTAACAGAAGCAAAAAGATAAAAATTAGGATAAAGAAATAGTAGGAATATGCGTAATTTTAGGTAAGGTAAAGATTATTTGGTAAAGATTATTTGGTAAAATGTGCTTATCTTTTTTTTTTTTTTTTGGTAAAAAAATTCTTCTACAGCTTTTTACTTTTGCCTTTCTGTAGGAACGGATTTATTCTTGGCACTTACCAGTATTTTTCTAAAATGATTTTAAGGATGTTAGTAATAGTTTTGAATTATCTGTCAACAAACTAAACCAAAATTCCTTAGAAAAAATGGGTTGTTTTTTTCTGTCTTTTTGCTTTACTCTGGTTTCCACATAAAAGCAATGTAACATGTAGATGATGCTAAGAATTAAAACGTTTATGAGTTTGAGCAGAAAGATGTACATGATATTAAGAAAGGAAAGAGTGATTAGAATGATGTAAGACAGGTAGGAAAACAAAGATCAGTAAGCCTGTGGGTAGCTGAAAGCAAATCAGGAGAAAAATGACAGGTGAATTGTGAAGAGGTTCCAGATTACAAGATTTCTTTGAAGAAAACTAAAAAAGAGGCTATGCATCTTAGAAAGTAGAAAAATGCTTGTGTTATAATATCAAATAATACTACTGCTATGAATGGTTTTACAAGTGAAAAAATGGATTCTGAAATCAGATCTACATTTGGGAAGAAAATGAAAGCATGGGCAGTCATTATGAAAGTCTGAGAAATCTTTTGAAGTATTTCTAATGAAGTAGGTTTTTTTTGTTTTCATGGAGAAAAATATGCTTTATAAAGGTCTTGAGTTTGCACTATTGCCTATAATTTCAAAAAGAAAAGCAAACAAGAAAAGAAGCGAATAAACAGTACCACCCCTGCTTTTTCTCTCATGAATACAAAAGAAGGAGCAGCTCTACTTTTCTTTTATTAGTATCTTATGCTTTTTGCAGGATGTGCTTAGTATGCAGTTTCTGAAAGGCTGAATTTTTCTGACTTTTTTCACTTCAGAAAAATTCGATAGCTTAGTAGTTCACTAACAAATTCCTCACTGATATTATTACAACTGTTACCCCATTGAAATAAAGTTTAAATGAGTTATTTGAGTTCAATCTTAAATAAGTTCCTGACTTTTTTCAAAATGTTTAAAATTGGGGTTTTTCAGGAGAGGGTCCGATTCAAAGACAAAGATGTGTTTACATGAATACATTAAGAAGCCCTTTTTTTATGGATCTTATTATGGGTCACATTCTTCAATGTGATGATTGAATTTCAGAAGCTTTCAGTCCTCAACCAGCAAACCTCAAGTCTGATTCTGCTTCAGGAAGGTAATCAGACAGAGAGATCCTGCAGCAGTTATAGATTATTCTCATCTTCAGGTTCTTCCACTAGAGCCAACTTGGAGCAATAGACACAACTTCCCTTTGGCTTAAATTCAAACCTCTGCTGTTATTTTAAACATTTTTAGACCTAGAATTTCTCATGCAAATCCACTTATCTTTGTATATATCTCCGTAGTTACACGCACAGAATTATCACTATAGATCTAAAAGGAATATGAATGGAGAAATTGCTGCACAGCTGGAGAAATAAAATCTAAGCTGTTTTTTAGCAGTTTTCAATTTTAAAGAGAGTTATATTCTCATCTGAAATGTCTGCTTTCTCTTTTGTGTTTCACATTCTTTAGGTAATATTCAGTTGTTGTTTCACTTTCCTTAGTGTCGGTAGTATGTTCCAGTTTCAACTTCATTAATAATTTTCTCTTTTCTTAAATCCAGAAGCATTAGGGGCATTCTGATTTAATGGACTGACATCTGAAAAGTATTCTACTATTGCTTCTTATCTTATTACTGTGCATCTTTCTCTAGTTTCAGCTATAATTCCAAGCCAAAAAAAAAAAGAAAAAGATTCAAACAATCTACTTTAAATAATTGATCTTTATCGATTCTATTCTGCATTCTTGTTTCAATTCAAACAAAATGAAATTAGATTTCAGGAAATTGGAGAAAATAATCATCTTTCCCCTCACCCTCTATCATTTGCCAGTTAATAACAGACTGTAAATTTGTACTTACACAGAAATTAGGTTCAGAAAATAATTTAGATATATTCAGATATATACAGCAGATTGCAGACCCATCCTAGTGCAATACTCAATATAGAGTGTTATTTCCCACTTCCTCTCTCCTTTGTTCTCCTTTGCAACCTTTTTTTTTGCCACTCTTTGCCTCCTTCAGTGCATCAGGGGAGTGAATGCAGTGCTGGCAGCTCACTGACAGAAAGGGAGAATGATATGAAAAAATTCACCTAATCCCTGACATTTTCTCTGGCACTGAGCAATTTTCTCTCTTCCATTATTTTCCTAGTCATTGCTTGGTAGTTGTTAGTCCACATGGCCAGAGCAATAGTCTTTTTACAGACCTGCTTTTATCAGCCCAACTGTCTCTTGTTTAACTTGACTATTTCAATGGCTAGGAGTCAGCATCATCCAGTTCTAAAGTGGACTGGGCAGTAATCCAGCTCTTTCTGTTACAGACAGACATTCATTTTTTTGGACTAGAAACAAATTACTTCCAAATGCTGGAAATGTAAGAAGGCTTTTCAAAATGGATTTTCAGGTGTTTATAGAACAAATTAGTATAAAATAGTTTTCAAAATGCTAAGCCCAATTTAAAATAGATATTTAGTACTTCTAGGAGTTGTCAAAATATAGCCCTGGAAAACTGAACTCACTGATCTGTTGCATGCATGAAAAAAATAACAAGGGCACATTGGTGTCAGATTCCCCATGCATTTTCCTATTGTGCCTCAGCTGGATTGCATGCATAAAAAGGTAGCATTTGGTCTTTTTTTTTCCAGGAGACTGCATGGCTTGCTGTAGGTTTAATGAAAATGAGATGCTTGCCAGTAGCAATCAGAAACGAGACTGATAACTGTTATTTTGCAATAGTTTCTAATATAATTTTTGAAAATCAGAGTCTAGATTATCAAGATGACTGGAAAATGAGGAATTTCTGTTAACGTAAAGTCTGTTTTTGTGACTCATGTAACACTACATAGGCACTTTCTGGTTCAAAAAAAGACAAGCTAAATCTCCACATCTATTTTATTTGTCCCTTTTGTTTTTATAAGGTCTTCATTGTTTTTCATGCACTTTGCATTTTACACAAAATTTGCACCATTTTTTTTCTCTTTTTTTTTCCACACTGCTCCCCAGACTGCACTTAGTCTTGTCATATCTCTATCTTAATCACTTACCTTGCTCCTTTGTGCTGCATAGATCCCACAAAGTGTTAATTGGTGACATCTGTACTGGAGTATAAATATTCCTGGACTTCTCTGGCACCAGTACCTGTTAAAATAAAAAGCCTGCAGCTATAACAGCAAATTCTTACCCTCCAAAACAGAGTCACCACTTCCGATCTGTCAGCTATGGATGTTTCTTTATCCATGCAAGTTCCCAAATGGAACTCCCCAAATTACAAGTCTTTGATCCAAACCACAGGGGCCTGGAGACTTTAAAAGAGAGCATATCCTAATTTACTAATATGGGGAAAGCAATATATTTATGTTGTTTTTAAAAGTTGAACTATTTTGACTATTTTTTTCCACAGCAATTTAGCTCAGGTCCATCACAGAGAATTTTAGTTTGATTGATAAAAAAAAAGATGTGATTCCTCACTCATTTTCTTGGGGTCAATGTTAAAATCATTTACATTGTATTTTCAAAACAAATTCTTTCTGTAAGAGTTTGTTGCCTTTTAAAAAACTCTAAAAATCATGTTGCACATTGATCAGGCTGTAGCTCTGTGCCCATTGCCTGGAAGAAGATAGATGACTTCTAGACGTGTATATTTTTCTGCTCTGGCAAAAAGGCTTCTCCTCTCTTTTTCTCCCCTGAAGAATTTTTTCTTTCTTTTTTTTTTCTTTTTCTTTTGTCTTTTGTTTATGTTTAATGGTAAATGTAATATAAGGACAACACTGCTACAACACCTCTCAGCTAGAAATGGTGCTTCTTTTCCTTTTGTTATTTGTGAATGGGCTTATTCTAGTTGTGCTTGGAAAAAAAACATGCTCGCCTTGCAAGCTGACCTTTGGAGCTATGCAAGGGGGAGCCCAGTTTGCCATGGCAGGAATTGGGAAATAGCTGCAAGTGGGTCCCAAATCCCAGTGTCTCCAGTAGGGAAGAGCAGTGGTTATGGGATGACACTCACTTCCTTCTTGGGCAGCTCTACAGACAGCTGTGCTGAGGGGGTGGCCCTAAACCTCTGCAATTCTTGTATATTTAGGGCTCCACAGAACCAATTCTGCTACAGAATGGTAATGGTAAGCAGTGGAGGAGGATTTGCTTCATGTTTTTGAGATACATAAAGTGGCTTTAAATAACTCTTGAGAGTGTTTGAAGGTAAATCTAAGTGTAAAAAGTTCAGAGAGGCTATGATTGGGCAGATTCAGGTTCCTGGATTCACTCTAAGTAGTGTTTTGGATAGATCTTTTTAGCTGTGAGAGAGCAAGTGACCATTTTGCATAAGTTTAGTAAAATCAAAATGATTTGGCCAAGACAGAAACCAAAGCTGATCAAGCTAGAAGTATGACAATCGTATTTCCTTTCTGCTCAATGCAGAAGCAATGCTGAACCAGTCTTCTGAGCCGGGTAATTTGTCATTTATGTGGGAGGTTTTTGCTTATTTTGCTTTTTAATATTGTACAGATTGAAACAGTTAAACTTTCAAAAGTTAAAAGATTTTGATCATTTTTTTTCAAGATAAATGAATCATAGTTTTATATGCTGTGATTTTTGCCAACTTTCATATTTTTCTGTTTATTTTTTCTGCTTTATTGCTTAGTGCAAGTGCTGTACAGAGAGAGAGTAAGGGGCAAATGACAGACACACAGAGAAAGGCCTCTGAAATGCACAAAGCTCGTAATTGTAGGATGAAAGAAACTTTCTTCTCTAATCTATTTTAATCTGAGTTAGATTTTATTTACACTAACAGTTGGAACAAATGGTAACATTTTTAATTTAACATGTCTTTGTTTTAAGAATAAAGCAAATGAACAGAAGTCAATATAGCAAGGCAATACAGTATTATTTAGCAAAAGACAAAATATTAAGCTAACTGTTTTCTTAAATAAAAGCAGTGTTCTGGCTTTACTCTTGAGAGATTCACAATGCAAATTGAAATAATTTTTTTTTCGGGTTTTTTTTTTTTTTTTTTTAGGAAAAGAGCTTAATTCAGAAAAGAAAGAAATTTCCTAGGTAGATGCTAGCATTTAATTAGTGTATTGAAAGGCAAGGAGTTATTGGAGGTATTGGAGGTTTAGTTATAAAAGGGATGAAAATGATAAAACTGACCCAACTGTGATAGAATAGCAGAAATTGAGAAGCTGTCACACTTACTGTAGAAGTTGGCTGCACTGAGTTGAAAACTGTGAAAAAGACTTTATCTTAAATAAGGATTCATTCTAGCTATAATTTCCCAAAAGATGCCCTATTTGTTCACGTTTCCTTTGGTACTGGCTGTTTAATCCCATCCTGGAATTCTATTCAGGGCATTATATTTAAGCACGAGATGGAAAGTTCTACTTCCTTGAAACTGTATAGATGAATGAATAAAACATATATTCCAGAGCTCTTAAATGGATGGGGGTTGCTCCTTGGTTCTAAATATTGCAGTAGAAGCTGTATTTTCCAACAAGACCTTACTACTCACATTTGCTAAATATATTTGGCTGAATCTTGATTCAGATTAAGCCTGTACATAGTGGTTTGCAAGTTCATGGCATATTTAGTGGGAATGCATGGAATTTAAAAAAAAAATGCAGATAATAGAAAAAATGTGAGTTTTGTTACAAAAGGTGTAGAAAATACCTAATCACATTAAAAATAATAAGAAAATCAGAAATATTTAATACTTTATTATTATACCAGAGTGTTTATTGTACTAATTATCACTGTAATTTTTGCTTAGCAAAATAGGAACCTAGTGACATTCCCTTTAGAGAATGAGGTGTACAAGCTGAAACACATTCATTTTTATTTTGCTGAGCTTTCTCCTTTGCAGTGATTTTCAGAACACAGATACCAGTGATGAAAGAAAGAAGCAGTATAACTACTGTAAATATGTTAGAGATTGTCCATCTGAAGTCCCTCAACCTCTGGTAATTAGAGGCCATACGGTGGAGACTGACAGGGTAAATTACCAGTGAATGTTTACACAACAAAACATATGCCCAGTACAATATCCTACACTGATGTTACTGAAACCAGAGTCCGGAAATGTACAGTGGAAACAAGACCTGGTACTTTTCTTGTGCCAACACAAACAGCAATTACAGCACAGTGTGAGAGAAGTCATAAGAAATACTACTGCATATCAGTAGTTCAACAAAGTCAGCACTTTTGTGTAATTGCAGGGAAAAGGGCTGAAAAACATTACAGATCTCAGCAAGAAATGGCCCTTTATACTTTTAAACTGATCCTTGATAAAACAATGCTGGGGTCATGAGAAGGCTACTCTGCCAATTTTGCTTCACTGTGGGATCCATTGACATCTGGCTGAGCTGCGGAAGCTGGAAAACTTCTTTAATATTCTCTTGACAGTAAAATGGACATGTGGAAAACATTCTAATCTGTTAATCTTTGGTGCTCCTGAAGAAAAAGGACATTTGGCTTTATACTTTGTGATGATAAATATTAAGTCTCCAGATCTAGCTGTAAATAAATTAAAAGCATTTAAATGGAGAACACAGTACTTATTTTCAAAATATGGCAGAAGATGGATATGCACCTGCATTATCCAGATGATGTAATAAATACCAGGAGTTTTCTTTTCTGAGGGTAGTTTGCCATACTTCTTGGCAACTTACTTTTCCTAATGGTGAGTATATTTTGTCAATGAATACTACGGAGCAGTATCTCTGAACTCTTTTGCACATCCTGCATACTAAAATAGAATAAAGTATTGTTTCACTCAAGGGATTATGAAAATAGAATGAAAAGAAATTCAAAATTATAGCTATGTCTGAAAAAATCTCATAAGTGTTGCTTTTTATTTCACAGTATTAACAGTACATATTATTTTTGGCCTGAACTTTAAATACAGTACAGAATGATAGTGAACAGTGCAGATACATATCTAAAACTTTAGAGAGAATATCTGATCCTTCATTTTTGTAGTGAGACATATCTCTAGCAATGAGATGGAAAAAGAATCTATTGCACTGGAAGATAAATGCTATAAGCATGTACTATATATATTGTGAATATGAATCATAGTCTATATATAAATATAAAGAACAGAATGCCATGAAAATGCTACTAAACTAGAAGTCCAAATCTTGCAGATTCTTGTAGCACGTTTTGAATTCATATAAGCAAATATGAAATTGAGAATTTATTTATATATTTAATAAAAGTTAAAGTGGTTTCCTAGTTCTAAGTAATAAATTATATCAGCATAAAACAACAACTCTGGTAGAAAAAAAGAGTTTCTTCAGAATGTGCAGAATCTTTAGTTTCTTTAGCATCCTCCTCTGTAGCAAAATAAGTAGCCCCAAAAGTTAACAGAACTGTTACTTTTTCCCTCCCACTAAAAATGATGAAAACTATAACAGCCAGTTAATAAATTCAGACTTTTTGTGTTTAATACAACCAGATTATTTTCTTTCTGCCCTGTTATTAGTGAATCTTGATACTCATGGCTTGTTTTTAAGATCTGCTTAAACATTCATAATAATTATGATATGATTTTGGAGTCTGTGCCCTTACTCAAGCAATCTCCCCATAAATAATTATTTTAGCAAAGAAAGAATCAACCCATATGGCTCTGGCTAAAATGGCAGGGAAGAGATTATAATGGTTACAACAGTAACCAGAGTGACTTTCTGGAAGACATAGGTACTGACATCTGAGGAAGAGCCTTGGAAACATGAGACTGCACAAAAACATATATATAAAAGCAGTCCTTTCTAAGACAATTGTCTCAACAGATGCTATTTTGTTGCTGCAGCAATAAGCCACTCATTCTGCAAATACACCTTTATACAGAAAGCTGTTTACTGTTCAACAAAAATTCTGAGTGAACTTATGAGGTAATATTAAAAGTAATGTCATACTAAAATTTGTTGAAAGCTAATGAGTCTGTAGAACCATTTTTTTTGGCTATGGTCATTGAACATGATTAGGCATGTACATATTTTCTTAGTAGGTATTTACATGTCTAAAGAAACACAGATTTTTTTTTTCTTAAAAAAGGAATGCCAATAATATTTTGCAGCAGTCTACTTTCTACATATACTTTATTGCACGGAGATTTCTTAGCCAAGGCTAAAGGGAAAGAACTTAGACAAGGTGCTCTTGTGATGGATGGTGTCATCAGTATGAAAATGGAGGGGGAGTATTCAGCTACTGTAAAATCTGATGAGCAGCAGATCCTTTAATGCATCACAACTGCCATCATATTTGGGGTGCCAGTCAAAAACTTCAGATAGACCTTCTGACATACGGCGGAGACAAGGGCGGCTTGGACTGAAGTGTTTACCTAATTCTCCTTTGTTTATCATGACATCCAGGAGAAACAAGCGTAGGTCTTCTTGCCAAGAGCTGTGTGGTAACATGACGAAAACTCACTAATGTCTGAAAAGGACTTTTCACTCTGTATGCAGAAAACCTCTGCAGTTGCTTTGCAAGTATTAGGTGAAGTTGAACTACTTGTGGAGGGAAATGGCATTGTACTGGGACTAGCATGTATCGGAGTTAGTGTCTGATAGTGTAAACTGGGGCCTCGCATTTAATCTGCCTTAGCATCCCATGGTTGGTGTGCAAGGGAAAAAGAGGCTGGCAGTAGGATACATTTTCAGACCTCCAGAAATGCCACTGGAATTCTTCATGTCTTAGTGTGCGTCCTCTCCACCCATGTTGATCCTTTGAGGTTTCCCTAGCTGCCATGCCAAGGAGCTAGTGGTAGTTCTCAGACTATAAAGACCACACATGTTGTACGGGTGACAAGCCCTTGCACATGGGCTGATGATGCTTCTGCAAGAAGACTCTGCAGCACATCTGGACATAAACCCTGAGGACATCGGGGAGGTCCCCTTTTCACCAACTGTGTGGCAGGTGGGTGTGACTGACTTCAGAGATATCATGGGGAAGGACAGTCAAAACAAAGTGTTTTTGTGGGTGGATGATGTTCCTGGCTCTAGGGGAGTCAGGTGCTTCTATGTGAGGGCTCTGGCTGAATTAAAATCAGATGGATTTTTAAATGCTACGCTACCATTTCATTCCTTTAGATATTCTGATGCTAACATGCCATTACACTAACGTGGACAGAAATAGTTCTGCTGTGCTTTCCCTGCTTTGTTATAAACACTATCATAAACACCACACATTTACATTATTAAAATTAATTTTTCTGCCACCTACCTCTATTATTATAAACTAGTATCCTCTGACACTTGGTACATCATGCAGAAAAGAGGTATCATCTTATTGCAAAGTTAGGGAAAATAGACCTCCAGGAATTGCTTAAATGGACCACCCAGCATGAGGCATTGGATGAATCAGCAGGAGTTGGTCTTAAGCAACTAGAGGAGTTAGGACTTGGTGCTAGCTAACCCGAGCCAGAAGACTAAAATACGTTGAAGCTTCTTTCTAAGGCATAGATCTCGGTAGAGTTGGTGCACATGATAGATGATCTAAGTTATATATCCCTGCCACTAGGAAAAGGTAACTTTTCCAAAAACTTATTGGTTCAGCTCAGTTTGTGATATTCAGGTCAGATTTGCCACTTTCACTTGTAGATTCACATGTTCCATGTTTGGCAGGTGCATTTTGAATACTAGATCTTTGTCTTTCCATCCCTGCCGCATAGCTGCTATGTCCTTTATTGCAGTATTATAACATACAGTGGAGTGTTTTCACTGCAGCCTGTCTTAGAAGTTTTCTGCTATCTGTAGTTCCTGCCTTCTCAAGCTCAATCTCAGCTGTGGTTTTGTAACTGAACTGTTATGCTTTATGTCATTTTGTTTTAATGGGTCCCTCTCTCCAAAGCTTTATCCTGTGTAAGATATCCACTATAAAGTGAGTGGATTTTGTTTCTTCTACAGTGAGTATCATCTTAAGCCTAAGCAAAATTTTGAAACTGAATTATTTTGCAGTCTCTACTAAGCAGACAGACAGTTAAACTCCCAGAGGTTTACTTCAGAGAAGCAACTTTTGCTGAGGAGCATCTGAGACAGTACCTACTTTCTTCAAATTAGCAGGAGCTGAGGTGCAAAACATGACAATGCCCTCTCTTGTCCTGGGGGCATAGGGGCTAGAGGGGTAAGGGGGTTATGGAAAGTTATCCTGTGCTTGGATGGTCATCTCATCTTGGTGGCACCAAGATATGTCTCCTGCTCCCCCTACAGGTTCCGTGATTCTTGGTGGGGGAGCAGCTTTAACTGCATAATGTCTCTGGATGGATGAGGCCCATGATGTCTCATAGATGAAAATGAGTCAGAAATGGAGCAAAATAAGCCTACACTGGCGATGCTAATAGAGATTTCTAAGCATCTTCCAAATTGTAATTTTGTTATGGTGTAGGATTTTAATTATGACTTTCTAAGCTTTTCAAAATCTCAAAAACAAAACCAAAATTGCTGTTAATGCCTAATGACATCGATTCCCCCAAAACATCCACAAAGGCTATCTGAAAAAAAACAGGATCCACAACACAGGTGTAAAGTACTAGAGACAACTGGTGAGAGATGCATGCAGGTGATCCCATGCAGGTGATGCAGTGTAGGCTGTAGAGAGCCTCTCCAAATTGATAATTTCAAATAATTTCCTGATTGGTAATTTCAAAGAAATTGCTCCAAACTTCTTTGTTGAATTGAGAGAAAGAACGTAGGCCCTGTCAGGCTAGGACTGCTGCTCTAGATGGATCCTCAGGCATTTCAACTCCCCAGCTGTTCAATTTGTAACTTGTGAGGTGGAAATTTGCCCAAACTGTGATCGCTAAAACTAAAGCTATTCCTGGGCCAAATTTGAGAGCATAAAGCTACATGAATGTCTCTATTGAAGTTATTGTTAGATTTGTTGAATATTAGAACAAGAAATCATTTTTTTCCTCAAAACATGTTCTTAGAAGTGGCCCAACAGATTTTGCTGAAACTTTCCCATCCAATCTAGCTTAAGGCATGTACATGGCATAGAAATATAAGATCCAGAAGTTTAAGATTGACAGAGAAATAAACACTTAAAAGTAGGGACTTAAGATGGAATGTGCTAGGGACCTTTATGTGTCATTGCCAGCTTTGCTTATAATAAATGTGCAGTAACAAGATGCAAAAATGTTTGCAATAAGTTAAAGGAGTACTATACTTATTAACTTATTTTATGCAGTATAACTTATTTTATGTTTGCCCAGAAATTGCATCTCAATAAATTTAAGGAGAAAAAGTTTTTCTTTTTTTCTTTTTTTTTTCTGAAGACATTAATTTTATAAATAAATGAAATAGGAAATTTTAGAGTTTAATGTAACAGTGACACCCTGTGGTCAGTAGTGATGGAGCTGATGTTGTAAGTATTGTTTTCTTCTGTGATGCCCTTTAACAAGAGCAGCATGAAAAAAGAAGCAAAATAAAAAACTGCAGCATTTTCACAAAAAGAGATGTTGAAAAGCAAAGTGTTACTGCTTTACATGTAAAAATATTTGCTGACGTCATCAGTTCATTTACTAAATCCCTACTTGTTTGTATGGTTTTGGCTTACTGAAATAAAGGGGCATGGCACACCTTGATTTTAGGTAGCCTGGTGATACAAGTACTGGAAGTGCTCTGTGGGCACAGCCACCTTACAAGGTGTTTGTTGGCAGTTATTTATTTCTGTGGCAGTCAGTATCTCTCCAGGAGAGATGCCAGGCAATGGGCACCAGACTGATATTATTGAGACACGTGATATCACAGTGCCGCAGCATGTAGGGAGTGCCAGGCAGGGCTGCAAGGAGGCCCAATTTGATGTATTCGTCTTGTGGCAGCTTCTGTGTGAACAGTCTTTGGCTGAATTTGTGCTAAACTTCCTTGCACTTCTTCTCTTTCTGCCTTTTGCAAATGCTGAGCTAATATAGTAGTAGGGTGTTATATCTCAATGCACATCTTAATACTTTAAGGCACTGTTGAAGGTTGTGGACTTCGCAATGCTTCAGCCCCTCCAGGTCCTGGCATGAGAGACCTGTTCCATAAACTGTAGCATACCTGGAGTACCACTTCCTATTTAATCATCCTGGATCCTTCATAAGTACAAATGATGAAAAAGACAAAATGAATGCAAAATATAGGTTTCCAAATCTCATGGCTTTAAAAAAATCCTAACTTATACGAGACCTAGTTTCCCATTTAAAGGCTAGGCAAGCCTGTAGTTAGTGATGATGAACTGACCGTTTGTGAGAGAGACAAAATTACCACTCTCTCAGATAAAACCAGGCTTAAAATGAATAAATAAGTAGTCTAATCATCCCAACAAGAAGCTAAGGGGAGGGAGGCATTAAAGCAGAGTGGGAAACATGAAGCATTTATTATTCCGTAATGCCTTCCTGTTAAAACTGGCTCTCTGACAAAAGTGATGAATTCAGTGTCTTGCTCTCTCATTGATGAGCTAGGAAGTTAACATAAGACAGCGGCAAAAAGTCTTCCGCCTTCTCCAGGGAGTAATCTAAAGTCAACCAATGCTAAAGTTTGGAAGATGTTCAGGAACCACTATCAGGAATTTAGTGATTATCAAACCTCCACAAGTGTTAGAAGAGACTGGAGCACTTAAGCCGTCCTGGAAGCCTGGCCAGTGTTCACCCACACACACATCTCCATGCATTAGCGCTCCAAGAGTGCTCCTCTTGGACACATCCTATGGAATAGCTGCAGTGCAAATTCTCATGAATTGCAGCACAATTTAGTGCCTGTCAGAAAATGACAACGAGACTATGGGCTTTTAAAGGATATCATATTGACAGCGAATGTTTTGTGAGCTCGGATTGCTGAAAGGCTTGCAACTCATTATCTCCTCTCTAAGTCTGACAAGTATGTACATATGATGGAGTATGGGGCCTTATTTTATGCTCTACCTTGATTTTTAGCTCTTTTTTTAGGGCCCATTATGTTTTTCAAGGGCTGTAAAAGCAAAGTGCTCCGTAGCCGCTCAAACTTGCAAAGAAGTTATTTATTAGGTGCAACTACAGACTCTGTGCTGGGACAGGCTAAGCTGTAATATTAACCTCAAAATTAGTAGTAGTGCTGCTGAAGGATGTTTTCAAACATCTATTTTACATGCTGTATGAACGGGTCCATGCTGGAGATGAGCTACAGTGATTTTGCACATGAATCAGAAAATGCCCTGTGTTCTCTTGTCACTGAAAGAAGAGCCTCATACACAAAACACCTGAGCCTACTGCTGAAGTAGCCATTTATTGGAACAGACACCCTAGCAAAAGTGCTTTAAAGACAACTTTTAAATACAATATCTTAAAAGTAAAGAGACATACATTTATTACAAGCTAAGAGTTTTGTAAGCATATTAGATTTGGGAGCTGAGTCTGAGCTGCTATATATCACAATATGAACATTAAGACTTTATCTGCAAGCAGCTGAATGTTAAAGTGGCAAATCCATCCTAATGGAGATAAATGGTAGAGGCAGAACACATGATATCCTGCTTCTGCGAGGTAATGAAGTGTCTCATAATAGCATGAAAGCAGCTGGACAGAGGATGTTCCACACCTAAAGCTGTGAACAAGCTTTCTCTTTTCTGTTTAGCCAGAACAGTTGGTGGCACAGTGACCACAGACCAGTCGTCCTTGCCTGTCGCCTGGTGGTTACTTCTCCCATTGCTTAACTAGCAGAAGACTTTGCTTTAATGCTCTTGCAGCCACGTACCTATTTTCAGAAGCCAGTTTAATTGTCTGTAAATACCACTTTTAGTTGATATTTTCCCTGTATTTGCATAAAAGCATGTATTTCATGAGATAATTCACTAGCATTTTATAAAGTGACTGCTTATGAGATGCTGAAGCTGTTAATATTCTTTGCTAGTTTGACAACTGTTACTCAGCGTATTATTTATCTATTCAGTTATTCCAAGTACATTCCACATTAAAGCCTTTGGCTCTTTCTCCAAGACAGTGTTAGGGTAGAAAGTTTATTTCTGGAGGACTGCATTTCCTCTAGACTTGTGTCTACTAAAAACAATGGCTGAGACTCACCATTATAAAGATGGTTAAAGCTTTTTTTCTGGTTAATTTGAACTGATAAACTCTTGAATAGACGTGACAAAACTTTTTTTTCTTAAACTGTAGTGTTTAATTTAAGTGAAAATATCTTACAGTCTTCCTTGAAAGCTAAAGCAAAACAATTTCCACAAAATTATTTACATACTGTTTTAATCATCCCTAATGAAGGGGAAAGACAATCAGAAGAAAGAAAATGCTAAGAGGAACATCTTTCCTGGAAGAAGACCTGTTAATATAAAACACATTTTAGAGGGTAGACATCCCCAAATCTTTTGGAAGACACAGTGAGATGCAAATATTAAGACTTCCAGCTAACCAGTGCTTATACATATGCTTAAAGTTACATGTTTGAACATATTGATTGTGTTTGGTTGTATGCAAGCCATTGCAGAAATACATATAAATGCATAAAGAGAAAATATAAAACTGTGTTTGAATGAAAGAGCCTTATCTGCCAAAAACACATGAAATAGGCCATTGGCTCTCTGATCTATAATCTGTTTTTGAAGAGTCTTACCTAATAAACATGTCAGGACACAGACTTTGATAGGGAATTTTAAATAAGGAACATGTCCACTTGTGGAGAAATATTTTATCTATGTTAGCTAGCATAATCTAATGTTTATGAATAATTATAAATAATAATCTCTGCTGATGTTGCATTTTTTTGCTATTATTTGCCAGATGGGAGTTGCTGTTGTGGATTCATCTGTTGCAGGACTGGGTGGTTGTCCCTATGCAAAAGGTGCAACTGGAAATGTGGCCACAGAGGATGTGATATACATGCTTAATGGTTTGGGGATCAATACGGTAAGTAATACTTTATACTGTATGAAACTTCAAGAGGAAAAAATATTCTATACAAATTATACTCATACCTGACATTTGCTTGTTGTGTCCCTGGTGTCCCTGGTGTCCCTTCAAATCTGGTAATACTGCTTCGTCCAATGCATGTGGTCTCTGGTTTTTCTGTAGGTCATTATTCTAGAAAGGTGGCATGATGAATTTTTACTAACTCAAGCAGGGATTTTACCTTTAACTTGGATATTGAGTCAAGTTCAAATCAGAATGTGTAAAGAGCTGTCAAAAATGAAACTTGTATGGTTTGCATTTGCTCTATTGTAAGAAATTTTAAAAAGCCTAGTTTCTGACTTAACAAAGCTCTTAAGTTATTGGGGAGCTCTTTATCATTTGAATACTTAAAGACTTTCTTTGGCATAAAATGATCAGGAAACTTGTCTCCAAATCTTATATCCCTTACAAACTCCTAAATCATATTTAGTACCTTACAGAGTTCAGTGTTTTCATGTTCTCCTTAAGGATTTCTGGGTAGATATTAGATAACTGTATAGGAAAAATTTAATCACAAGTGTCCATTCTATAAATGAACTGTCTTTTGAGCTGTTTAGAGGTGCTGTGGGGTTGTTTTTTTCACAAAGAATGTGTTTATTCTTTTAAAATAGCGCAGTTCTTTGGAATGAAGTGAAGAAATCATGTGTTTCACTTCATACTCTATATGTAGCTGTGCACCTTTCAGACTAAGGCTTTTAGTATACTCTTTCAGCAAAATTCCCATAGGATTTTCTAACCGATTTCTGGGAAAAGGAGTCAATTAGATAAAATGATTCTGATTGATTGAATCAAATGTGCTTGGTTCCAAGTTGGTTGATAATGTTTACGAAACTGTGAACAAACTAGTTTCCAGACAGGAATCTAACTGGTCCTAGAGGTTGATACAAAATCCTGTGAAGGTCAATGTCCTTTTCCCTACCATCAGACATGTTCAATTCTCTCCCTTCTTTAATTTTTCATTATGCAATAGGAAAAGTTAAGACTTTGCTTCTCAACTCTTCTATGTCCTGTTAAAAAGAGACAAATCCCTGAATGTAGATGTGGAGCCTCAAAATTACAATATTAATATAATTAGGTTTGATCTTGCTATGTTGATTCTTGTTGGTACTGTTGCTAATTATTATCAAAGCAATGTATTTATATGTCCCTTTTTGCACATACTGAAATTATAATTACTAATGATATCTATTTTCAAGGAGCTGTTTCTCTTCTCCCTTTGGCTATGCACTTAAGCTCTCATTTTATGAGAAGCTGATGTCCTCTTACAGATTGAAGTTGCTTAAAGAGTCAGCCAAAGTATGGACAATACTTAAGTTTTTATTAATGTCTATAGAGTGACTGGATGTATCTAAATAATCACTGGTGCTCATTTTATAGCATTCTTGAGAAGGCACAGCTGAGAAGTGGCATATGAAATAAACCTCTGATGGGGTAAAGGTGAAGTAAATTTCTAGCAGAGCCCGTCTACAGAAAGATTCATTTGCTGTACCATGATCAAAAAGTAGATGATTATGTAATAGATCATTAATGCATATGAAAATTTGTAGGGAGATGAACTTTATATGAAGACAGTTTCTATATGGTTCCTATGTAATTACAGTAATAATACTTGTGTTTTTGGTGCTCTCAAAGGACTTAGCAAACAATAAGCCTTTCTGAGAAGCAGCTATTAGCCTCACATTATAGGCAGCAAATGCAAAGTTCAGAGAGATAATAGAGGTGGTATTTATGAATGCTGAATGATAATTGATTAATTGAAGTCAATGTTAATTGAAGGTTTTTGTCTTCTTTTAGGAGCTATTTAGTTTCCTACAGGGTTACCACTTAGGTTGCTTGTGCAGACCAGAGAGTCTTTTAAAGATGAAGATGTTTGCTCATTTTATGATATCAGAGAATAATTCTGAGTATATGGATTAGTTATAAACAGATTTAAGCACATTTCTGAGCATTTACCTCAAAACATATTGTTTTGATACAGGAACGTTACAAACTTTTGTCTCTACTCTTTTCCCATTCCCAGCTGTGAATCATGCTTGTACATGATAGCTTTTGTGCCCTGAAGCTAGTCTTCTTTGGCTCATGACACTTACATAGGAATGAAAATATAAATAGGAGAGATGTTTGTATTCCATTCTATGAATATGAACTGTCAGCATATATTTCCTATCGGCATATGTCACATTGTGCAGTGTTAGAGTGCTGAAAATGTGAATTTCCTATAGCTGTTTTTTTTTCATCTTCATTTACCTAGCTCCCAAGTAAGTCTATGGTGTCATGTTTCTCTTATCTTCCTAGTAAAAAAGCACAGATGATTTTTAGATGACATTATGAACAATAGTTCTCTGCAAAATAAAGCTATATAATGATCAATAAGGATAAATAGAATGAGCTGAAATCACCCTGGTTACAACTCAGTAAAGATGCCGGAGTGATAAAAGGATGTATTTGAACAATGTATTTTAGATGGTGCTAAGTACTCGAGTTGATCAGAAAGCTTTGAAACATTTGTTTCGAATTAAATATGGTTTGATTCTATTCTCATGAACATTTCCATGAAATAATTTCTATTCTCATTAACATTTTTAGCTAACCACAAGGGTGAAAAATACAAAGATTACTGTAGAACATGGAAATAACTGCTAGATCCAATAAAGAGGTTAAGTATCTAAATCATGTCTGAGCACTGCTAGACAGTAGTGTGTAAATCCATAAGTGTTATGAAAGTGCATTTCCAGTGCAGTGTATCTTTTGCTCTCTATTGCCCAGTGTCACGCTTCCGCAAGTTTTCTGTAACTGTCTGCTGAGTGTATTCACAGTTCAGAACCCCTTTTCATTTGCATCCATTCTGCAGAACTTTTACTGACTTGGAAATACCGATCTTTGGAGCAAGTACTTAAATCATTTTTGTAATCTAGTTCTAAAACTTTAACAAAACATGAGTAGGTCAGGAGACTAATGGCAAAGTATTTTTGTACTCCTTGATCTGATTGCATTTTAGCGATCAAGAGGTAAGAATGTGTTATATGGGAGGGAGGGAGGGAGGGAGGGAGGGAGGGAGGAAGGAAGGAAGGAAGGAAGGAAGGAAGGAAGGAAGGAAGGAAGGAAGGGAGATTCATTGCTCAAGAAACATGTTTTTAGACAGGACAGATCAATAATCTGCTTTTTTATTTCTTTGTCTTTTTTTTGCTAAATGAGGATTTTTTTTATAAATATGAGAGTTCATAGTTTTCAGTGACAAATAAGTACAGTATGCATTTTGATACTGCACTTTCCTCCTAGTTCCTGCTACTTATTCCATTTGTCTATTCCAGTTTCTTCTGCATTTGAAGTATATTACTGTATACTGTTGCTAGGACAAGGAATAATCCTCAAAATGACTGATCCTTCAAAACGTAGGAAACTGGTTATTGTGTCAGCCAGTATAACTCTACTCATCTCCATAATGTCCCTGTGCTATGTATCAGACACTTTGCTTGCAAAATTTAGGATCTGGATCTACGCAACATGCAGTTCAAGCATTTTAAGTGTGTGTATTTATTATTCTTAACATTTTTCCTCTCTGCTTTTTAGGGAGTAAATCTTTATGCAGTGATGGAAGCTGGGAATTTCATCTGTACAGCTTTGAACAAGAAAACAAACTCAAAGGTTGCACAAGCTTCCTTCAATATTGAAAATGTCAATTAAATGAAATACTTTTACAAATTAATTTAATTTGTCACTTACTTTTACCAAGGACATTTATATTAAGAAAACAAATTTAAGAAAATCATCTCAGTAGAAAACCAAAATAGAGGCCAAATGTAACATCTTATTATGGGAAAGTTTGCT